>JARHVA010002847.1:765000-897500 GCA_037957365.1 Torreya grandis | reverse complement strand
CGGTTCTTCCCTTTAGCATTTTGGCCTCTGAATGCATTCGAGCCCACACTCAAGCCTACAAAGATCAACAACTATTTTATTGCCACAAATTTGACGTCTTCAATTCCATCATCCTCCTTACCAATTCCTTCATGCCTTTCCCACTTGCTTTGGCTACTTTTTGTTGATCTCAGCAAGTGACACATGGCATTTTTTGCTACTTTTTTGAAACACATATTAAACCCTTCTATAGTTTCCACATGGCACCCTCCATATAAATTTGAGAGAAGCTTATTGAAAAAAGCTTTATAAGAAACTTGAAATGTAGACACAAACACTTGTCATGCTCTACTAAGTTTTAACAGGACACATGGCATGTTTCGTGAAGATTTAGATACCTTTTGAGAGTCTTGTAGAAGATGACACATGGCAGCTTCCGTCAAGCTCCTAGAAACACTGTAGAAACATTCATGACTCATTTTGGATTCATGTGGATGATGACACTTGTCATGCTATACTTAACCTTAGTAACTCACTCGAGGCCCACCACAGTCCTTATGAAACAAAAGGAAGAAACTGTAGATGTTGACACTTGTCAGCTTCCACTGAGTTATAATGGAATATGTGGCATGTTCCATGGCTTTGAAACTTATTATAAATTATGTCCTGGAAGATGACACTTGGTAGCTTCTGCTTTGACTCTATAAGGGACACATGGTAGTTTCCACTGTAATTTGAGGTTTGATCTTTCCTGAAGGGAACTTGCCCTTTGGGGTCTTGAAAGATGGTTCATTTTTTGAGTGTCAAGTGTCTTCCGTAAGGGTACCTAACCTTTGAGATCTTCTAGGTAGCCTTCGAGCTTTAATTCCTTTAGACATTTCTGAAGGAATTTCTTCACTTTGTCTTTTTCCATCAGGCATTTTTCTACGAATGTTTCTCTTCAATCGGGCTTATTTCCTTCAGACAAAAGTCTGAAGGAATTCCTTTGGACTTTTTGTCTAAAGGAAATGGTCCTTATCAACTTTTCCATGAGAAATTTTTAAAGGAATTCCCTATTCGCTTTTGCTTGCTGCCCTTGACAAGGGCACTCAGCTTGGTTCATTGCCCCTTGAACCTACCAATTGAACCGACTTGTTTGAACCAACTTTGGTTCAATGGCTCAATGGTTCAATTAGTTCATTCTTCATTATTTGGCTAAGTCTTTTTGATCTTTTGATCCAAGCGCATTGAACTAATCCTTAAAATGACTAAGTGTTAAAAACTTGTTCTTTTGATTGAACTTGCCTATAGGATCCTTTGAACCTATTGAACCTGTTAATTTTAAGCATGTTGAGTCTGTAGAAAGATATCTACAGAGTCTATAGATTTAAGCCTATAGAGTCCATAGATTTTTGGAATAGCTTTGAAAAATGAAGAAATTGAATGCTCAGAACAATTTTTGAAAAGGGGAGAGAGGATTTTGATCTGTTGAACCAAAATAGTTCATAGGTTGTCCCAAAAATGAGTGACATTTTTTGGGACAACAACTGGCTCTAGTTGGGGAACTTCCTTCAGTTGAAAACTTACAACATCTGAGGGGATTAGAAACCAGAATCTCTAGTTCTTTGAATCAAGCCATTGGGCTATGGAGTCGTGCTACCCAAAAAGAAAGGCTCCAAAAAATGAAAATGAAAAGCACAAGAAAGAAACAAAAGACTATATAAATATATATATGTACAGATGATCTTATCTGATGCTTCAAGAATTGAAGTGCTTCAGATGCCACCCACTGTGAGACAGTGTAAATAGCATTCTTTCTTGATAAACTAGCAAGAAGCCATTTTTTCCCCAAAATCGGTGATGGGTGAATGGAACTCTCCACCAAGAATCACATTTTCTATGCGTTCCTCTAAGTTCTCTCTTCTTTCCCCATGGCAAGATGTGGTCTCCAATATAAAAACCATAAATCTTTGCTCTCTCGATGAAGGTTTCCTCTTTCTTACTATGGTGCATAGCAGTATGGCCCACCACCATACCTTGTTATTTTCCTAGTTTAGTCCAGTGTAGGATTTGGTTTTCAGCATCAAACACTTGACAAACCACCAGCTTGGCATCTCCTTCGGCATGAAGGAGTTTGACAGCTTTGTCTTGAGCAGATTTCAACTTGAGTAACAAAGGTTCATACTCATTAGTGTTTTTGGTGTTGCTAAACTACAAATCATGTGAAGGAGTAATAATATCCCCTTGAGGAGATATCAACACCATCCCAACTCCAAGACCGATAGAGGAATTACTGTCATCAAATTCCTAGATCCAAACATCATCAGAAACTGATCTTCTATTAGATTTTTCTTCATTAGAGAGGGAAGATCCTTTTTCATCTGTACTGTGCCCTACTGATTCTTCTAATATTTTTCTTGAATCAATCTTTAGATTTACACTTATAGGACTTTCATCTACTAAAAAATGAACATCCTCTATGGTCAAGAAGTAATTACCCCTGCCTGAAGACTCAAATAGAATCTAAGCTTTAGGTGTTGATGTCTGAGTGACAACATATTTTGCCTCCTTTTCAAGAAGTAGCCTCTGAATGATGCCTTTGATAGGGATCCTTGCCTTAAATAGGTCCATGGTCAACTCTCCTCCAACATCCTTACATAAATTTCATCCCAACAGAATGTCGTATGAGGTTGGGATGTCAGCCACCAGGACTGTCATCTTGTTTCTCTTTTTTGGGAATGCTGCAAATGAAAATTGGGCATCCTTGATCTGTCCCAGTAGTGGCACTTATTTTTTTTCCATGGAGAAGCATCTCCAAAATGTCTTGGTCAGTGTGATGCCAAGAGATTCTACCACTTTGACAGGCATGATGTTGTCAGATGCACTAGAATCAATGATGTAGTTGCTTAGCTTGTGACTATTTATCAACAAAGAAACATAAAAAGGCTCTATTTTCCCAGGGGAAGTAGGAGGAGTAATGACAAGATTGTTTGGGATGAACATGTTCCTTGGGGGATCACGAGTTACCTTTCTAATCTCTTATCATGTAAGGATGGCTGTATTCTTCACACACTCCACCAACCTGTCCAACTGCTCAGGGTTGGCTTATAGGAATTAAAAATTTAGTCATTTGAATTTTAGTTTTCTTGACATGGTCAATTATGTCAAATGACTGAAATGGACTAGGAAAAGAGGATGGGACTTCATCCTTTTGGTTTTTATGGGGAGGACTGATCTATGAATTTGAAGTAGAAGGTGTAGGGATGTTTGATGTACTTACCTTCTTAGCAATCACCAGGTCCTTTGGCTGGAAAGGAAGAGTGGTCCCACATTTAGCAATTGAAATTTTTTGTTGAGGTTGCTCCTCTATCTTTTCTTTATCAGCTTACTAGGTTGATTGGTTCTTAGACTGGGTGAACACTGTGTATGATCCCTCGACTACTTCACCTTTACTTCTAGATTCATCCTGGTAATTCAGGAAACCAATGTGGGAGTCACTACCTGACTCTTCTTGACCCTCCGTGAAGAGACCAACTTCATTTTCTTGATCAAACTTAGGTTGGAAAGAGAAATCATGTTTAGTTTCTAGATATCCAACTACTGAGTTGGTTGGAGATGTTTCAAGGGCAAGGTTCCTCTGTGGGGGAGGAAGACAATTTAGCTGCCCTTGATTCTTGGCAGCATTGCCTTGGTATGCCTAATTCTAAAATGTCCTCCTTGGCATATCCCAATTAGGAGGAGTAGACATACCTTGGTCAATTTTTCTTTTCAAGGTTAAAAGTTCATTCGCTAGCTTTTACACCATTTGATCAGTGGTGCCTGTAGATGGATACTCAGAAGATGAAGAGGATTTACCTCTGTTAGGATCTCTCCTTATCTTTCTTTCCAAGACAAGGTCATCTTCCACCTCAGTAGCCAAGTCTTGAATAGCTTCAAGGTGTATTTGGCCAACACGTCTCAATAGAAAACTCACTTCAGGTAGCTGTGAGTTGATGAATAAACATTTTAGGTTCTCAGGTGTAGGCTAAACAATTGTAGGAATCTGATTCCTCAGCTTGTCAAACTTGGAAATGAAATCCCTCATACGGTCATGAGGTTTTTTCTTTATCTACATGAGCTAGGCTGGCAAGGCATGTGTATCTTTTGTAGGCTTGAACATGGCTTCAAATTTAGCTTTGAGTGTGTCCCAATCAATGACTGACCTAGCTTGCAGATGGTAGAACTAGTCTGCAGTAGCACCTTGTAGTGTCTCTATGAATAGCTTGACTGCCACATCCTCAAATTCCATGCTTATCACACCATAGGCTATGCTAAAGGAAGTAATATGTTCATCACGGTGAACTTTTATATCACCAAAAAAGTTGGGGAAATTCTTCCTTGAACTACGTGGAAGCTCATGTAGAGGTGGGGTCAAATTTAGTGGACCAAAAGAGTTACCCCAAGGGCATTGAGCCATGATTTGATTATGTAGAAGTGGGATCACAAATTTGGGTGGAGTATAGATAGTCAAATCTTTGCTAACAATAGAAAAAGAAGCTCTGCCTTGTATTGGTGACTTGGTATGGGTAGGAGAAAGACTCCTAGTTTGTTGAAGGTGAGGTTGTGGAGGAAACAAATCAAAATTGCTCTATTGCACCGACTCAAAAATAGGGTCAACAACACCTTGAGATTTATAGCTTCTTGTATAGCATGGAGCTAATAGATTCTAAAATAAAAATGGAAAAGAACTAGCCCTGCTTCAGCTTGAAGCTTGAGGCTTCAAACTACATGTTCTTCTCTAGTGGTTCTAGTTCACAGACCAGATTATATAATGGAAATGGATAAGGCTGCAATGATAAGGGGTAAGACACATGTGATGCTTTAATCTAAAGATTGAGGCTTCAAATTGTGAAAAAAAATTGTGTTCCTCAGTGGATATAAAATGGAAATGGATAAGGATAAGGACTGCTTCAATCTAAAACTTGAGGCTCCAGACTGTACGTAACATCCCCAGCAGAGTCCCCAAAAAACTATTGGGTGAATATTTTGTCGCCAACACACTGATGAGTAAAATAGGTCTGATCATCCACATCAATGGAGATTGGTCATCCAAAGTTGTAGGTTTACCACATCTAAAGGAGATAAATCTCTCCTCTCATCAAGGGGAGGTTCTCTATAAGTATGAAGGGGGATATATACTATATATATATATATGCATAAAATAACACTCAAGGGTAGGATACACCATCTATCTCTCTTCTTTCAGAGATGATGTTCAAAAATGAAGGAGAAAATCTTGGTGAAGACACTGAAGACACTTCTCTTCTTTCAAAAGTGTTCTTTTAGAGAACACCATGAGTTCTTTTAGGTAGTGACAAGTAACTGGTAACCAAAGGCATAGTGACCAGCAGACTGAGATGTAGCACAAAGTCTCCACCTCGACTTCCCAAGAGTGAAATACAAAGGATAATGAGGGCACAAAGTCATCCCAAAATCCTTTACATAGGAAGAGAAAGAAAACACACTAAAGGAAATTATGGGGGCACAAAGTCTCTCCACAGTTAGCTTCAGGACACCTTCCTGATTACTTCCACTAGTTCTACTTGTTAAATCAAATAAACAAGAATGCTCCTAGGAAATAGACATAAGAACAATTTCCTAAAATAACACAAGCTATAACAACACAATGTTTGCAAGTAACTTGCTTTCTCATTCAAATAAAATAATATGAACAATAATCTGAGCTCAAAGTCTCAGTATTTGCCTTTCAATTTGGGTAGAGTTTTTCTTCTGTATTGGGAAGATCTCCCTTGTATCAAATCATAGATTACATTATATAGCAGCCAAGAAAGGCATGGCACTTTGTTCCATAGAATGGCCCATGTTGCATTCAATGCCTTGAATGCATTTTTAGTTTTGTCAAGGAGGGCTATGCTGGAACCAAGCGACTGCCTTAACTATGGCATGCTAATTCATCTAATATGTCTCTTCTTAGTATGGACTATCTGGTCCTTTTCCTAGTGTTTTCATAGTTTTCCCTTTGCCTTTACTTCATGGAAGAAAAATAGGCTACATCCTTGATTTGGTGTGCTTCAGAAATCCAATTGATCCATTATTTCACCTATTGGAATCAACTTCCTTGAAGATATTTTGGCCTTTCCCTCTTTCTGTTATGATTTGATCCCTTGGGCTATCTTTTCCCCTTTCTGGTTTTGTCTTTTCTTGGCATTTAAGCTCTCAGGGCTATATCCTCAGCCTTGCTAGCTCTTTATGCTCTTCCAACAACGGTTCTTCCCTTTGGCATTTTGGCCTTTGAATGCATTTGAGCCCACACTCAAGCCTGCAAAGATCAACAACTATTTTATTTCCATAAATTTGACATGTCTATCTTCCTCAGTGATTCCTTCATGTCTTTCCCACTTACTTTGGCTTCTTTCTACTGATCTCAGCAAGCGACACATGGCATTTTCAACTAATTTTTAGAAACACATATTAAAACCTTCCATAGTTGCCACATGGCACCCTCCATAGAAATCTGAGAGAATCTTATTGAAATAAGCTTTATAAGAAACTTGAAATGCAGATGCAGACACTTGTCATGCTCCACTAAGTTTTAACAGGACACGTGGCATGTTCTGTGAAGCTTTAGATACCTTTTGAGAGTCCTACAAAAGATGACACATGGTAGCTTCCGATGAGCTCATAAAAACACTGTAGAAACATTCATGACTCATTTTGGATTCATGTGGATGATGACACTTGTCACGCTTCGTTTAACCTTAATAACTCACCTGGGCCCCACCACAGTCCTTATGAAATAAAATGAAGAAATTGTAGATGTATAAATTGTTATAATGAAACACGTGTCATGTTCCATGGCTTTAAAACTTATTAGAAACTGTGTCTTAATAGATGACACTTGGCAGCTTCCACTTTGACTCTATAAGGACACGTGGTGGCTTCCACTGCACTTGAGGTTTGATATTTCTCAGAGGGAACCTGCCCTTCAGGGTCTTGAAAGATGGTTCATTTTTTGAGTGTTGAGTGTCTTCTGTGAGGGTACCTACCATTTAGGATCTTTTGGGTGGCCTTCAGGCTTTAATTCCTTCAGATAAAATGCTCGAAGGAATTTCTTCACTATCTTTTTCCATCGAGCATTTTTTCATAGGGTTTTCTCTTCGATCAGGCTTATTTCCTTAAGACAAAAGTTTGAATGAATTCCTTCAAAAAATTTATCCAAAGGAAATGGTCCTTAACAAATTTGTCGTAGGAAATTTTTCGAAGGAATTCCCTATTCGCTTTTGCTTGCTACCTCCGCAAGGGCACTCAACTTGGTTCATTTCCCCTTGAACCTGCTAATTGAACCGACTTGTTTGAAACAACTTTGGTTCAACAGTTCAATGGTTCAATGGTTCAATCGGTTCATTCTTCATTATTTGGCTAAGCCTTTTTGATCTTTTGATCCAAGCATGTTGAACCAATCTTGAAAATGACTAAGTGTTGTAAACTTGTTCTTTTGATTGAACTCACTTGCAAAAGCCTTTGAACCTGTTGAACCTGCTAATTTCAAGCATGTTCGGTCCATAGAAACATATCTATAGAGTCCATAGATTTAAGCTTGTAGAGTCTATAGATTTCTAGAAAAGCTTTGAAAAATGAAGAACTTGAATGCTCAGAACAATTTTTGAAAATGGGAGAGAGGATTTTGGTCAGTTGAACCAAAATAGTTCATAGGTTGTCCCAAAAATGAGTGACATTTTTGGGGACAACAAAATACAAGACAAGAACAATTATAATTTCATGATTAAATTCATTGGATCATTTTCAACCTTTAGAATTTTATTTTTAACTTTTAGCATTTATTTTGCTAATTTAATGTTATAGACAATATCTCTCTAGAGTGCCCTAAAAATAATATACAAATTTAAATAACAATTATAGTAAAGATTTTGAATTTAAACTACAAAAGTAATACAAAAGTTATTAAACACGTCAATAGATCTAGTCTTTCACAAGTGGATAATAATCAATTGCTTAAATGATTTAATAATCACATTATGAGAAATGTTAAAGCTTAGAAGGGCTTGTTTTCAACACAATAGGATGAGAGGATCCTCCTGCAATAAATTAATGAAAATGAATGAAATAACAAATTTAATTAAAATGCATGAAATAATATATTTAGATTATTAATATAAACATCAAAGTTATTAAATTGATCACAAGCCACTTCAAGGGGGCAACCTCCTTTGAGAAAGCTCAATACAATAAATTTGTAGATGCATTCATTGGCCTCAACATTTACTTATATACTAAGTTTAATCTGAGCAACTACTACTTCTCACAAATGTGGGATAAAACAAAATGATCACGGGATGACTTACAAAGTATATACATATATAACAACTAATATATTAATAAAGTAAAGAGAAGGGGTAATATGGGTTCCTAACATCCCCTCACTCTTAATAAAAGCTTTGTCCTCAAATCTTTAGATGTGGGAATTGGTGCTAAATCTAAAAATTGATTCCCATGTTACATCCTCTAGTTGCATTATGTGCCTCTGAATTAATACCTCTATGATGCAGTAGGAGAAAAGTTGGAATTTACACCCATCTATAATTGCCTCTATCTCAAGAAGGATGGATAATTCTATTTGGACCAATATACCCCCATTTTTGAAAATTGGGACCCTTTAGAAATCCTAAAGATTGAACATGGAAACTTAGCATGTTAAGGTCATTTGTAGAATTTTAAGATCATCCACTTTATCAAAATCAAGTTTACTTGGTTATGTTTTTCTTTAACCTCAACTAACACTTCTAATAAATTATCTTTATTTCTCTTAGTTACATGTTCCATGGTGTTTTTCACTAAAAAATTCATGTTTCAAAACCCTGTCAAAACCTTCAGTTTAAATTTCAATATTGGAAGGATAAATTGGATGTAACCTTTTAAAAAATAATTTTGAACCTAAGTATAAAACTCATGTTTTAAGCTTAGTCATGTTTTTTAACATGATTAAAAATTAAGCATAAAAATGCATGGTGACTTTTGTTATTTCCCCATTTTTAAAGTTCCTTATATGTCCAACTAATATTTGATATGCAGAGTCCTTCTAATATTTCCTAGCTTAGCTTAAGGTTTTAACCCTAAGGCCCCATTTGTGTTTATTAGTACAAAAGGGACCTTAGTCCTAACACCTTAGTTAAAATTATGGTTCCTCAAGTCCAATTTTATGTTAGCTAGGTCCCTTGATTCATACCTTAGCCTAAGGTTTTAATTCTAAGGCCTTGACATATTTATTAATATAATTGAGACCTTATGCTTAAAACCTTATCATAAGTATTTTATCACTAGAGTCATAACTTAACTCCCTTACATCTTGTAGGATCTAATGACCCTCACTTTATCATGGCATTTTATCTGATAGAGTGAGGAAGACCCAAACTTAGACTTAAACAACATGCATCTTAGATGATCTAACAGTTCATGCTTCCTCATGGCCTTCCAATCAGATAGCATGAGGGAGATCTAAAATAATCCCACACATATCCCCTTTGACCAATCATGTTCAAGTTCTCAAATCATGATCAATGGTTTTTGATTTATCATAGAGACTTGATTAGATGGAACAAGGCACAATTAAAATGTCAAAGGATTATGGAAGGCCCAAATGATCGACACATGGCACCCTTGCATTCAAGGAGTAAAAGCAAATGGGACCACTTGGTAGAATCAACCAATCATAAGAAATCTATTAGATCCCAATCCTATAGTTATCACTTTATTGTTGATCTTGATATGATGGAGTGTATTAAGTCCAAGATCCTCGAAAGGCTTGTGGAGGTGTCAAGTGGCACTCTCACATTGGGTCACAATAATTTGACAAGCTTAAAATTAATGTTCGTGTGACCATCATTTGACATCTAGGAAGACGTATTTGATGTCTACATGATCATTAAATTTAATCCCATTGAATTAAAAGCTTCACTAGCTTAAAATTGACATTTGTGTGATCATTATTTGAGATCTGTAAGGATGTATTTGACATTTGTGAGACCGTCAAATTTAAGATAATGAAATATTCTGCTCAGGATCAAAATGAACTTCAAAATATTACTAGAAGGCTCAAAATTTGCTTTACAAGCTAAGGGAAGTGATTGAAAGATGTTCAAACACTGGAAGTCTTCGATCTACATAATATGGAAATGGTCTTATGGTCTAAATATATGCAAAATTAAACTTAGTCTAAATCTATGATTTAAGGTCCCCATGATATTTTGTTTAACTGTCATGAACCTTAAACTATAGACTTATACTAAGTCTTAATTGAAAAGGAGATCTTTGTTACATAGGACTTAGACCAAGTTATTTCTAGCTAAAGGTTTTAATGTGTTTTATCAATATAATGAAATCATATTCATTAGACCATTATATCATGTTAATTCCTTTGAGCATATTTTGTAAAGCCTAGGCATAAATATTTTAGACCAATGCATACATTGTGTTTATTAAACACAATGTAAACATTAGCTTAGAAAATTTAACCTTGGCCCACCTTTATATGATTTATAAAAACTTAGACATAAATCTCTTAGCCTAATGTTTGCATCATGCTTAATAAACACGTAACAAACCTTAGCCTAAAGAATTTAAGGCTAAGTATTTCTTTAATAATGTTATAACTTAGAGTTCGGTCATCTCTACAGATCTACGGTTCATGCTTTGTTGTTGGAGTATGATCTAATGACATAAAGATCATGTGGACTTTTCAATGAAACCTTGAGATCCCATGAACTCAATGTGTAGTGAAAGTAAACTTGAGGCATAGCTGATAGAATGATCCGATGGTTTGCACTTTATCACTAGAGTTTGATCTAATAACATGAAGGTGCTCATGAATTTTCAAAGGCTTGTGAGCTCATCACGTGG
Organism: Torreya grandis; assembly: GCA_037957365.1. Classification (NCBI taxonomy): domain Eukaryota; kingdom Viridiplantae; phylum Streptophyta; class Pinopsida; order Cupressales; family Taxaceae; genus Torreya; species Torreya grandis. The sequence goes on along the minus strand of JARHVA010002847.1, from coordinate 886,628 downwards.
CCAATGCTCATTCTACAAAGGAATGACATAGGATCTGAAACATGGGGAGGGCATGAAAAGACACTAAGTGTCACAACCATGGGCTTGGAGTATAAAGATCCCAATCATAGGCAAGGGCCTAAATTACAATCAATGGCTCATGCCAATCCAAGATTTTAATCTAATGAAGAATAATAAAGAGGGAATTTTTAAATGCCAATGACTAGTGCTTAAAGGAATTTATGAAAAATGCTTTGAAAGGTCTAGACTAATGCCACTTAGTCACCACACAAGCAAAAAAGGACAAAATAAAATATCTTATGGGCTCAAAAATGCAAAGGTATAAATGGAAAGGTCCAAATCAAATCTAAGGCATTTATAATCTAGAGTTTGATATATCCTACCATTAAAGATCCAAAACCCTAAAACCTTCATAAAATCAACCCCATTGAATTCATTTGGTCACGATTTAATCCAAGGAGAGCTTGATTGTGTTTTGAGTGAAAAAAAACTTTTGTAGAGACCTATTTGCAAACCACTATGAATAATTTGAAAAAATAGGTACCATGACAGCTCACAGATAGAAATTGAAGGAGGAGACCAACATCTACTTGTCAACAGATAATAAGGGGTGAATCTTCAAGGACAAAGAATTAGATGTTGTGGCCCTAAATGTCTCAGGCATTAGGAATTATTCCAAAGTCTTCTTCAAGGTAGAGGAATTGAATCCCATTACAAAAGAGGAGTAGATAATTACCACAGTGAGATAGAGGCATTATGATTTGGTCATTATTCAAATGGATAGTCTTCACCACCCTACTACAAAGCCTAAGGTATTGTATTACATAAACATCTTTGCCCCTACCTTTGTTGATTGTAAAATAGATAATGAATGGATCATTCACAAAGGGAGTTCCAAGGGTATTGCTTATATTTCCCCTTTGTCTTTTGATAAGTACTATAAACTACCAATTCCCCATGTGGAACTATCTAAAATTAAGGAGTGGACTACTAGTCATGACCTAGACTCTGTCCTTAGGCCCTGGTTTCACCAAAGACCCCATATCTTTAGGGACTTTGAAGGTAATATCCCAATAGGCCAATTTAGAGAGGGCATTAGAGTTATAATGACCCTATTAAATCAAGATTTTGGAGCCCCTTCAACCACTTATATGAATAAAATCTAGGTTCCTTCATGCATTTCATGGTGGAATAAAATCTCACCCCTCCAATTGGAAATTTAATTAGTGTCTTCTTCACCAAGCAATTTACTTTCATCAAAATAAAGACATCTAAGTAGTTTTATATGATGTCACACCTATTATATTCCCTTATCACCTCAATCAACTTCCCTGGTATTATAAATTGGTATCTTTAATAAAAAACTACCATTTCCCACCATTATTAAAAATTACATATATTTAAATATAGGAACCATATGCAATTCATTTGTTACTATGTCTACCCAACCATAGTGGAGGCCATCACAGGTGATTCCATGCCTAGGGTCCACCCTCTAATTAATAAAGTACATAGAAATTATGGGTGACATCTGGTTATACCTTAAATGCATGGTCATCATGATTGAGGGGATCTTGTCCCAACCTTATAGATTGCTAGTATATGTTCCCAATAAGCTGGTTGCGTAATAAATTGCCTCCTAGATCTTCCATGGTGTTGATGGGATTTTCAAAGAGAAGAGGAAGCATCTTCTACACCCATTCCATATAACTAACAGAAGAACTATTATTCAATATGGAAAACAAGTTGATACCGTGGCTAAGCACAAGGATTCATTTGGGTTTTAGCTTGATGAACTCAAGATTTTGGATCCTAAAAACATAGTGACTAATCATTTGAAGGAGATGAAACTACCCAAACTAGATTACATACATTATCTTGATGTCCATGACACCATTTACATTAGGGCCAAGAATTATGAAGAGGTATTGGCCAAGATCTAAGTCCATAAACATCAAACTTGAACATAGGTTAACCAAGGATGACAAGTCATCTAGAGAGGCATGGTAAATTCATATTTTATAGTATCACCTGCTACCTAGTCAATCAAGAATAGCCCAAGAATTATCCTATGTGGAACAACCCCAACCACAACCTCAAGGGTAGATTGTGCAATAGTAAGATGAACAAGGCTGAGGTAAGGAGAAATTAGGAGAGTAGAAACTTGAAGAAAGACCTAGGGAATGGCCTTCATATTCAACACCCCTACAAAGGCCACCCTCCCCAATTCTATACATTGATATGATTTCCTTGAAAATGGATGAGACACTTGAGGGTGATTTCAAAGAACTTGTATAGGCATATGATATTGATATAAAAGAAGAATAGTTTAAATAAGCTCAAATCCAAGTAGGAGAGTTTGGAGAGGATAAAGAGAAAGAGCTTGATCTTGGTATGGTCCCATTGGCTCCTAGGGAGAAGAGAAAAGTAGAAATGGCACTGGTCCCCAGTAGGCCCAAATATCTAGGTTGACTCTCACACACCCAACTAGTAAGGTCAACCTATTTAGTGATGAATTTCCCATCCATGGGCTAGTTATTCTAGAATAGTTCATTTATAGAAAATTACAAAAGATCCCTTCTCTTTCCCATTCATGGGCCATGACAAAAGTTACCAATTGTTAAGTGCATGATGACATGAAGCTATGGATTAGGGCTATGATTAAATAATAGGAAGAGATAAGGATTATGGTCTCTCTAGGATCTGAAAGCAAGAGAATGGATGCCCTAGGAGCATCAATTAACACATGTGTAGAGGTCCTTAAACCTCTAAAATTCATAGAGTCATCCACCATCATGCAATTTAATCTATAGATAGTTGGATTAGAAAGGGTTACCACCAAGAAATCCATGGTGGGAATGGATAAATTCACATTCCAAAAAGTGAAGCCATTTAAAGTATTAACCCTAGTTAGAGGGAAACAACTAGGTGAAGCTACCATTCATGAAGAAGATGTTGAAAGCTAAACCAAAGCTTAGTAAGCACAAGAAAAAGAAAGGGTCAAATGAATGAAATAAAGAATCTATAATTTGGAAAGGGAAAAAGAAAACCTGGAGACATAGGAAATATTATCAGTACCTAAAGAAATGACCAAAATGCTTGATGAATCATTTTATGATATGTTTGAGGCACTCAAAATAATAAAGCTAAGGTAGAGTGCATTAACACAAGAGGGAGTATTAGCCAAGGGTCTGGTCACCCAATGGAAAGACTCAGAGGACAAGATAGCCAAAATTCTCAACATCCAAGCAAGGAAATAGATCCCAGGCTTTAAAACCATTAGTTTAGGATACTTGAGCACAATTTTGGGAATTGTGATTGACAAGGTTCAAAGTTTGAGTGTATGGCATAATAATGTGGAAAGTCTCCTAGAAGATGATAAGGAGATAATTTCAAGGATTGAATACATTCTTGAGACTATACTTACAGATCCTACACAACCCACTACCCTTGGAATCATAAGTGATGAGGAATTCAAACATATGGTTACTTTGGTAACTCAATAAATCAAAGGAAAGAGCAAAGGTAAATCTGGGGCTGAAAACAATAAGATCCTAGACATGATATTCAATGCTATAGAAAGAATAAATGAAGATAATATCATTAAAGAAGCCATGGCCAAAAATGATAGAGCACTCAAGGACTTGGTAGATCAAGAGGAATAGTATATCTTGAAGCCTACTGTGGATCTAAAGCTAGTTGATGAACAACATACTAAAGCCATGAACATCCTCCAACAACAATAAGTAGAAGCCCCACCATCAAATTAGACAATATTTTATTTTTTAGAATTTTATAACCTTTTGAAATAGAATATTCCATTGTAATGGCATATGTTAGTCTATTATCATATTTCCCCTTAGGTTAGTCTAGTTGAGAAGAACAAGTGTATACTAGAACTTTTTATGGAAGGATTGTTGTCTTTATCTTTTGTATGCTTATATATTATGATTGATTGATATACTGCATGACCTTCCTATAAGGGCATGTATTACCATTTGTAAAGGAGAGAGTTATGAGAAAATTTTGTATACTTGAAGCAATTAATATAATCAAGGAATTCTATGAAAATTTCCCACATTTTGATATGTCAATTGTTAATATAGCTTTTCTCTCAATTGTTAGTTGATGTCTTGAATTTGAATGGTGTATTTGAATTCTAAGTTACATTTTCTAATCAAAGGGTTTCTAATTTGTGCATATGCTATATTAGGTGGAAGATCTTGGGTTCTACTTCATTTCATTTTACTCTTTATTTAGTTGTGTAATTTTTATTTTGATTAAAGTAGTAAATCTTTAAAGTACACCAAGTTCTTACTTGTGACTATTTACATTGTCCTTTGAAGTTTGCCTAGTATATAGTGAGATTTGAGCTTAGTTTATGTTGAATTATATATTGATTGAATTTTTACTTAGTTGTAATTGATACTTTGTCAAGATATTTGGGACTAAAATTGGCAATCACTCATTTTCTTCTATCTTACCGTTCTCTTTGCTCTTATTTTACACTATATCAATTTAGTTAAAATTTCATTATAAATATCCACTTAGATCAGTCTATAGATTAAATTTGGATCATAATTCACTAAGTATTAACATAGATTCTCTAAAATTCACAAAGAATGGACCATGATAGCTCCCAACCATCACTTATTATAAATTTGTGGGACACCAATGCATATCTCTATCACTATTTCAGCATAGGTGACATCAAGTTGCCACAACCTGCTCATTCCCTCAATTATTTGAATTTTAAAATGAGAAGTGTTCCTTAAACATTAAGGAACCCTGTGGTGCACTTATAGGAATCAACAAGGTGATACCCCATTGGTGCTAGAAGGAGGGCTGATCTTTGCAAATTCTTGAAATCTTTGTTGATATTAAATGTTTTGATCTAAGATCAGTGTATCTTTGTGTTTTTGAGTGAATTATTTGCTTAAAATTATAAATATCATTGATCTTTTTTTTGTGGTGTATCTTTGTGTTTCCTTAAAAAAAGATCAAAGTTCTTTGTGATTTGATGCTTGTTTCTAGTAAATTTAGCTTATGGTTTGAATATTTATCGTATATGAGGTTAAGATAACTTGTTTTGATGAAAGGTTGATATATATTTCATACATATGATTTCCTTCAAGCTTATACTTATAAAGATAGATCATATTCATGTAATTAAATACATCTTTGAGCTAATTCAATCAAAGATCGATGTCCTTTATTGTTTTTCATACAATATTTACAAAATAAGCCTATTGTGGAGGTCTAACTCTTAATATTTATAAAGTTAATATTGATGCATCGTATTTTAGGTAAGATCTTTGATTTTCAAGTTGGAATTGCCCAAGATTAGAATGAGTTCACACTTAGAGACCAAGGAGCCTTTACTTGAGCTTGAGGTTCATATAAAAGCTATATGTGACAAAGGTAGGCACAAGAGATCCAAATCTTTACCAATGAGCCTACCATGTCCTTCAATGCTAAATTTTATAAAATGTTCAATAGGACCATAGAGCCTTATAATCCTGATGATATCCTAACTTTGGAGATCTACAAAGATGTAATGGATCTCATGACCTTTGTATTCTTGAAAAGATCCATCCTAGTTATAATTACCTTGGCCAAAGAATATTTTGAATCAATGACCATTAATGATCAAATATAGGCCCAAGGGCAAATGGCATACTCTGTGCCAAACATCAACCCATATATGCCTTTGATGAACTTATTTCCCAACAACAACCAAAATATCCTAGCATTAAACTAAATTCTAAACTTAAATCAATTGGCATTGAGTCATGATGCTCCTAATTAGAAATTAGGATTCTTAAATCATCCTACTAATGGATTCAATGAAAATGATCAATGTGATTTAGTACAATCTATTAGTACTAACAATAACTAGGTACATAATTATAAAACTCCAAAAAATGAGATTGAGTCTTTCTTGAAAATGGTTTAAATATTAAGCATTGATTTCCTTCAGCTATAAAAGTAATTAGGCAATACTAGAGAAAACTCTGGTATAAATTTCTCATTTCAAAGGTTTAATAGGCCAAACAATAGATTTAAGAATGATAGTTTTCATAACAATAGGATTAATGAGCCTTCTTCTAAAAAGAACACCATGGACATTAATCTTACTGATATTACATTACCTAACTATTGCAAAGTCCATTACACAACCAAGCATAGAAAAATTGATTGTATATAATTTTGCAAAGCCTTTAAGGATTTCTAAGAGAAGCTAGATACATTTGAAGTGGTTCCTAACAAAGAAGGTGGTGAAAGTTCCTCAGGCCTCAAATCATATGATCAAGCCTTCATGGTTGACACTTTTGATTTCCCCTTTCAAGAGGAAAATGGACCTGATGAGATGCCTGAGGATATTCAAACCTTTCAATAGTTTGTGAAGAAGACCTACCCCTTAAGGAATAGATAATAGAGGCAGCCCTTGACTACCTAAACACATCCAAATAACTTTGGAACCCCTCCAGACACCTCTTCAAGCAACAATCTAGAGCCACCTAAAGGGAGTACTTCTAAACCCAATGTTGATATTCCTAGTTCCTCTAATAAAATTGGATATAACATAATTGAGGATATGAATAAAATAAAGGATAATATTACATTTTACAGACTCACACAAATTACAGATCAAAGAAACATCCTATTGGAATCTTTATTAAATAAGTCCAACAATCCACCCAAGGTTGATCATGTTGTACACAAGGCTAAGGCATAATCTCGTCCTTTCTTACTCAATGTCAAGATTTTTGGTAAGAACATACATTATTACTTGCTATATTTTAGAAAATCTACCAATATCATGCCTAAAGGTATATGCAAATAACATGGTTTAACACCTATAAAGTCTGATAGAGTTGTGACTCAGTTAGAAAAATCTAGAGTCAAGGTTGTGGGATAATTATTAAATGTTCATATGAAGTTAGGTTCTAAGCCTAGGGTGAATCAATTCATTAATATTAAAGTTGTTGATATACCTAATTTTTATGGAATCTTATTGAGTAGAGAATGGGCTAAGGCTTTGAATGGTTACATGTCCACATATTTCTCAGATCTATGACTACCTTGGAAATAAGTTCCTAATAAAATTAGGGTTGAGAGAGAACGAAGGATGAAACATATGATAACAAAGTACAATGCTATGAATGAGAGGGTCAACATAATTGACTCAAACTTAGGAGTTTTCACTCTAGAGATTGATAAAGTATGTGATCCCAAAAGTACTCATGGTGTTCTTGGATTATGGAAATTTTATTTTGATGGTATTAGGTGAAATGTTGGATCTGGAGTAGGTATTATACTTACTAACCCTGAAGGTAAGGAATAACATGCTTCCTATAGACTCCAATTCCATTGTACTAACAATCTTGCTAAATATTAGGCCCTTATCCTAGGTTTACAATTTTTTATAAATAATGTCAAAGAACTACTAGTTTATGGGGATTTAGAACTAGTGGCCAACCAAATAAGAAGGAAATACCAATGTAAACTCTCATACCTAAAAATGTATAAGTTTAGGGTCTAAGATATGATTGAATCCTTTGATTCTTTTAGCATCATTTTCATCCTAAGAGAAGAGAACCAAGCTTTTGATGAGTTGGAATATACTATAACCAACCTCATGCCCAATCAAGATTCCCCAAATTTTATCATTGAGCTAATCCATTGTCCTTCAATGCCTGACAATATTAACCATTTTCAAGTTTTTAAAGATGATCAATCGATATTGGATTTCATGACCAATTTTGGGTCATTTGATGCTCGTATTATTGATGAGAGTAATGAAAATGCATCTAAAGAGGACAAGTTTGATGGTAAAGTCATTTAGTTAAATGACAACAACATCCCCAAATGGATGATTACTTTAGAGATATTATTTGATCAGGACATACTAGCTGAAGTTTTTAATATTCCCAAATTAAGTGGGAAAGATTATAATATTGTTGATCTTGGCCTCTAGGATCAACCCCAACTAGTAAATGTTGGAAAAGCCTATACAAACATTGAGAACAACAAGGCTAAATAACTCCTTACACAATACAGGGATGTCATATCATGGTCCTATGATGACTTAAAGATATTTGATCCAAGAGTCATTACCCATACTATACCCCTTAAGAAAATTTATAAACCATTCAGGTAGAAGTGGAGGCTTGTCAATCTTATCTTAGAACTAATGATTTTTAAAGAGGCTAAGATAATTTTGATGCTAGGATAGTCTTCCCCATCAAGAATTCTACCTTGGTGGATAACTTGGTAGTATTCAGGGATAAGAATGGTGATATTAGACTTTGTATTGACTTCACAGACTTTAAAAAAGCATAAAAAAGGACAACTATCCTCTTCCTTCCCTAGACCAAGTAATTCAAGTTGTTTCAAGTTTAGTTATGATGTCTTTTCTTGATGGATTTTTTAGTTACAACCAGGTATTGGTTGATAGAGAGGATAGGATGAAGACAATGTTCACCACCAAATGGAGAAATTTTGCTTACAAGAGGATGCCCTTTGGACTAATCAATGCAGGATCAAATTTTCAAAGAGATATGAACCATGCCTTTTAGGGTCTAATAGGTAAATGCATCATTATTTATATGGATGATCTAGTAGTTTTTTCTAAAAATAAGGAGGATCACTTCATGCATTTACAACAAGTTTTTGAAAGATGCAGAAGGTATGGCATCTCCTTAAACCCTAAGAAAAGTATTTTCTCTATTACTGAAGGTAAACTATTGGGACATGTTATAACCAAAGAAGGTTTCTCTATAGATAATGAAAGGGTATAGGCTATATCCAAAATAGAACCCCCAAATAGTAAAAAAGAGTTAAATTCATTCGTTGGTAAGATAAATTTTGTAAGAAAGTTTATTTATGGATTTGTAGATATTGTCCAACCACTAAATGACATGTTGAAGAAGGATGCCAAGGTCACATGGAATGAAGAGTCTAGAAAGACATTCAATGATATTAAAGAGGCCATAGGTAGGCTCTAGTCCTTATAAGTCCTAAATTCTCAAGGGACTTCTACCTCTATTTTCTTTGCATTTGACCACACTATGGCTACTGTATCAACTCAAAAGATTGAAGGGTGTGATCACCCAATAGATTTTACAAGCACTAATTTTAATAATTTTGAGTTAAATTATTCATTGATTTATAATAAATCACATGCATTGGTTAAGCTAGTTAATAAATCTAGGCATTATATCCTTATAAATAAGGTGCATGTTATTCTACCAAACCCTATCACCAAACTTATGTTAAGTCAAAATGAATTGGGAGAATGTAGAGGTAAGTGGATGTGAGTTTTACAATATTTTGACTTGGAGATGAAAAAACAAAATTGATAATATGCCAAGGTTTGATCTAGATGATTGCTATACTAACCCTAGGCTAAGTATTATGAAATTGGATAAAAAAAATTTTAAGCTACTTAGTGGTATGATTCAATCATGCATTTACCAATTAATGGTACTTGTGTTACAAGATTATCCAGGGAATAAAAGAGGGCCCTAAAGTTGAAGGTAGTCCATTACCTGATCAATATGGGGTCTTATATACAATAAATTTTGAAGGAATTTACTTGAGATGTGTCTCACAAGAAGAAGCCACCCAATTCATGAGCACATTTCATGAAAATCTGGGCAATATTCATCCATTTGGGAAAACCACAACCCATAAAATTCTCAGTTGGATATTATTGGCCAACTATCTTTAAGGATGCTCACAAACATGTGAGAGAATGCCACTCTTGCTAGATTTTTAGCACCAGGGAACTAAAGGCAACAATGCCTCTTCAACTAGTCATGGTTGACAAAACCTTTACTCAATAAGGTTAGTCTTTGTAGGGGTAATCAACCCCAATTCATTCAAAGGTCAAAAATATGTTCTTACTACCACAGACTATTGTACAAGGTGGACTGAAGCTATAGCCACTAAACAATGTAGGACTAAATAAGTGATCAACTTCTTCGAGGAAAACATCTATACTAGGTTTAGAACTCTAGTCTCTCTAGTGTGTTACAATGGATCTATTTTCATATCTATAGAGATGATTGAATGGGTTTATGATAATAGCATTACTCTCAAGTTTGCATCCAATCACTATCCCCAAGGAAATGGAGCCCTTGAGTCTAAAAACAAAAACCTAATGAAGGCAATCAAAAACTCTACTAAAGGCAAGCCCAATACTTAGCATAAGCTCCTTCAGTTTTCAGTATGGGAAGATAGGATAAGGATTAAACAAGCTTTAAGAGCTTCACTATTTTTGTTGGTGTATGGACAATAACCAATCCTTTATATCACTCACAAGTTGCCTACATACATATATATGTAGGAATATATGTAAGAAGACCAAGAAATTTCCAAATCAAGATTGTTGGACATAATTCAGATGGAAGATGCAAAGGAGAAAGATTTTGTTGATTTTAGAAGACATCAAACCATATCCAAGAGATGGTTTTATAAAAGATCAAAGATTAAGGTGTTTAGACAAGGAGACCTAATTCTCCTTTGGGATAAAGCATCTGAGCCTATGGGAAATCATAGAAAATTCACACCCTTGTAGATTGGTCTATACCAGATTGCATAAAAATTAGGAAACAACAACTTCAAGCTCAAAGATTTACAAGGAGCAGAGTTTACATTGCCCACCAATGGGCAGTACCTCGAGCACTACTTTATTGCTACTCCATTCGATGTCTTCATGGAGTAAACTATAAGATGGTTAGATTTAAAGTAGGTAGGATAAATAGTTTCCTTTCAGTTCTTTCCACCTTGTCCCTTATTTATACATAGGCATGTATATATTTATTTGATTTCTTGATTTCCTACTTTCTATTGTGTGTTTCTTTCTTGTTGCCTTGTTCCTTGATTCCCAATAAGTATTTTTGGACAATCTTGAGCCTAAATCTATGAAGTTTATTTGAAAATTCCCAAAATTTAGAGATGGTTTGTACCCCACGCATATAATGACCATGGTTCTAAAATTCAAGCATAATGTTGTAATTTATAGAAACTGGTAAAGACTAATAGAAGAAGTTAATCATTTCATGAGAACCTGACCATTATTTTAACCTCAATTTGGTTTTAAGAAGACTTACACTTGCAAGATGAGGATTCAAACTATCATGGTATATCCATACTAGCACTTAATCGACATCCTTTCCTGGGATAATGGTTGTAACCATAAGTGATTATCTAAAAATCAAACACTTTGCCAAATCCTAAAGCCTAGATACCCTAGTTCCCAACCTTACTAAAAGCATAAAGATCTAAATAAAATACAAAAAGAGAGAAGAATTTAGTGTAAAATCAGAAGCTTTTAGGCATAGGTGATTCTTATAATCTCCACTAGGGCTATGGATGTGTATTTGGTAGTGGATAAAGGCCTTGAGTGGAGCCAAAAGCATCTTTGTCAGGGTTATGGATGTCTGGTTGTCAATATAGTAATGCCCAAGCCTTACCTAAGCTAAAAATATGGCTCTTAATGAATATCTTAACATGTTATAAGTTAGTATTAGTGATCAAGGACATGAAACTTAGAAGTTATTTCTTAAACCACATGGAAAATTGTAAGTGGAATCAAATCACATACATATTTTGGCTTTGCCTTGATATTTAGCCCTAAGTCTACAAGTGCAATGTTTGTTTCAACCATAATTTGATCTAGATGATGATACTGATCAAGTGGAATGGATGACCTAATTATTTATATAAGTTAGAGTCTTTAGGCTGTAACATATTTCTATATTTCCCCCTTGAGTCACCATTTTTGGGACCAATATACACCCATTTTTGAAAATTGGGACCCTTGAGAAACCCTAAAGATTGAACATAGAAACTTAGCATGTTAAGGTCATTTGTAGAATTTGAAGATCATCCACTTTATCAAAAGCAAGCTTACTTGGTTATGTTTTGCTTTAATTTTTACTAACAATGCTAGTAAATGATATTTATTGCTCTTAATTGTAGGTTCTATGGTTTTTATCACTGAGAAATTCATGTTTTAAAACCCTGGAAAAACCTTCAATTAAAATTTGAATATTGGTGGGAGCTAAATTGGTGGGAACTTTTTAAAAATCCATTTTTAACATAAGTGTAAAACTCATGTTTTAAGCTTAGTCATGTTTTTTAACATGACTAAAACTTAAGCCTAAAAATGGTTGGTGACCTTTGTTATTTGCCCTTTTTTAAATTTCCTTATATGTCTAACTAATATTTGATCTACAGGGTCCTAATATTTCCTAGCTTAGTCTAAGGTTTTAACCCTAAGGCCCCATTTTTTATTATTAATACAAAAGGAACATTAGTCCTAACACCTTAGTTAAAATTTTGGTTCCCTGAGTCCACTTTTATATTAGTTAGGTCCCTTGATTCATACCTTAGCCTAAGGTTTTAATACTAAGGTCCCGGTGTATTTATTAATACAATTGAGACATTAGTATTAACACCTTAGCCTAAGTCTTTTATCACCATGGTCTTAACTTAACTCCTTTGCATATTTTAGGATCTAATGACCCTTTATTTATCATGGAATTTGACCGACGGAGCAAGGAAGGCCCAGGATTTGACTTAAATAGCATGCATCTTGGATGATCTAATAATTCATGCTTCCTCATGGCTTTTTGATTGGATGACATGAGAGAGACTTGACAAAATCCTGCACATAACTCCATAGATCAATCACATTCAATTTATTAGTTCACGATTGATGATTTGCACTTCATTACAAAAACTTAATTAGATAGAGTGAGGCATAGTTGAAAATTCAAAGGAATATGTAAGGTGTGAATGATCAAAATGCATCACCTTTGTATTCAAGAATTAAAAGCAAATAGGCCCACTTGGTAGAAGTAACCAATCATGATAAATCTCTTAGATATTGATCCTACAACTATCACTTCATCAAAAATATTGATCTAATGAAGCACATTAGGTCCAAGATCCTTGAAATCCATGTGGAGGTGCCAAGTGGCACTCTCATATTGGGTCATAATAATTTGATGAGATTAAAATTGACATTTGTGTGACTATCATTTAACATTTGTGAAGATGTATTTGATGTCTGCACGACCATCAATCTTAAGCCCATAGAATTAAAAGCTTCATTAACTTAAAATTATCATTCATGTGACCGTCATTGGACATCCACAAGGACATATTTAACATTTATGAGATTATTAAATTTAAGTTAATGAAATATTCTGCTCAAGATCAAAACAAACTTTAAAATCTTGTTGGAAGGCTCAAAATTTGCTTTATAAGCTAAGGGAAGTACTTGGAAGATGTTCAAACACTGGAAGTCTTCGATCTGCATAATATAGAAATGGTCTTATGGTCTAAATATATACAAAATAAAACTTAATTTAAATATATGCTTTAAGATCTCCATGGAAATTTGTCTAAATATCATGAACCTTAAACTATAGACTTATACTGAGTCTTATTTTAAAATGAGATCTTTGTTACATAAGACTTAAACCAAGTTACTTATTTCTAAAGGTTTTAATATCTTTTGTCAATACAATGAAATTCTATTCATTAGACCATTATATCATGTTGATCCCTTTGAGCATATTTCTTAAAGCCTTGGCATAGATATTTTAGACCAATGCATACATAGTGTTTATTAAACACAACTTAAACATTGTCTTAGAACATTTAACCTTACCCCCCGTTTATATGATTAAAAAAAACTTAGACATAAATCCCTTAGTGTAAGGTTTGCATCATGCTTAATAAACATGTAACAAACCTTAGCCTAAGGAATTTAAGCCTACGTCTCATTTAAATAATGTGCTAACTTAAATTTCGGCAATCTATGTAGATCTATGGTTCATGCTTTGTCATTGGAGGATGATCCAATGATGCGAAGATCATGTGTATTTTTCAGTGAATCCTCAAATACCTATGAACTTGACATGTGGTGAAAGTGCATTTGTGGTAGAGCTCACAGAATGATTTGATGGTCCACTCTTTGTTACTATAATTTAATCCAACATCATGAATGTACTCATGACTTTTTAGAGGCCCATGAGCTCATTGTGTGGCCAATGTTCCTTCAACAAAGGACTGACATAGGATACGAAGCATGGGGAGGGCACATAAAGAAACCAAGTGTCACAACCATATGGCTTGCAATAGAAAGAGCCTAATCATAGGCAAAAACTTGGATTATAATCAATGGTTCACACTAATCCATGATTTTAATCTAATGTAGTGAAATAAAGAGGGCATATTTAAAATTTAATGGCTAGTGCTCAAAGCCATTTATGAAAAATAATGCAAAAGGTCTAGACTAATGCCATATAGGCACCATACAAGTATAAAAGGACAAAACAAAAGATATTGTGGGCTAAAAAATGTGAAGGTATAAAGGCAAATGTCCAAATCAAATCCAAGGCATGTATAATCTAGAATTTGATATATCCTACCATTAAAGCTCTAAAAACTTAAACCCTGCATAAAAGTGACCCAATTGAATTCATTTGGTCACAATTTGATCCAAGGAGATCTTGATTGTGTTTTGAGCACAAAAAAGATTTTGTAGAGACCTATTTGAAAACTAGTGTGAATAATTTAAAGAAATAGGGACCATGGCAGCTTGAAGATAATAATTGAAGTAGGAGTTTGAGCTTTACTTGTCAAAAAATAATGAGGGGTGAATGTTTAAGAATACCGAATTAGATGTTGTAGCCCTAAATGTCCCAAGCATTAGGAATTGGTCTAAACTCTTCTTCATGGTAGAGGAGTTTATGCCCATTACAAAAGAGGAGTAGATAATTTCTATAGTGAACTAGAGGTATTATGACTTTGTCACTATTCAGATGGTTGGTCTTCACCATGTTGCTACAAAGCCTGAGGTACTGCATTGTATAGACATCTTTTCCCCTATCTTTATTAATTATAGAATAGATAATGAATGGTTCACTCAAGAAGGGAATTCTAAAGTGATTTCTTATATTTCCCCTATTGATTTTGATAAGTATTATAAACTACCAATTCCCCATGTGGACCTATCTAAAATTAAGGAGTGGACTAGTAGTCATGGCCTAGACTATGTCCTTATGCCCTGGCTACACCAAGGACCCCATATCTTCAGGGACTTTGAAGGAAAGAAATTAATAGTCTAATTGAGAGAGGGCATCATAGTTATAATGACCTTATTAAACTGAGCTTTTGGAGCCCCTTCAACCACCTATGTGAATAAAATTTGGGTTCCCTTTTAGCATTTCATGGTATAATAAAAGCTCACCCTTCTAATTAGAGACTTAATCAGTGTTTTCCTCACCAAACAATTCACTACCATCAAAAGCAAGACATCTAAGTAATTCTATATGATGTCATACCTATTAGATGTCCTTCTCACCTCAATCAACTTCCCCGGTATTAAAACTTGATCTCTTGAGGGAAAAACTATCATATCCCACCATTATTCCAAATTACATATCTTTAAATACATCAACCATATGTAATTCATTTTTGATTGTGTCTACCCAGCCATAGTGGAGGCCATCACAGGTTCTCCCATGCCTAGAGTCCACATTTTAATCAAGAATTACATAGAAATAATGGGTGACATCTCATTCTACCCTAAATGCATGATCATCACGATTGAGGGGATCTTGTCCCATCCTTACATATTGCCATTATATGTTTCTAGCAAGCTAATTGAGTAAGAAATTTCCTCCTAGATCTTCCATGGCATTTATGGGATTTTTAAAGAGAAGAGGAAGGGTCTTTTACACCCATTCTTTCTAACTATTGGAAGAACTATTCTTCAAGATTAGGAAAAGGTTGATACCATGGCTAAGCACAGGGGTTCATTTGGGTTTTAGCTTGGTGAACTCCAGATGTAGGATCCTAGAAACATAGTGACTAATCATTTTAAGGAGAAGAAACTCCCCAAGCTAGAGTACATGCATTAGCTCAGCATCTATGACACCATTTATATTATGGCCAATAATTATGAAGAGATGTTGGCCAAGATCCAAGGCCACAACATCAAACTTGAACATAGGTTAACCAAGGATGACAAGACATATGGAGAGGCATGGAAAATGCATCCTTTATAGTATCACTTGCTACCTGGTCCATCTGGGATAGCCTAGGAACAATCCCAAGTAGAACAACTATAGACATAGCCTCAAGGGTAGATTGTGCAAAATCAATAGGAACAAGGCCGAGGTAAGGAGAAATTGTGAGAGTAAAAATTAGAAGAAAGACCTGAGAAAAGGCCTTCATCTTCAACACTCCCACAAAGACCACCTTACCCAATGCATTACACTAATATGATTACCTTGGAACCAGATGAAACACTTGAGGGTGCTCTCAAGGAACTTGCAAAGGTATATGATACTGATAGAGAAGAAGAATACTTTGAAGAAGCTCAAGTCTAAGGGTTTTCTAAAGAGGATAAAGAAAAATAACTTGATCTTGGTATGGTCCCATTGGCTCCTAGGGAGAAGAGAAAATTAATAATGGCACTAGTCCTTGTTGGGCCCAAAATACCTAGTCTAACTCTCGGACACCCAACTAGTGAGGTCAAACTATTTAGTGATGAATTTCCCATCCATGGGCCAGTTATCCCAGACTAGTTCATTTATGGAAAATTGCAAAAGATCCCTTCTCTTCCTATTCATGGGCCATAACAAAAGTTACCAATGTTGAAGTTCATGATGAAATGAAGCCATGGATTAGGCATATGATGAAATAATAGGAAGAGAGAAGGATTGTGGTCTCTCCAAGATCTAAAATAAAGAAAATGGATGCCCTAAGAACATCAAGTAGTATAGGTGTAGAGGTCCTTGAACCTCTAAAATTCAAAGAGTCATCCACCAACATGAAATTCAATTGATAAATACTTGGATTGGAGATGGTTACCATCAAGACATCCATGGTGGAAGCATAGGAATTCATCTTCCAAAAGGTCTAGCCCTTTATAGGATTAACCCCAGTTGGGGGGCAATAGCTAGGTGAAGTTGCCATTCATGAAGAAGATGTTAAAAGCTTAATCAAATTCTAGTTAGCACAAGTAAAGCAAGGGTCAAATGAATGAAATAGAGGATGTATAATTTAGAAAGGGAAAAATAAAACTTAGAGACACAGGCAATTCTATAAGTACCTAAGGCAATGACCAAAATTCTTGATGAGTCATTTTATGACATGTTTGAGGCACTCAAAATAATAAATTTGATGTAGAGTGCATTAGCACAATAGGGAACATTAGTTAAGGGTTTGGTCTCCCAATGGAAAACCTCAAAGGACAAGATAGACAAAATTCTAAACATCCAAGCAAGGAAACATATCCAAGGATTCAAAACCATCAGTTTAGGATACTTGAGTATAATTCTGAGAATTGTGGCTGACAAGGTTCAAAGTTTGAGTGCATGGCACAATAATGTGTAAAGGCTCCTAGAAGATTATAAGGAGATAATTGCAAGGTTTGAACAACTTTTTGGGACTATTCTTGTAGATCTTGCATAACCCACTACCCTTAGAATCATAACTAATGAGGAATTCAAACATAGGGCTACTTTAGTAACTCAAGAAATTAAAAGAAAGAGCAAAGGCAAATTTGGGGTTGATAACAGTAAGATCCTAGACATGATATTCAATGCTAGAGAGAGGATAAATGAAGCTAGGAGCAATAAAGAATCCATGAGTAGAAATGATAGAAAAATTGAGGACTTGGCAGATCAAGAGGAAGAATGTATCTTGAATCCTATTGCGGATCTAAATCTAGTTAATGGGAAACATACTAAATCCATAAAAATCTTCAAACAACAATAAGTAGAGGCCTCACCATAAAATTAGAAAATATTATATTTTGTATAGTTTTATAACTTTTTGAAATAAAATATTCCATTGTAAAGGCATATGCTTATCTGTTATCATATTACCCCTTAGGCTACTCTAGTTGTGAAGAACAAGTGTATACTAGAACTTTATATTGAAGGACAACTATCCTTGTCTTTTGAACACTTGTATATTGTGACCGATCAATATGCTACCTGACCTTCTTATAAAGGGATGTATTACCACTTGTAAAGGAGAGAATTTTGAGAAAATTTTGTATACTTGAAGAAATTAATATAATTTAGGAATTATATGAAGATTGTCCACATTTTAGTATATCAATTGCTAATATAGCTTTTCTTTCAATTATTAGTTGATGTCTTGAATTTGAATGGTGTCTTTGAAGTCTAAGTTGCATTTTCTAATCACAGGGTTTATAATTTGTGCATATGCTAGATTATTTGAAGGATCTTAGGTTCTGATTCATTTTATTTTACTCTATATGCATATGTGCAAATGCTATTTGATTATAGTAGTAAATCATTAAAGTAGACTTGGTTCTTACTTGTGACTCTTTACATTGTCCTTTGAAGTTTGCTTAGTATATAGTGAGTTTTGAGCTTAGGCTATGTTGCATTATATATTGGTTGAATGTTTACTTAGTTGTAATTGAAACTTTGTCAAGCTATTTGAGACTAAAATTGGAAATCACTCATTTATTTTATGCCTTACCCTTCTCTTTGCTCTTTTTTTGCACCAGATCACTTTAGGTTAAATTTCATTATAAATATCCACTTAGATCAGTCTGTATCTTAAATATGGAACATAATTCACTAAGTATTAACATAGATTCTATGCAATTCATAAATAATGGACCATGATGGCTCCCAACCATCACTCATTATAAATTTGTGGGACACCAATACATATCTCTACCACTATTTCACCATAGGTGACATCATGTTTCCACAACCTTCTACTCATACTCTAAATTCTAAAATGAGAAGTGTTCTTTGAACATTAAGGAACCCTATGGTACACATAGACACATCAACACCTTTATTATCAAGTTCTAGTAAAATAGTTTGCAATCTAATGTTTGTGCCAATAATTTTGTTTAGACAAGAGACATGAAATACTAGATGAACTTGAGAAGAAGGTGTGAGATCCAAATTATAACCAACTGACCTAATCTTATGGTGAACCTTATATGGCCCATAAAAATTGGGAGATAGATTATGATGACCTTTGAGTTTTAGGGAGGATTACTTGTATGGTTGCAAATGTAAAAAAACCATATCACCTACTTGAATGTGCACTTATAATGGTGTTGATTATCTTGTTGTTTCATTCTATTTTGTGCCATATGAAGATTATCTTGCAGGGTGTTGAGGATCCAATCCTAGGTTTAGATAATCATGTTGACCTCTTGAACTGGTGAACTATTGGGGGTGTATAGAAGGAGCACTGGTGGTGCTTTACCATACCCTACTTCATTTGGAGTCATTTTAGCTGAAGTATGGTAGGAGGTATTGTACCACTATTTGACTAGAGGGAGCCACTTTTCCCACTGATGTTGTTTCTTTAAGGGGAAATAATGAAGGAAAGTTTCCAAGCATTTGTTGACAATTTTAGTCTAGCCATCCATTTGTTGATGATACCCAAAACTCATATTTAATTATCTAATAGTGCATCAAAATAGTTCTATAAAAAAATGGATGGTGAAGTTTGCATCACGATCTAAGATAATGGAAGAAGGAATGCCATGAAGATGGAAAATCTAGTCCAAGAAAATTAGTGTGACTGTGGAAGAGGTATAAGGATGGCTAAGGGCACAAAAATGACTATATTTGGAGAGGCAATTAACCACAACTAAGATCATTGTTTTCTCTCCAAATTTAGGTATCCCCTCAATGAAATCCATAGAAATATATATCCAATTCTAGGTAGGGATGGGCAAGGATTTGAGTAACCCAAGAATGAGTGTTATTTCACCCTTGTTGCATTGATAGGTATAACATTCAGCAACCATCTACTGAATTTCCTTTTTCATTCCCTTCAAAAATAATTTTCATTATGCTCACTCATAAGTTTTGAGAAACCATGAGTGCCCTACGGATGGAAAAGTATAGAGTTCATAAAATATAACCTGTTAAAGATATATGCTCTGTGGAAGCACCGGATGTCCTTTGTATCATAGAGAAGCACCATCCCAAGAACAATGTGGTATGCCAAAGGGATTAGTGGCCAATTATTGAATGATTTGAGATAATGAGGATTCATTAACATACCTCTGCTATATAACATCTAACTAATTCAAAATAGTCATGAAAATAGCTAAAAGTGAAGCTTGGTCTGTAAATGTGTGAGATAGAGCATCAACCACAATATTATCCTTACCCTTCTTATAAATGATCTCCTAATCATAACCCATGAGTTTTTTGACCCATTTATGTTGTGATGGGGTAGATACCTATTTTTATAGGAAATATTTCAAATTCTGGTGATCAGTTTTGATGCAAAAATGATTCCTTGGTAGGTATGACCACCACTTCTATATTGCATACAAAATGTCCATCATTTCCTTCTCATAAGTAGAGAGTAATAAATTCTTTCCAGAAAGGGATTTTATGGTGAATGCAATGGGGAGTCCTTCTTGGAAGATAAAAACACCAAGTCCATTGCCACATGTATCACTTTCAATAGTGAAGGTCTTAGCAAAATCTAGCATAACTATAATAGCTGTAGTACACATAGCTTGTTTTAATTCTTTAAATGCACACTCAGTAGCTTGTATCCCTATAAAAGCATCCTTTTTCAACATAGCTATCAGTAGATTTGCAATCTTACCATAATCCTTGACAAACTTGTGATAGTATCTAGTTAGCCCTTGAAAACCATAGAGACTCTTGAGTGTCTAAGGATGAGGCCAATTTGTTATGGAAGTTATTTTTTTGGGATTCACCTAAAATATTTGGGATGAACAATATGCCTAAGATACTCTACTTAATCTTATAAAAAAAACACATTTGGACTATTTTGCATAGAGATAATGATTAGAGAGAAGTTGTAGTGTGAGCTCCCAATGTTGGAGATGCTTAGACCATGTTTTATTATAGATGAGGATATCATTGAATAAGACTAGAATAAAATTTTGTAGGTAGGGACAAAATATTTTACTCATCAATGCCTAGAATGTTGAAGGAGCATTAGGAAGGCTAAAAGGCATGACTAGAAACTCATAGAGGCCATCATGCGTGCAAAAATCTATCTTAGGAATATCATTCTCATGAGGTTGGATCTAGTGATATGCATAGTGAAGATCCAACTTGGAGAAAAAATTAGTGCCATGATGCTCATCAAGAAGCTCATAAATAATAGGGATCAAGAACTTATCCTTGATTGTGATGTGATGAAGTGCTTAAAATTCAATGCAGAGGTGCCATGACCCATATTTTTTTTGGACAAGGAGAATTGGAGAAGAATATGGGTTGGTACTAGGGTAAACAATGTCTTACTTCAATAAGTCTCAAATGAGCATCTCTATCTTGATATTTTATTGAAATGGGTAGCAATAGGGCCTAATGTTGGGAGGACCACTTCTAGGAAGGAGCTGAATATGGTGGTCCTCTGGCCATGAAGGTGGAAATCACATTGGTTTGGCAAAGACACATGTATACCTATTCATAATGGTTTGTATATTAGGAGTAGTGGAGACCATTGATGGTTACATTTGAATGGAATGGAGTTGGGTGATGACACTATGTGAATTATTATTAATAAGCTTTTTTATGTGATGTGAACTTATGATGATGGGAGACCCCAGGTGTAAGGCTTTCAATGTGTTTTTTTTCCCATTATCTAAAAATTGAATACAAAGTTCAAAAAAATCCTATAAGATGGGTCCAAGTATATGTAACCATTAGGCTCCCAAAACAACATCACATCCTCTTAAGGGTATGAAAACATGTTGGAGTGTAATTTATAATCTCTAATAGAGATATGTACATTATAATACTTATATTTTAAAGGTAATGTACCCCCATTGGCAATCATTAATTCAAATTTGGAGCAAGGATGGATAAAATAATTAACCTATTTGGTGATCTGAGGGTCAATGAAGTAATGAATACTACCATAATCAATGAGTATTGTGAGAGGGATATTATAGAAGTAACCCCTGACCCACATGGGTTATGGGGTGGTGACTCCTACTAAGGCATGGAGAGAGATCTCTAGTTGGTATTCCTTAGAATCAAGTTCCACAATCAACTAATATTATTCTAGATCTTCTATTATATCCTGAGCATCTTCCTAAAATTTAGTTTTAGGTGGAGAGTCCACATCTAGTAGCTAGAGCTTTTGCTCGACACATCAATGTCCTTGATTGAATTTTTTATCACAATTATAACATAGTCCTTTTTCTCTATGTGCTTACATCTCTATTTCATTCAAATGATTGATAGGAGTGGTTTTGGGGGATGGCATTGTGTGAGATTGTTATGGATTTGTATTTTTGAATGGAGCAAAATTAGATTTGAATCATTATTAAGTTGTGATCTTGTCATCTACCAACATAACCAACCCTAGGGCTTCCATCATCATGTTGCGATGAAAATTTTGATGTCAGATTGAATTACATCCTTCAGCTACTAATAAAACAAATCATGAAGAATTCATCAAAAAATCCCTCTATGTGATTGGCTAGTTTTTCAAATTCTATTTGATATTCCCTCACAGTTCCTATTTGGTGAAGTTTAGTGAGTGCTCTAGTTAAGTCATCAAAATCACTAGGGTCAAACCATTACAAAATAAGTGTGAAAAAATTGGTCCATATTGGTTCATCAGGAGCCTTGATATACCAATAATAATAATTAAGGGATTCATATTCCAAGTAAAATGATGCAAGTGGGACTTTGTTGGCATCAAAATTATTATGCAAACTAAAATATTATCTTATCTAATAGATCCATCCAGTCAGATATGCACCATTGAATCTATTAAAATCAAGCTTTGACCCATAAAAATTGATGGAAGAAGAAAATCTAGTGTCTGAAGAGGACTCTGGATATCGTATGTTGTTCAAGGCAGTATGTTAAAGATTGAGGCTGAGAATTTTTTTGTCAAGATATTTGATTTAGGTTTTAAGGATGATAATTTCAACCTCCATATTTTTTGCTCATGTTCGGGTTACTACCATGGACAAAATAAGAGATTTTTTTTTGCATTGGGTAGGAAAACTAGAGTTAAAACACATTTAGTAAGGAAAGTTTTTAAATTTGGGGAAAATTAGAGGGGGCAAGGTTACTTTTACTATTTTTTTCCATAGTGGGAGTATGATTGATGAAGGTAAGGGAAATTTCAGAAGTGAAATTGAAAAAACTAGAAAATTTGTCAAAGAGGGATAAAGGAGAGAAAAGGGGGATGAACACCATGGAAAATTTTTGAGGCAAATGGACAAAAATAGAAGTTATGGTAAAACATAAAAAAAAGGGAAAATTGAGATTCATGGGAATTAGGAGTGGAATCGAGATATGAGAATTGAAGGAAAAAATGTGGAAAATGGAATTTCAAGTGGCTAGATAAATTATGAGGATCAACAGGGATACAAATGGAGAGATATAGAAAAAAAAATGAAAAAAATTACTATGAAAATGTTAAATGTTGGATGTATTTTTTTCTTTCTTCTTTTGGTTTCTAGTTTCTATCAAATGTATAGCTGTAAGTCCTCTAAGTGAGAGTCTTCTGATACGTTGGTGATATTTTTTTGAAACTGATAGGATGATTTTTTAGTTTCTAATTTTTGTCAAATGTCTAGCTATAAGTCCTATGAGAGTACTCTAAGAATATTCTAAAACTAGTATGGAAAGTTTGTTGATACTCTGCTATTAATATGTAAAGATCTGATATGACAAGTTTTTTGATACTCTATTGGTAATATTCTAAAACTGATAGAAATGGGTCCCATGTTTTCACAATTACCTAATATTTTAAATATATCTCTCTAGCCACCAATACCGTTTGAGTGAGTACCACTCTCTATAAAACATTTTACCATGGATTTACCCTAAATGACAAGTCTTAGTTTTCTTCATAGGTGGGAACTAGTCAATTAGGATGGGGTTGTTACCCATTTTGGTAACATGTCATCTCAATGGGCTAGCTACTTTGGGGTTCCTATGGTACTCTTCACAATGATTTTTAGGGATTACACCTAAGCACTTACCATGGTTAGGTAGACATGTATTTACCTTGATCCGAAATAGATTATTATAATACATAAAAATACTTAAATGAATTATGCAGTGAAACAAAAAAAGACTTCTGAGAGAAAAATAATTTTGACCCTGAGAAGTTCTGTGATACCAGATGAGAGGATCCTCCTATAACAAAATAATTAAAATTCATGAAATACTATATTTAGTGAAAATGCGTGAAATAACAAATTTATATTATTAGCAGAAACACCAAAAAGATTATATTGATCGCAAGCCATTTAAAGGGGGAAACCTCCTTTGAGCAAGCTCAATGCAATAAATTCATAGATGCCTTCATTGGCCTCAAAACTTAATTATATAATAAGTATAATATGAGAAACTACTACTTCTTATGAATGTGGGATAAAACAAAATTCTCAGGGATGACTTACAAAGCATATGCATCCATAACAACTAATATACTAACAAAGTAAAGAGAAGTGGTAGTATGGGTTCCTAGCATAGGAGCCTAAAAATATCAAGGAAATCATTGTTCATAACAACCCATATTATTTTATCAATCTTACATCTCCAATGTATATGAGTGACAGACATTGAAATATTGTAAATTGGACAGTTGAGAGGGTTGATGGAATAAATCACATGTTGTCACCAATAGGTAGTTTGTGAAAGAGGAGCTTCTAGGTTGTGATTTGAGCCATGAAATTAGCTTTAGAATTCTAAATGGTAGATCCAAAGTGCTACAATTTAACATCACTCAATTTAGTTTCCACTTTGAGTTAAGCCTTTGTTCCAAAATCAACCTTGTAAAGAATTTTTGATAAACACAATTAAGTGGAAATTAGTCAATTATAGAGTTGTTGGTCCACCTCCAATCATTCAAAACATTGCATTGAATCAAAGTGGAGATCTTAACAAGTAATTAATTATCCACAAGTTGTAGAACTTCATTTATATTAGTCTTATTAGTGTTTTGTACCTGAAATATACCCTTTATAAGTGACCAATGTTTTCACTGATAGAAAGATAATTACCTTAAATCTCAAAATTGTTGAATTATTTTATTAAATAAGAGTTTTCCTTTGATCTTAGAGTGAATAGAAATGGGAAGATCATTAATTTTAACATATTTATTCCTCTAAATAGATGAAACTAGAAACCTAAGACCATGTATAAGAGAGTTACCTTTCCATTCCAATAGTTGAGAAGTTTCTTGCCAAGATTTACACATACTATTAAGTGAGACAGAGGCTAAGAGTTTGAAGTACTTAGGGACAAATAACTTATCATAAATGTGCAAATATTTTCATTAAACCTTAGAATTAGTATTTGAAACTCAATGTCAAACAATAAATTTCGTTAACAATTGTGAAACACCTTTGTGATCCATTTACAAATCAAGCACTTACCTTGTGTCCAAGGATCTATAGCACCAAGATCTCCTTAAATTTTTTACCAAATGCATTGATCCCAGGAGATGCATTGTATACCTTTATTTCCATCTCATTTAGCCCAAATATTTTTTTATAAGTTTGGTGAATTTTTTGTAGTAAATTTTATAAGGAAACCGACATGAAAAATAGTAAACACATGGAAAATTTTAATGGTGAATATTTTTTAATTCATGAATATTCCAGTTTTATAAATCTAAATTTGGTGATTTTTTGGGTATTGAATACCTTGAAATCGCCTAAATTTTTTGGATGCAAGTTCATTTTTAGGGTCAAATCACCTACTATTTAAAATAATTTCATTCATATAAATGTTTTTCATCCATACCTCAAAAGGCAATTTAGGTACATTTACCTAAAATTAAACATGTAGATGGTCATCTACATATTTTGATGTTCATTTGCATATCTACATATGCATCATCCTTCTGCATATGTCAGTGATCATCTACATATATCGATGGTAGTATGTATATACCGATGTTCATCCGCTTATACTAACAACCATATGTATATGTTGACAGTTGTCCATAACATGAAATGACATTAAAAATTCTCAAAACATAAATAAGATTAAATATTTTTATTCTTCTTAAAAAATTATGCATTTTCAAAAAGAACAATCATCACAATTTGAGTTTGTATAGAAAATTTATGGCCTCGAGAAGTTGGCTAGGTTACAGTGCACTTGTCGATGGACATCCACATGATGCCAATGAATGTCCACATGATGTTGATGGGAATATACTATTGATGTATGTCATCATCATGTGGACATCCATTGACATCATGTAGACATCCGTTGGTAAGTGCACTATAACCTAGCCAACTTCTCAAGGCCATAACTTTTGCATACAGACTCAGATTGTGATGATTTTTTTTCAAAATTGCATAATTTTTCAAGACAAATCCAAATATGTAATAATATTTATGTTTTGAGATTTTTTTTTATTTTTAAAATTTTTATTTTCCCACTCTATCACTTGATTCACCTATACAATTAATCACCTTTGGAACTGATTTGCCACTATTGTGAATCCAATTTGCCTAAGAACCTCCATGGATTTTTTAATATAGCCCACTAAAATTAACCATGATTTCAACAAAATATTTTTTATGAACTTATATTTTTCAAACAAAATAAATAATTTTGGTTTCCTAAAAATAATTTTTTTTTTCAATATTTTTCAAAAACCAATTCTGCATGTCACTACGAGAGACTCTGAGGCCGAAGGGGAGACCCAATTACCTTTTTATTTTTCCATGCCAAACACATTTCCACTCATGAGGATTCTAATGGGGAGTGGGATCATATTGAAGAATAAAAAATTAATCCTTAGGCATCCTAAGTTTAAACCTTGAAATAACACAATAAAACTCAAGTATATCCATACCATTATTTATTTCCTCTTCATCATTGCAAAAAAATACAAATTATCATTAATTAAATAATATTTAAGGGTATACATATTGTTAGGAAGAGTGATATTTTTAACAATATTATAATTATTTTCCCTTTGTAGCAGGTCTCAAAGAACATCTATAGTGAAAACATATATAAAATGAGCTAGAGGGAAACCTTGGCAAATGGATTGTTGAAGCAAAAAGGATTTAACAAAAGAACCATTCACTGAAATTTTAACTAAGGAATCATTGATGAAAAATTTGATGCAATGAAACATTTTTTCTAAATGCCAACCAAATTAACATATTAATAATTAATGAACATTTAATTCTATCATAAGCTTTGTTAGAGTCAAGCTTAACAATTAGTGAATTTTGAGATGTCTCTTATGCCCATTCCCTAGATTCCCAAACTAAGACTAGATTATCTAGAATGAACCTTCCATAAATAAATAATTTTTTTCTCGGGTCTAACAATCTCTTGAACCACTAATTTAATATGTTGAGTAATAAATTTAGCACTGATTTTCTAAGAGGTATTAAAAGAGAGTAATGGATCTCCATATGGATATGTTATCTCTATTTTTTATACCTTTGGAAATAAAAGTTATCAACACTCATTTGATATAGATACCAAGTGAGATAGTTTTTTTAGTCTCGAGATAAACTTGGTAAAAGTCATCATGATTAATTTTCCATATGGAAATCAAAAATTCAACCAACAGGCCATCTAAGCCAGGCAAATTTTCATTTACCATACAAAAAATAACATATGCCAATTCCTTATGGATCAACAACCTATCAAGGTGATCACACATTTCATGCATGATATCTTAGGTATACATTGGATCACTGCATTATTTAATTTAATGAAGGCAACATCATGCACTTTATCATCAATGAAGAGAGTTTTAAAATGATGGCTGAATACATTTTTAATTCTAGTGAACGAGGAGTAATAGTTCACATTGTGGTATAATACGGAGATTATCCTCTTCATTTGGTATTTGCACTTCAAGTATTGAAATAATAACTTGGATCCTTTATCTCTCTCTTTAATCCAAGTAAGATAGGATTGTATTTGAGTTCTACTTCCTTGATCAATTTCAAATTCTCTTGTCTGATTTTACATAACAATGGTTATTTTTTTAAGGTTTTCATCCAAAAGCTTAGGGTGTAAATGTTTAATTCCTTCCTCAAGATGAATTCTTAGAGACCTTTATTTCCTCTTCTTGGCTTAGGGAACATTTTTACATTAACAGTGAAGAAAAGAAGTAAAAGAAGAACTTTTAATTTTTTTTGATTCCATGTCTGCTCTTACTTTTAATACTAAATTTTAGACATAAAATATTAATCTATATTACATATATAAATATAATAAACATGTAATACTTTTATAAAATATTAAATCATGAATAAAATATCAATGTAAATACTTATTATTTTATCATTAAAAAAATTAAAATATGAAATCTACCCCTCAATGTGCTCTCAACCTACTTTAATGCTTCATAACAAATTAATTCCTCACCTCAATATAAAGAAAAGGGTATAACTGGAGATCTTTGTTAAAATTATTTTATTAGAAATCAATTGTTACAACAATAATATTTAATGGATATATATGGAAATCAAATTTAAAGATGAATTAAATATAAATTTAAGAAAAAAGTAAGAAAATATAAATAAAAGAATAAATAGTGATCAAATGGGTTGTAGTCAAATTGGTGAGGATGATGGTTGCTTATATCCATCCACCAAGTGACAAATCCCTCTAGATACCTGACACTAATATTCAAATGGTTAAGGCTAGGATCATGCCCTAGGTTATTTTAACAGTATGGATGCCCTTTACTTGTGGCTACTTAGCCAAATGAAATAACTAATTTTGGTGTATGTTTAAGAATTGTAAATCCATTATATGTTTATTTATGAAATATGGATAGAGGTGGAAACATTCTATTTAATTCAGTGATTCAAGGTAATGCATTCAAGGATATAAATAAAAAGAATAAATAGTGCATGAAAATATTTTTGTAAAGCATTAAGGGAGAGGAGCCAATAGTCATGCATCCTAACTTCATGCATCCATGAATCCTAAATTATACCATTTCAACACTTCAAATTAACATTTTTGGATAGATTAATGAGTCTACTTCTTGATTATATACTTTTAGACAATGACATGTACGTATAGACCCAATGTCTCTATGCCTGTGTAAGAGGTCCTTATGGGGCCATTTTGGAGGTCCAAATGACCCCTAGGCATGACATGGCAAAAAAATTCAATTGAGGTCTAATAGTGGGGAATACACTCCCAAAAAATCAAATGGCCATACAAAAAATGAGTTTTAACTCCATTTAATAACACATAGTTGGAGGAATGTAGACATCAGGTTTCAGGTGGTAGAGAATTTATGTCTTGCCATCCTACGTTTATGACCTAGCACCTCCCATTAATTTCACCAATGCTTAGGTATTTCAATCTAATATTATAACATTTTTATCCCCATACTCATATATTACATGAGCAAGGAATAGGATATGGAGGGGTTTAGAGACAATACGGTGGTAAGAGCAATAGTATAAGTATGGACACTTACAATCACTTACGATCTCTACTTATAAATGAGGTTTTTAACCCCTCACCAAGGTTATGACCCATTTGGTTTTGAAATGTTAATATGCCTTTGAATGTTTGTAAAACAAATTAGTAATTTTTTTAGTCATTATGTCGATTAAGATAGGTTAAATTCAATTTAGTGGTTCTATGAATCATTCAAAATGATTAGTTTTGGATTGCAAACTTCAATGATAGCCTTAATCCTCTTTTCTATGTTGGTTCATTGCTAAATGTCTAGCCACCCTATGTTTATGACCATTTATGTATTTCCATCCTACATTTATGACCCACTACCTTGCATTTATTTCATCATTGCATGGGTAATTGACCCTACCCTTATAGCATATTTGTCCCCATTCACATACATTACATGAGTATGGAAGAGGAGATAGAGGGTTTCAAAGATGATACATTGGTAAGGGAAATAACATCACCATGAGTGATTACACTCACTTCCATCATTGCTTATAGGTGAGGTTTTTATACCACATAAAGGTTGTGAGCCATATGATTTTTTATACCTCTCTAAGGCTAGGCTTCCTATATAAATATTCTATCAATAAAGCTCACATCTTACTAAATATTGATCAAATATCACTCACTTAATTTTATGTATGTAGTTAGGGTGAGGTAACAAACCATTTACACCTTCACACCCTCTGCTTAGCCCATGTTATGTATGTAGTCATCTCTCTACTTTTGCCCCATCTCCCTGTCGAGACATACCACCTAATGATTTGTAAGTGTCATTTACTTGCTCAAGTTTTATGTGATATTTATCTATTTTATTTGTGTTTATCATTTATCCATCCCATGATGGCACTACCATTTACACTTTAATAGGTATTGGGCTTTGTGCACAAAAACATCTTGTAGTTGTCATGAATATGGATTAGAATGTGAGTTATGGTCTTCTTGCACACAAACATCTTATAGCTATCATGAATATGGATTCAAATGTTTGTTAAAAATAAAAACCATTTTCCATGTATGTCCATTAATTTCTCATACTATAGTATTGTAGTTTAATTTATTGTAATCAATCTACAGATCATACTAAAGTAGTAATTTTTCCTTAGTGGACTGAAATCAATGGTTTTTTAAGTATTCTATGTTTATTTCTTTGACATTTTGTGGAAAATTAATGGAAATTCCTTGATTTAATTCATCCACTTAGGTCAAAATATTGTCTTGTTAACTATTAGAAGGAATGAAAGTCACCCTATAAGAAAGGAGTTTATAAAGATAACCTAATACTATAGGGTGTCTTTCAATGTTCTTGATATTAAATGAGAACCGTCATACCTTGAATTAACATACCTCCCTATACTATTCCCCTCCATCAAATGCAAATTTAGGTACTAAATGAGTTATTTTTCAATTATAACTATAGGCATGCAATTATTTTCTGTTTCATGAAACTTGACATTCAACCTTACTATTCAGATTTACACAATTGTTTTCTAGCATGATTAGTCATGGGATATTTTCTATTGGTACTTAGCATTTGTTTGTCCTTTTCATAATAATGCGAGGTGGTGATTCATAAACATAGGATGGTGAGACATAAATGCTCTACCACCTCAAATCGGGTGTTTTCATTCTACCTATTGCACATTATTAAATGGAGTCTAAACTTCCCACTTTTGACATGGCCATTTGATTTTTTGGGAGTGTATTCCCACATTGACAATACTAAATTAAACTAGAGGCATTGAAATTTAATAATTCATATAAATATTCACATATTGAGAGATTTTTTTTTCATAAAAAATAGTCAAAGCCCAATACCTACACCTAATTCACCATTTCTATAGAATTCAAAAGAAAACAACCTAGAATACTAAAAAAACCCTTCCTTCCAAAAAACATCTCACCTGGAATTAGCGATGGGTAAATAAAATACAAGAGTTAAAAGTTTTGAAATAATAATCTATAATGCTAAAATAAACCACATTTCACCATTAAATGGTGTTTAAAATCTCCACTTTTAGCATGGACATTTAATTTTTTAGGAGTATACTCCCCTCCCATTGGCCCCCAATTGATTTATTTTTTGCAATGGAATGTCTAGGGGCTGTTTGGACCTCCAAAATGGCCTCATAAGGACCTCTTGTATGGGGATCAAAACACTAGGTATATATAAACATGTCATGAGCTAAAAAACTAGAATCAAGATGAAAATTCTAGGATCAAAAGATAGACTCATTAAGCTATCAATCGATGTCAATTTCACATGTTGATGTGGCATGATTTAGGCTCCACGTATGCACTAAGTTAGATCAAATGATTATTAGGTCCTCTCCCTTAGTTTTAATGAGCATCATTAATTAATTAGATTAAACAATTATTTATTCCAAATGATTCAAAGATCGACTATACATGAATTAATGTACAATGATTATAGATGGTTAAAACAATTACAAGGCCTAATCGTGTTGAAAAACAAAAATTTAAACAAGAGTCCAATACTTGAGAGGGTAGTTGAGATGATAGTTTTATTGAGTATTATTAAACAATTCAAATAAGCATGTTTGTATGGTTCACATTGACATAATCTTTCTATTTTTATGAAATTGTATGAATGTAATGCATACATGTAAATCATATAATTTTTTTTGTATATATGAATTTCATTCATGTAGGTGATTGTTTTTACAATATTAATCATGACTTTAATTTATACACAATTTAACCTTAAATGGTCAATAATTTTTGTAAGCCACAATTACATATTTCGATTGATTCACAAATTGACTACGTTGAATTAACCATAATGACTATAGATTCATAGCCTTGGTGAGTTATATAAAACCTCACCTTTAAGCAATGATGGCTAAGAAAATCCAAGGACTAATCATTTAAATAAAATTTACATTTAAATAAAATATTGTAGAAAATAGTTTTGTATTCAGTTATTGTTCAAAAGTTTTAAATATGAATTTAATAAAAAGGTGAGTCTTATTCATTTTTCTTAAACTATGCATGGATTTGACTTGGACCCGAGTGGTAATGAATGACCAAGGAGAAACAAATAGTAGATGGCAATGGATGTATAGTTGGACATTAGATGTGAAAAATGAAATAAATTTTACAAGTTTATACATGTTGTATTCAATTGATAGGATTTTGACTGGTGATAAGAAGCGAAATAACATATTGTATTTCAAAAGCAATATAAACTTTGTATTAGTCAACTCAATATTTTTATTTATCCATGAAAATACTAAATAGATTTAATAGCATTTTAGATATTATGTACTACTAATAATATAATATCTTGTGTTCAGGGTCAAGAATCTTAATTAATTCTTGTAAAATTCTAATGTCTAAGTATTGAGTACAAATTTATTTGTAATTAATGAACATTTCATCTACTTTTAATACAAAATATGTTATAGATTTGGGCTCCATACTCTCAACTACTCTCTTAACTATTGAACTCCATTCAACCATTAGATCCTCTCTCTTAAATAACTATCATTTTCACTAAATAAATTTTCAATAAATAATAACTAATAAAATATTATATTTATAAAAATATAATTACAAATATTTAATTATAAAAAAAATATAATCTTTATTTATTAAAAAATATATGCTAATTTATATAATTATACATTTATGTTGAATCAAATATGGCAAGTAAAAGTTTAAAGGTCTATATAAAATATATTTAATAAAAACATGGAAACAATATATAGAGATCATTGAATTAAATTTAAAATTGTGTGTGTGTGTGTGTGTGTGTGTGTGTGTGTGTGTGTGTGTGTGTGTGTGTGTGTGTGTGCGTGTGCGTGTGCGCATCTATGTGCATGTGTGTGTGTGTGCATGTGTGTGTTTGTTTTCATGTGTGTGTGTGTGTGTGTGTGTGTGTGTGTGTGTGTGTGTACACATATATAAATATAAATACTATCAGAGAGGAATTTATATTGTAATGAAGGTACCTAACATTCATCCATGGATCTTTTTAGGTAAATCCTAACCAACACACACTAACTCCTTTTGTAGGTTGTTTATCACAGTCATCAGGCACTGGTCATCGATGGTCATCAGGGGGTTTGTCTCTACTTATGACTAACCATAGTTAAACTACTCAAAAACATAGTTAAATTGATGCTAACACCTTCACTTCATTTTAACCATCCTCACCATGGTCACCTCTAACTTCACCACCAATTGACAATCACCATCGATGCAACCACAAACCATGACTATGTAGGTGTCATTGAACTTGTCATGTGGCATGGACCCATCATGACATGTGAATAATTTAATGGTAATTCCAGACTATCATGACCTAACATATTTATAATTATGTCTTCTTATCATTTCCTTAGTATCATATGGCTTACTATTAATTGGGTAATTCTAAGCCTAAAGTCCAAATAAATGTCCTTCACCATTCGATCACTACTAGTTCCAAGGTGGAGGGAGATAGATCAAGTGAAGGCCATTCAAATAAGAGCAGAGGAGTCAGTGTTTAATCCCAAGTTTTTCACCAGTTAAACATCGAGGTAAATTATGGAAGGCTTAATCATTTTCACAGAGTCAAGTGACCATTTCATTCCATGTGAGATTTATGTATGCCTCTGTTCAAGGTTACCCTTACTTCTCTATAAACTGTCTTAATACATAATGGTCTACATGATTGTGAACTGTGTTTATAAAATCTACACAACTTCAAACACTTAAATCTCTATAAACACCTTAGAAAATGGGAAATATGTTTATAACTAGTATTCTTGAGTTTCCACATTATTTACAAGTTGTTTTTTCATAAAAACACATACTCAGTCCTCCTTTTCATAGGAAATAGAGTTGTATTGTTCAAACATAGAATGTCCTATAGTAAATGGTCATTTTAAAGGACAAAAGAAAACAAAGCTCAATGTTACCTTATTAAAATGAAAATTTATATGACCTTGCATAGAACTAAATCCCTAACTTATTTAGGATAGATTCATTCATATTTGTGATCACAAAAGGGAAAGTGGTCATTGAATAAGTTGAACAAGGAAAGAAATCCCTGAATTTTTTATAAATGTGAAAAAATTGAATTCATAACTTATTAACATAGATAAAATTCAAAACATAGGATGTAAAAATAGGTATGGGGAAAAGAGGAAAACACTTCAGATAATCACATTCATAGTGTGTTCATAAGCTTCATTTACATAAATTATTTAGATGAAAATGCAAATAAAATCAAGGAAGATTGTAACAAATCCTTTAAAAGGGCATATGCCTTCAATTTACCTATACCTACTATTTTTTAGGCCCTATATCTCCTTAATGACCACTATAAATAAGGTTAAGATCACCCAAGATTTTGTCTTTGTTAATAAGTTATTTTTATACATAAAGAAAATCTCTTATATGCAAGGTCATATGCACTAAAAATTTAGAGGAAGAGAGCTATTCAACTGGGTAGAACAAGGTGTATAAGAGCCTCTCTAGTATTTTCCAAAATTTAATATATTCACCTCTATTTTTTATTCATGTGTTTTTTATTCACCATTTCATGTGTATTTATGCTTGCAAGTGCCTA
Organism: Torreya grandis; assembly: GCA_037957365.1. Lineage (NCBI taxonomy): Eukaryota > Viridiplantae > Streptophyta > Pinopsida > Cupressales > Taxaceae > Torreya > Torreya grandis. The sequence continues at coordinate 851,564 of JARHVA010002847.1, read as the reverse complement.
AATGTACTTTATTCTTTTTGATGGGTTTATCATGTATGTGTGCTTTTAAGTACATTGAAAGTGGTGTTATTATCATAATTCATTTGTTTGTGCAGACTTCCACAAAGTAAGAGTTTATGAATCCATGTTTTTTGTACTCCCATTGTAGGGTGTATAAGATCCTCTATAATATTTTCCAAGATTTAATTTATTGAGATCTATTTTTAATTCTTGTGTGTTTATTCACCATTTCTTGTGTAGTTATGCTTGCAAGTGCCTAAATGGAATCTATTATTTTTGATGGGATCATCATGTATCAGTGATTTTAAGTACATTAAAAGTGTTATAATTATCATATTTCATGTGTTTGTGCAGAGTTCCACAAAGTAAGAGTTTTTGAATCCATGTTTATGTTTGCAGTACTCCCATTGTACTATGCAATGTATAGTTATTATTGTTTTCTACTTCATTCAGAATGTTTAGTGAGCTTATTAAATATTACCATCAACATATTTCATAGAAGTTGCCATTGAAATTAAATTTTTTGTATACAATCTCCTTGGAATTCATATTCTAGGCTTCAAAAATATTATTGCTAACCTTTGAAATTTACAACAGGTATGTTTTGGATCTTTTAAATTTTTCAAAATGTAATGTATCCATTACATTTTATCTATGTCATCTAGTACATAAAAAGGTCTATTTATCTTTTTCTTGAATTACCACATGAGCCATTGTCATATTATATAAATTGTTTTCAAACGAATTGTTATGTTAAGTTTGTATCATGTGTAAAGACAATCTCTACTTTAGAACGTGACATTATTTACAAAAAATGTAATGCCTTCTCATATGTGCATTTCATTGTTGGAGGCTCATAATATATACTTTCAATATAGTGTATCAATTTCATGAACAGTGGCTGGCCTAATTATTCAGTGACTACTATGTTATGTTGCCAACTAGTCAGATTACCCTAGTGGCTGGCACACCATTATACTCTCGTGGTGACCTTTACGGTGATTTATATAAGCATTTCATTCATAAGGGTTAGTGTTGTAAAGCATATTATAAATTTTTTTTGAATGAAATTTATTGTTTACTAAAAATAAATACTATGAATGTTAACTATTTTAGATTTAAGATGGATGAGTGAGAATTAGATGATTGCCTCAAAGAAATTTATGTTGAGACTGAACAAATGGTATGCATTTTCAACTATTGTAATCAAACGTGAGTTTGAATATATATATATATATATATATATATATATATATATATATATATATATATATATATATATATATATATATATATATATATATATATATATATATATATATATATATATATGATGTTAATCTATTGTGACATGCATTGTGTTAGGAGAAAGAAGTCGGTCATAAGTCCTCATTGTGTACAAGTGCTCAATTTAGATGTTCCCCTTACCCCCTCAAAGATCAAAGGAGGAAGCTATATGGAGGATCAATAATTGGGGATGGTATTCCCACTATTATGAGATAGCCATCCCCTACCTACAAACAACCAGGGGTACAATCCCAGTGAAAGATGGAATATTTAGTGAATAAAGATGCAAACAAAGGGATAACACAGGTAATTTTATTGATGGTCTATGTATTTTCAAAGCTTTATTTAATATTCTTTCCACATATGTAAAATACTCAATATTTGTGAACCATGCATCCCTCTTTTAATTTGTTACATTTCCATTTTTAATACTACAAGAGGAGGGGGTGGAGCAGCCCGAAGGTTAAGAGGGTGTCCCTGAAGCACCCAATGACTATTTATCAAGAGATGTATGGGAAGCTTTAGGTACCATTAATTTTTTATTTATCCTCATGTTAAATAATGTTTCTTTCTTATATATTACAACAATCATAATTACAATACTTTTGACTGACACACCATGCATTTTTCTATGTTATTTTTTTTTTGTGTTTTAGTTGGGAGGGGTAGAGTAGAGCCAATGGACATGGCTAATAATCACCTAAAAAATTACTCTGTCCCTACAAATGTGCATATTTTTTGTACTCTCTCTTTCATTTTCCATGCTCAATAATTGTCAACCATGCATCCCTATTTTTATATGTTATATATTTTTTAATACTACAAGAGGATGGGGTCGAGCAAACTAAAGGTGAATAAGGTGTCCCCAAAGCATCCAATGACTATTTCTCAAGAGATGTATAATAACCTTTGGATACCCTTAATGTTTGATTTCTCCTCATTTTAAATAATGTTTCTTTCTTCCCTATTACAACAATCAAGATTAGAATTCTCTTGACACACCATGCATTTTTCTATGTTGTTTTTGTTTTATGTTTTATTTGGAAGGGGTGGAGCAGAGCCACATGGATGTGGTTGATAGTCACCTTCATAATGACTTCATCCCTAAAAATGTGCATATTTTTCTAGTCTCTTTTTCATGTTACATGCTCATAGCCCCGTGTTTGTTCTTCCATATATGTTTGGAGTTGGAATCACATATATATGTCCACCTATGTGGCAAGAGGAGGTGGAGTCATATGACCTCAATGATAATGATGTTGAGGATGTTGTTGTTGATGATGATAATGGTGATTGGCTTCTAGATGCTTCACAATCTAAAATGGAGGAGGAACCAAATAATTTAAGAACATTTGATTGTCTTTGATGGCATTATCTTATGTTTATTATTTTATGGTTTTATAATTATATTGTATTGATGACATTATATTTTGTTTATTTCTTTATGCTTTTAACCTCACATCTCTTCCTTATTAAATGACAATATGCAAGCAAGTATAGAATCAAGGATTAGGATACTGTGAGGTGAAATGTGCACCTTTGCATGTTGAGTCCATGTGACACATTTAGAGCTAATGGTGGCCATCCATTTTGGTCACGAGATAGACTTAACACTCACCATTATAAGATTCATGGTTGGAAACCCATTCTAAGGAGGCCACCTAGGCATGTTGAAAGTGGGAAATGTATACCTAAGGGAAGAGAAATCAATAAAAGGAAAATAGAAAGGAGACCAATAGACCGACTCTTAAAAAATTAGAGCATCAACAAGAGAGATAGGCTGGAAAGATTATGGATGGCTAGGGAGCATTTATCTAAGTTATGTTATCTCAGTGAGATAGCCTTGAATTCTTTCGAAGATGAGATGGATGTATATGATTTGAGTGAAAAATTAGCTTGGAGAAGGGAAACCTACATTCAATGAAGATAATATCATTGACAAATGGAATAAGAAAGAGAATGGGTGGAGTAACATCAAGGTGCATACAACAATGGACCTAAGGTTAAATGCATTATGATCATTGGTTTTCAGGAAGTTAATGCTAAGTTCAATTCAAATTAATCAATATTAAAATTGATATTTCTACAATCACCATTATAATTATAGAGAGACAACCCTAAATCACATTATAGTGATGAAGAACACATTTATTTGAGAGAAATGCATGAAATGCATTTTTGGAATGGTAGATATGTTCGTCAAGGGGGACGTAACAAATGAAAGTGCACATGATAGGTTGCTTCACAAATTGATATTGTACTTATTATGATGACTACATATTATATGCACTATTATTTATTCTTGATACCTTTCTTTCAACCCTACCATTACATATTTTGATATTGATTTATATTATTATTGCATATAGGCTTTTGGTGGAGATGAGCTGGCACAGTCATAGGCATGGATGGACCATGTTTAGGAGGTATAATAGTTACTTATTATTTAACAAAACTAACAAGTTTATTCTTTATGTTTCTATTTTATTCTTGTATTTTGTTGATATTTCTAAATTGTACATTTTCAAATACAGGTGTCTAGGGTGACATGCATATGCATGCATTCATATGGTTGACTGATTCCACTTTTTTATCCATTTTCAAAGGCCTAAAGGCCATGACATGAACATTGATATTGCCTTTCATATATTTCATTAGACATTATTATTTATATAAATACATTTTGGTATAATATGTATGACATGTTTGATGTGTGGTCAAACATATTATTTGGATAGGAGATTTGAATACAAGTGTTTTTTTGTTTGTGTTGGATACATAGTTTTTTGGTTATATGTTATTCAATTAATGGTTTGGTGGTTAATTTGAATTTACCAATGTATTTCACAATCATACATGGTTCAATGATGCAATGTATTTCCCATGTACTCATCATAAATTTTTTACGTGTATGGTATGTGATGTTTTCGACTGGTGATCTATCATCTTCATGTGTCTACCTTATTCTTATTTCATTATTTCAAATGTTGGTGAAAAATTTCACATGTTTTCATGTCTCTATGTATATATAAAATTAATTATGGTGGGGAGGAGTGTAATATAATATTTGTATGTATGGCTTGTGTCTCTAACATTCCTTTATTTCATATCATCTGTTTTTTTATTTAGGTAATCGACATAATAATTGTCAATGACTATGGCCTATGGTTCAAGGTAGGGGAAGAGGGGTGAGAAGGAATGAGGCAACACTCCAATATATCAAAATGACCATGCCACAAGTAAATATTTCATAATCTAATATAATGATTTAATTGTTTTCATTTAAGTTAGAAAACTCTTTGTGTGTAAGGAAATTATTTATAATTATAAAAAATTGGATGTTCTTAGCTTTTAAATATTCTCATGGACCCTCATTTATGTCTACCTTTTTTCAGCTTTTCAATGCTAAAAATATTGAATGCTATGATTAAATTTCACGTGTATCATATTTTTTACAGATGAAATCCTAAACCTAGAAGAAAATGTGGCTACCCAATTACCTAAGGACATGAAAGAACTTATTAAAAAGATGAGATCCCAAAACATAATGGGTACATAACAACATCTTGGTTTGTAACTATCACTAGCGATTGTAAAAAAATTCACTCGAGAGGGAAAACTAGTTTTTGACTAAGCTTCTTGATGGTGTAAGGGTATAGGTTATTAAGTTGGAAACTACATTGGTTGACAAGACCGAAGAGGTCAATAAGTTACACCATAAACTTCTCACGATAAGGGATGAGAAGATGGACATTGAAATAATGTTTTTCAATCTACAAGTTGCCCATGCCTACACAAAAGCACTCCATGATGTAAAGGTAGAGATTATGAGGGCCATGCAAATGAAGCAAGAAGGAATAATTGTCATAAATGAGAAAAAATTGTAGATTTTGAAGGTGAAGTTTGATATCTTGTTTGCACAAGACAATGGGAAATCTCTTAATAGACATGGTATTCCATACATGAACAATGATAATTAGTTGTGTGTAATAACTCATGTGTTCAACATTACATGATGTATGCTTATGAATTTGGATGGAAATCAATTGAAACACATGCTTATTCACATTTTAATCTAAAAAATTGATGTTTATTTGTGACTAGTTACATACTTCATATTATGTATTTAAGCCCTTTATGAATGAATGGATGACTGTGTTCAAAAGTTGTTTAACCAAAAAAATACAAATTGACTTCTTATGAAAATATATTATGTCATCTTATTTATAATAATATGGGGTATGTCACCATGGATTTTAAATTCCCTTGAGTGGCTTTTTGACCTATTTTTTAGCTTCTTCTAATCATGTGGCTTATTTTTTATTTTTAAATATAAACTAAACAAAAATGAGTGGTAATTACATAGTTTATAAGCATTTTTGGAGCCATGACATTTTTATATTAATTGCAAACTTGATTGATCCTATAACATATAGGCTGGATTATTTATGAGTGTTCATAAAAAGATGTATGTATGTCCTAAATGCATAAAGATTGTCTTACCCTAATGTAACTCCTCCAACCTTTGAAAACCAAAATCTAATCCTCTGTTCAAACTTTCTAACTCAATTTACCATAGATTGTGCATATTACAAGGGTTTCCTATAGGACTGTGTCCCTTTTAAACAATTAAAAACAATGTTTCAACCAAAGAGTGATTATAAACCACTTCAAACCTTCATAGTGAACTTACCAACACATTTTAGAAGCCAAAAACTCACTAATCATATGGATTCTCTCAAAGATCAGTCCTTATAGTCATGAAACAACAATGCAAGTATAGAAACAAGGCCTGTATATTGTCAAATTCCATTATGGGGTCTCTTTCTTTCAAGAATTATCATTAATATCTTCTCTCCTAGTTATTCACATCAACAACTTGCTAACATAGTGATCTTACCTCTCTCCCAATGTATATCCATTCCAACATCTACCAAAATAGGGGTTATGAATTATGTAATAGAGTCAATCCTTTTGTGAACTATGAATAAAATATCACTAACTCTCTTGTATTAAAATAAAAAATCTTCCCCTCTACATGAACCACACACTCATCTCTAAATCATCATCTCATCACATAGTTGATTAATGTCTTAAATCTAAAGGATTACATCATTTTATGATGGAGACGATAGTCTACATGGACTTAAGGATTTAGTGGTCCATTTTACTCTCAGTCTCACCTTGTTACTTATATTATTAAAACCTATATAGTGATGTTTTCCACACTAAACTCCAACTATGATTTTTAACCAAACATTCTAATATCTTATTTTTACGACTGTAACCTACAACCCTAAATTGGTTGTCTCCACCAATAATTCAATAACCTAAAACTCCACATAAATATGAATAAATAAATGGCCTTTTCAAGGGTAATATACATGATTTAAAACAACTCAATACAATTCAAGAACATCAACTTACATGGTTAAATTCGTTCTTTATTCATTACATCAACTAACATCAAAATAAAATAACATAAACTAACATAAAATGATTTGTAAATAATAAAAATCACACCATAAACATATTTACACATATACATAAGTCACTTGTACATATAATCAACCATGTAACTTGTGCCAAGGTGCCAAATGTCTTGTAAATGACTATTGTTAAGTACTTCAGGTAGTTACACTTGTTTGAAAAATAGTTCAATTTTCGTTTTGTGATAAGTTTTTTGTGTGTACTCAAAAAAAGACTCAAGACCCAAAACAATATGAATGGTGACTTCAAGTTGTAACAACAGGTCTACAACCCTATTTTATATGCATAGAAATGAAGACTGACTGCTTATTATTTGCTCAAGGGAAAAGATTCACAATGTATTATTTTTTGAAATTTAGTATGAATCTAGTGAGTCCTTTTTTATTCTATTAAATGTATGTAATACCATTCTTGTAAATTTTTATGTTAACTAGTTTGAGGATGACACAATCCTTTTAGAAAGAGCATACTCAGGCTGTGAGTATACAAATTATAGTAAAAAAGGTAAAGTGAGATATCAAAGGAGTTGGGAACTATTTTTAAATATGTCAAAAAGTGTCTTTATACCTATCACCTTTAGATGGAGTTAGTAAATCCCATCAGTGATCTAAAACTTGAGGAGAACACTTACATAATTTTAATTGGTCATTGTGAAAATAAAGGAGTCTAAAAAGTTATCAAGAGGAGTATAGGATCATTCTAGTGAAGATCAATTATTTTAAAAAGATATTTGATATTATAAATGAGCTTGGAGAGGATTTATAGGCTTAGTAAACCAATGATATTAATAAAACCATGAATAGAAACTCATAAGAAGCCACTTGCAAATTTAGTAAATGTAGACTATGTACACAGAAGAGGCAATATCATGGATAGTGTAGTGGAAATAGATATTAAGAAATGGAATACAATATTTATAAAGGTATAAGTATTTTTTTCAAAATATTTACAACATTTGAGATAATTTGTAAACATTTTTGTGAAGTCGAAACCTTGAGACAGAGCTTAGAAACCCTGTTGACAGAGTCTAAATGTCCAGTGAGGCAAAGATATTGATAGAAAAGTTGAATGAAGACTCAAGTGTGAAATCCAATGGATTGAAGAGGTGTATTGTAACCATACAAACATTATGAAACTTTAAAATCCTTTTGAAACCCTAAGTGAAAATATTAAGAGTAATTTGAATGCCCTCGGGGCCTAAAAACACCTTGAACCTAAATATATGTTGAAGAACCATAAACCACATAGTGAGCAATGAATTAGTGAACTTTTACAAAGAAATGCACTCAAGAACAAGGCAATGTGTGAGATAATTATCTTATTGTCTACATGAATCAACATCAATAACAACAACTAGCATCAGCATAAGGAACAACAATAAATATGCAATACACAAATATGCACATTTTTTAGAAATAAATTAAACTATTTATCAATATTGATGCATATTCTTATAAAATTATTCTATTGACATTCATAACCATCAATTTCATCTATTAGATTGTAGTCACCATTGCTATCATCTTCTACAACATGCATGTTAAAAAATAGTGGTTCCATTCTTGAAATACTTCGGTCTAATTGGTTGAGAGTAAAATATGTGTTGTGGGAGATTGTGTATCTCTTCTACAATGTTACATATGGATGCACTAGAAAAAGACTTAAGCCCTGAAAGAGGTTATTCTAAACACTATATAGCTTAAAATGCACTTTAAATGGTAGTTTGGCACCAATGAATATATTTCTTACTTGATTTGGATGCACATAGACATCTAGATCATTAAACACCTTCATTGGAAAGAACTTCTCCAAGAAGGCCCTCAAATACATTGGAATGGCACTAGGAGTACCCCATGAATCAGGAAAAGTGACATTATCCTATGGCCATTCATATGACCATTGTATGTAGAAATCATGATCAGGCATGTCTATAAACTTCATGTAATCATAGCTCATCATCAGAACATGGTAGGAAGGATACACTATGTTATAATATAGGAGAACATTCACCCATTTCAATCCATCAAGATGCCTAAAATCTGATGTGGTTTCAAGCCTCCTCTGATTGATGGACTCAGCCACCACACATGATATTTCATGTAATGTTTGTCAATCTACATTGAACTGCTCTAGTACATTTAATTTCTTCCATATGAATTTACATAATTCCTCTCACATTTCTACAACACTCCCCATGTAGTATTAATGCCATCTACTACACAATTAACAATGATAATTAGCAATAATTTCAAAAAATAATTCACAAATTGTAGTTAATCATTATACTTAAATATTAAATAAAGAGAAGATAAACTATTGAATAAATAAAGTTGTAATAATTTTGTTACCCCCTTCTCTATTTAATATCAAATTGATTATGAATTGTATTGAGGGATACATGAATCCATATGCAGGTTTATAATTTGTTTGTTACAGGTTTGAGTGAAAATAATATAGGTTTTAGAGTGAGAAAGAGAGGGGAGAGAGATCTCTAAGAATGGAGAAGAGATAAATTCTAAGAATATGAGTGAAAAGCAAAGTTCTCAAGAAGTACATCAAGTCCAAGATAGGAATGTATTGCAATAGAGCATCATGTGTATTGATATATGAGTTCTTATTTTAATGTATATGATTGAACTATTTTCTTGTTACTTTGAACAAGCCCTTGAGGCCATGATCATATTCATGTTGGTGTGTAATCTACAAGTTAAGAAGGACTGTTGAGTACGGTCAAGAAAGCATAATTTGATTAAACCATTGTTTGAGAGTGAGGAAATAATGTGTGGTATATGATATTTTAAGGTTGAAAGAGACTTATATGTCTTTGAAATTATTGGTGAATGTTTCAAATAAGGAAACTTAGAGAGAAAAATCTATTATTACACCCCTGTTCACAATATTGATCATCTAAGGTATGCAAGCATTAGTTTTTATAGTGAGGTAAGTATGATTGTAATGGAGATGAAAGATGGTGACTATTAAATAGTGTGTTTATAGTTGATACCAAACATGTGTTTCTCATTTCCCTTATATAATGATCAAATTGTGTTATATAGTCATCACCTTGTTCACAATAAAAGAAACTTTGAGCATACAATATGAACCATGTTTGGAAGGGATTGAAAGGATAATTTGTTTTAAAGAGGTAAGATAGGGTGATTTAATAGAGTATTAAATGTGTTTATACAATGATAAAGATTTTATAATAGTTCATGAGAAGGATGTGTTTGAAGATAAATAAGTGACAAGCATATACAACTATGTATGCCCCTATTTTGGGTTATATAACCCAGCCAAGAATTATTTGAAGCATAAAGATAGGTATGAATAAATGTTGATGAGTTGTAATATTTCTGGGTAAATATTAATAATAAATGAGATAACCATTTAGATATCTTGAAACACTTCTAAGCATGAACTATCATTCTAAACCTACACATAGTCAAAGAAAACATGCATAGTTGAATGTAATTTTATTTTTGTAGCCATGGAATGGATTGTATAAGAGATATATCCTATTGGGAGAGTTATATTATTTTAAAAAAAAACCCTAAAATAAAAGGTGCATCCTTTGAAGTGATGTGGAACTTGAGATAATGAATTTCAAGACCTCTCAGGCCTGTGTAGGGCATTAAAACCGTAGGATTAAGGTTTGGGGTTTAGAATGAGTTTTAACCAGAAAAACTTGGTGAAATTTTGAAATATTACTATATTTAAGGTAATATAACTACTTAACCTATTTTCAAACTAGTATGGTCTCCATAAGTACTAATTTTGAGTATTGTGTTGTGTTGAGGGCTTATAAGACCTAGTAGAGTAAGGGTAGTGAAGGAAAAGTAAATTTTTCTAAAGGAGTAGGGTAAGAAATTATTGATTAAGATAGGGGATCAAAAATGGTATCAAAAAATTTCAATATTTTTAATAGGATATGTGTACATTTCCCCAACCTAGGAGCTTCGTCAATTTAGAGGGCTAGTTGAAGGGTGCCTTAAAGAAGGAAGTATATTGTGTCTTGGGAGTTGTGTTAGGAAAGACAACTATAGGTTATATGGCCTAAAGGGGTAATTTAAAATGTCATAATTTCTTTGATAATGTCTATCAGATACCCCCAACAAGGAGAAATGTCCAAAAAAAGGCTATAATCCTTGTGAAGTCAATGTAAGGATTGTGTGTTGAAAATAAAGGTAAGGGGTGATCCAAGACTTGAAATGGGTATATATGGGTATATTATGATCCTTAAAGACCATCCATGATTTTATAATGTTTATTTCGAACCTAAGTCTAATTTTGGTCCCTAAGACCTAACAAGGTTGCCTAAGAAGGAACTAGTGTATGAGTTGTAACCAATGAAAGTTGAAGGATCAAAAATGATCTGAAATAGTTTTTGTAAACTCACATGGAAGACTAATCCAATATAATGAAATGTTTCTAGTCTAAAATTAAAAATCTATGAAATGGTCTTGATTCTAATAGATAGATGGGACTTTGCAGGGGAAACTAAGCATAGAATGTGAACTTATGAAAAGAAAAGGAAAGGTTTCTAAGATAAAATAAAATTACCCTCTACCCTCATTAGAACTCAAAAATAAGACTTAACTCTATCCTTATATCCTATTTCACTTATTATAGCCAATTTGAAAGTGGAAGGTTGTTTCTCACAAAGTGGTGTATGGTTTAGATGACAGGAATGGTGTATAGACTAAGAGTGATCATTGAAGGAGTAGATTAGTTGTTTTTTATATAGAAGGTAATGGCAAAGTGATAATATAAATTATTTTTGAATAAAATAACCCTATCTACACATAATATCACCTTGTTCCCTATTTCATGACAAAATGAATACACGAGTGTGAGAAGGGATAAAGACATTGAATTATTTGTGTCTTATCAACATTTATAAGAGATTAAGATATTGAGACTAATATTAAGAAATTGATCATAACCTTATGAATGCATATTAGATTCTTGGAATATTTGAAAATTTCATACTCAACCTTACCCTATTTACATAGTCTACCTTTGATGGCCTTTTTTTGTATGACTGTTAACCCCATAAATTAAAATAAGTGTTAGTGGTGATGTTCCTTCTTCAAGAAAAATGAATTGTTTTGTGTGTGTGTGTGTGTGTGTGTGTGTGTGTGTGTGTGTGTGTGCAGGTGTGTGTGTGTGTGTGTGTGTGTGTGTGTGTGTGTGTGTGTGTGTGTGTGTGTGTGTGTGTGTGTGTGTGTGTGTGTGTGTGTGTGTGTGTGTGTGTGTGTGTGTGTGTGTGTGTGCGCGTGTGTGTGTGTGTGTGTGTGTGTGTGTGTGTGTGTGTGTGTGTGTGTGTGTGTGTGTGTTGTTTAATGATCCTTTAAGGAAATATATATGTGATTGGATTATATTTACATCTACAAGGTTGGTAGGATTATGATTATAGTCAATAAATCAAGGTTTGGACAAACTATTTTAAGTGAAAAAAACAAGTAAGATTCATTATGAAGATCAATCAAATCCTTGAGTGATAGAGTAAGATTATTCCAAATGCAAGAAACTTGTGAGAAAGGAAACTTGGGTGAATAGGTTTAGATTTTAATGAAAATATACTTGAGTGAATGGAATCCCTACTAAAATGGTTGTATGACAAACTATAGAGGTTAGTAAAATGCATACCTTGTTTACAATCAAAGGACCTTGAGCACAGTCCTAGAGAAGGGAAAAACATTTCAGCATGGAGAATAACATTGGAGGACTGAATGAGAACCATAATAATGATTATTTTTTATTATGGAATATATAGGAATGTCTAGTAAATACTTAGAATAATAGAGGATATGATTTGAAGACAATGAGAGTGCAACACCTGTAATAGGTTGTACTCTATCTTGAGGACACAATCCCATTGTGAGGAAGATAAAGCTTCAATTATTGTTTGGCTAGGTGAGAATTGAATACATGGTTTTAGGATATGATTCCAATTTCAAATGAGATTATTAATCCATTGGATGCATTATAATAGGTTTGAAAGGAAGCAAATGATCTTTGTGGTATTTATGGACCAGAAGGTCATAATGTTACGCATAGTCAATAGACAAAACAAGGTGTAAGGGATTATTTGAGGTGAGTGAGTCACATGTAGGGTGAGTTATAGGATATATATATATATATATATATATATATATATATATATATATATATATATATATATATATATATGTGAGTGAAACTTATTTTATAACCTAATTAGGGTTAATAAGACATTTTAATGAGATTTGAACATGGAAACCCTCTCATAATAGTGTGTACCCTATTTTACATAGACACTCACATGAGTTTCTATAGTTTCATTGAAGAAATGGATAGAATAAATAATATATATTATTGGTTAAGGTGAAGGGCATGTAAATAGACCCAAGAAATTGGATTTTATTCTTTTAATTTTTGTATAACTTAATATATTGATTTTTGTATACCCTCGGCCTATATAGTGAGCGTGAAAACCCTCGATCAGGGTTTAGCCATTTTAGAGAGTTTCAACCATTGGAAAAAGGTAAAAAAATTTAGGTTGGATATATAAAACATTATTAATATTATTCAATTAGTTTTTAGTTGAAATGGGTAAGGATTGTACAGATTCTAGAACTGAGTCAAGGAAAAATAGCTAATTAGACTTTAAAAAAGGTATTTTCTAAAAGAAGTGATAGCTATAGATGGAATTAGGTCATGAAACCTTATACACACCTTAAAGGGGATACATGGAGAGTATAATAGTTATTACATCTTGGAAAAAGTTTTTGGATATGATGATTTAAGTGGAAACCTTAGGAAAAGGGCTACAAGCCTTTTAAGGCCATAGGGAGCTTAGATAGTGGAAAAGGATACAAAACCATGTTGCATTCATTAAATTAGGTATGGATAGGTATTTTTGGATCATTTAAAACCATTCAATTTTTTATATTGAACTCGTAAAACCTAAATCAATATTGAACTCAGAATGGTAATGGTTATGTTACCACAAGAGTGGTTGGTGATGATGTACATTATATTATTATTTTTGGGCATTGCTTATATTCTTTAATGATCCTCCAATGGGTAATATTTTCTTTAATTTGATCATATTAGTTAATCATAGTCCCCTAATGGGTATACTATTTGAATTTACATGGTAAGATGAGGTAATCATAAAAAGATTGGGTAAAAAGAATACTCCAACTAAGAGATAAAGGATGACCACCATCACAAAAGTAATATAATTGAAGATGACCACCATCACAAAAGTAGTTGTCAAAAGGTAGTTGATGTAAAAATTAGCTATAAAAAGAGGACCAAAGAGACTCTTCTAAGCATGAACAAGGTACTAAAGTTATTAACCAATCAAATGAACCTCAGAACTATTGCATTCTTTGTTTATATAATTTTTGTAACATTATTTGTTTATATAATATTTATAAATTAAATTTATATTTAAAACAATGGCTATATTTACCACATTCCTCGGGGTAGGATTCAAATATCATTTATAAAATCCTTTAAGAGATAGTAGATTTATGCAATATGTTACAATATGTGGGCAGTCTAAGAGAACTATTCACCTTTAAAAAAAGGTATATATTTTTCATTACATGTATTTATTATTGTTGTGCTATCACTAAAACCTAAAAAGGGATGCAATCAAGATGTATTATCTCTATTATGTCCACCCCTATCTTGCATCGCTACCCTGTTAATCTCCTCATCCCAGACTTGTCATTTTAGATTGTTTTGAGGTGGGGTTAGAAAAAGTGTGGTCTCCTATGACATGCTCTGATATCTACAGCCATTTATATTTTTTATGAAGTCTCTCTATCTATGGGTGGAAGTTCTATGCCCATCTTGCACTTTTTTAAATGGATAAGGCATTGGGTGTTGTGCATTCAATATCACCATGATCTGTACCTTATTTTAAACTTATGCCATATAGTTTTTGAAGAATGACATAGTTTATATGCTTATATCCATTGCACAACATCTATCAAATATATCTTGTGTTCTTCATATTATGGCCTCAACATCATCAACTCTAAAAATATACGGGATCTATTCATAAAGTGAAAAGCATCCAATTAGAAATGTTAAAAAATGTGAAAAACATGACTAAAACTAGTTACTAGAATTACAAGATCAACCCCACTCAACTGGTCTTTAGTGTCATCCACCACATTTACTACAACACCTTCTAGTTTATGACCTGATCCTTACATATCCATATTAGATACATCATGCATTTTGGTGTGTAAATATTTGACATCTATGCCTTCTCCCTCATTTTCAATTTGAACTCCATTGACATTGACTTGGGCAATGAAAATGTATTACACAAACTATAATCACCTCAAAGTTATCAATGCATAAAATATGTAGGGGAAATAAAACTTACATGGTACTCAACATTGATGTTATTGATGCTCATTTTAAAACCATGCATTGCAGCTACATCCTCTACAACTACCTAAGTTTACATATTTGTCATTAGGTCCACCTTGAGCACATGCTTGAAATTAAATTCTTGGATTGAAAATGAGTAATTACACATCGACATAGAAGGAATTACATTAAAGATGTAATAATACAATGTCTCATCTTTTGTAATTTTCACCTATGTTTTATTAAGGTTGCTATTGTCAAAGGTAATATGAGAATCTGGGATGTTGAAATCTCGTACTCATTAAATATTTTCATATCTTTCTACTTTGAAGTTCCTATGGAAGCTAGTGTCCTTGTATAGTTATAACCACCAATAATGTATGTAAACTAATGTTGTTACTTGGTAAACCAACTAATCCACCCTCTGATGTGCACAAGTCCTTACTATGCTTAGGAAATAAAAATTTAAATGGGAATGGTAAGATTATATAGATTCATTAGTGTCTTACCCAACATATGGAAGTGTCTAACAACATCGTGACCACATTACAACCTATATTCCCAATGTTGTTCCTAGTATTCAACAAAGGTGGGCTGAGAGGAGCAATATATTTCTACAAACTTTATGGACTCCCTTGTATCCATGTCTTCATTAGCACAACTATGCATTATGAACCCCAAGTCCTAAGACATCACATGTTTTACATCATCATCTTTCACCTTTGCTATCAAATTCTTCAACCATATGCGATGAACATGCCAAATACATAAGTAGACCTTATAATCAAACATTTCCCTAAATAAAAAAATATTTTTGCATAAGTAAATGGAATAAGGTGTGGATAATGTGTATGAACATACAAATATGAAGTCCATCATGCATGTAGGAATAATGATAATGCACCTAATAGCTTTTATCTCTTCACCAACATTGACGACCATGAAGGTATTACTTGTCCATGCAATGTCTTTCAAATGCACTCTTTGAAGAAGAATTTGCATCCATTGTCTTATGTCAACACTATATGACTGAGACATAATGACCCATGCAATAGATATACCTTTGTGTTTGGAATTAAATGCCAACAATGTGTATAATTAAAATTGTACAAGAAAACAATAAAAATAATGGAACTACTATTGTTAAAAACATCAGAACAACTAATATTATCAAATACTCTTATAAAAATTGGCACAATACCTTCATTACATTCATCCCAAACATTGCATCCATATCCAATAAGCTATGCTTCCCAAATCTCAAAAACCATTCCAACTATTGTGGAAGTTGGTTGCCCAAGATGAAGGGGTTTTCCTCATCCCCATCAAGCTCTCCCCTTTTGTATCCTTGATAAAAAACCACTTGTCAATATTAACCAATGCCCAATCCTAAACACTTGTTGTATAATCAACATTATATACTTATTTTACCTCCTTGTTCATTCACTCTCTATTGTTTATGTCATCATTGCTCAAGAAATCATCTCACTCTATTTCACCACTATACAATACAAGTTTATCATTCACCATCTCTTGGTGTTTAAGGTAGATAACATCAGAAAACATTCCCAATAATAGTAGCCTATGAACCCATTCATTAAGCTAGGGACTCATGTGAGGAGAAAAAAATATTTCTTTCCCTTAAACTTTTCATATTGTTAGTTATGACAATAGTTGTGCTCATTGCCCATGAGTTCTACTTGATTGTATGTGAGCAGCACATGATTGGGTCTACAGACCATGTATCATGTGATGAAATGAAAATGACAACTACACCTTATATGCCTTCAACCTGACCATCTACCCTTTCTAGACTTGGGCATTAAAGAATTGTCTTTTGGCATGGCATCAATTTCTCAAAAGTCATCAGGGTCATATGAACACTAGTACTTGCACGATTATGGTGAATAAATTAATAGTCATGCAAGATAAAAAAAATGTAAATGAATTGAACATAATAACATCTAAATAGACACCAACTTGTAATATATAGTGTGAGGTGACTCACATGACATATTCAGAGGTTGTGGTGATCTTGATATCCTTTCCAGCATAATCTAAATTTCTCTTGTGATGTGAAACATGAAAATTTATTGGGAACAATACCCTTCTCGATTCTCCTTTGATGAAGTCGTGAACTTTTTCTTACTTAACCTAGGCAACCAATAAGTCTTCCTCATTCACATCAAGAAACTTGGCCCACTTGATATGACTAAAATCAAAAGGACCTTCATCTAACTTCTATAATTTGAGGCACATTATTTCTTCCCACCTTTTTTCCATCTTTTGCAGCCTACAAGGAGAACATTTCATTGAATGAATTAGAAATGGAATTTTTGTATTGAGTGAATGCAAGTTTCCATATATTGTAGAG
Source organism: Torreya grandis (assembly GCA_037957365.1). Lineage (NCBI taxonomy): Eukaryota > Viridiplantae > Streptophyta > Pinopsida > Cupressales > Taxaceae > Torreya > Torreya grandis. The sequence goes on along the minus strand of JARHVA010002847.1, from coordinate 834,034 downwards.
GAATTTATTTCTATGATTGAATGCTATCTATCATATGCTACAATATAAAAAGGACAACAATTGAATAATGTATATAATATAAGCACAATTTGGTCCAAACAACATTGAAACACATACACGTCATCAAAATGGGCAGTCAGACTCGTATGTATTGAAAAAGAAGAGAATGCCATTTTTGGATACATTTATTATACCTCTCATTTAAATATTTTATTTTGCATGCACTATTACATTTAACACGTATTGGACCATTCAATCTATAAAGCTATTTTAGAATGTGTCATATGTAAAAATATTATGAAGTTGATGACACCATATAAAGAGTCAAAATAAAGTATGTATAAAGATGTGTTTAAATTATTAAGAGAAGTGCAACAGATATAATAAAAATCATGACTTCCTTTAAACATTACATCAAGTAGAGGAAGAGAATTGAAAATAGTATGGTAGCTATAATAGTGAACTTTACAAAATGATTAAATGGGAATCGATGCATGTCAACATCGTCAACTATGTCGACCAATGGAAAATTGACCAAAGTATCAAAAAATTTATCTTTGGGAATGTATTCTAAATTAGGCATTGCAAATGCATCCATAGTGATTTTTTGCATTTCATTTTGTTTCTACCCTGATGATGGTTGTTGAAGACCTTTTTTGTGCAACAAATGTGAACATATGGAAACAACCCATACATTAATGTCATGTTATCATGTAGCTCAATAATTACACCTTGAGGCACATCCCTATCCCCTATAAGTTCATGCTAAACATCTTAAAAATTTATTTCCATGCACACGCCCATTTGATCGCATAAATAAAAACATAAGCCTAGCCCATTTGTTAATGCAATGTAGGAGGCATGATGTAAAGACACTTCATTTAATAGAAAAGTGCCATATTGCTGTATGATTTCATTTTGAGGAGAAAATAACATTATTTTGTTATAAATGTCTTCCTTTCCACTCAAACGTAACCAATAAACACATATGTTGATCGAACATAACAAAAATAAAAGCCATGAACTGCACATAGAAATTAAAATATGAGAATTCAAACCACTTAAGAAAATATTATAGAAACTGTGAAAAAAAAGGTTATAATAATGTACAAAACCTCATTGAAATCAATATAAAATCCTTCATAAAACATATCAAAATCAATGCATAAGAATGTAGAAATTGATAAAATAGTGCATGCACAAGGTAGTTGCATTTATAGACGATCTTCAGTAGCATGCACTAACTGCATGCATGTGGATTAGGTGAAAGATTGTGATTTTCCTATGAAGCCCATCACTTCAGGAAAGGGTTAAAAAAAGATAAATTTCTAAGAAGCCCATACAATGAAGACATGGTTTTAAAAATAGGGAATTTGATATGAAGCCCATAGAATCAGGAGAGGGTCAAAATAAAGTGAAATTTCTAAGAAGCCCAGATGATTTGTTGTCCATCAACTAATCATTAAATGTATTGAATTAGAGGCATGAAGATATTGATATTTATGGACAACACATGAAAGGAAATGCTAGTAGGTGACACAAGAAAAATCTGTATGACATGTGTGCATTATAAATTATATAAGCCCACATAGGATGGACTTTATCCCATTCAATTACAATGGTAGGTTGCCTTATCACCCACAATAAAGTCAGGGCATAACCTATATTGAGTTATTAGAGATTTAGTGTATCAAAATAGGTCACCAATTTTATTTAAATGATTTCCTCATAGACCACCAGTACAGTAATTCCCATGTACCAAAGCATAATTTTTGGCCCCTAAATTTAGGGAGGCCCGTGCGATGATAGAACACAATTATGAAAATAAATGAAAGCTTCTTCTTCATTACATGTAAAAAATTATTCAAAAATTTGTCATGATCAAAAAATTTGTTCTTCATTACATGTACAAAATTGTAGCACTGTCCAATGTTAGTTCTGTACAACTAATCTGAGTATTACCCACCATGATCATAAGAATTTCTACCATCCTTAGATTCTTTTGATGGTGTTGGAAAATGACTTATTATTCACATTGCCTCTTGGTATCTAAGTTCATCTAACATATGTTCAGGATCTATTTCAAGATTTGAATCCAAAGAATTCCATAATTGCACACAATTATCATGAAGACCGTCCCATGTTCAAATTTAAAATCTAATCACAACGTGATATGTACAAAAGAATATTTTTGGCAAGAATGTTGAATAACTAGTTCTATCAAAGTATATGCCAAACCAAATTTTCATCATGGGATTCAAATATATTCCATGTTGTGGAATAATAAATTTTGATAAGATGTTAGATATAAAAATTATATCTAGCATTTCTATTTGTCAATGTGACTGTTGCCTTTTAAAAACTCCAAATTAAAATCATTATTTGTAGTCCACTAAATCCTTGTAATGTGATTTGCATGAGTAGCCCAAGAAGGTGGTGGTCGACTAAAAACTTCATTCAATTTGACTACAATTTGATCTAAGTTTCTTATTATTACATCTCTGAGTTGGATTAGGGAATTCCATGAGTGATTGGATTGCCAACTAGAGAGGGGTTCTAAAAATAGTGGCATACTATAAATAAACACATTTGAGGAATTAAAGAGTAAGAGGACAAACTTAAGGAAAAAGTGTGAAATTGGGAAACATTGGAAACAATAGTATCTCAGTGGTAGGAGGACAATAACATAAGATAGGTTCTAAGCTCCATTAGAAGATCCAAAAACAATAATGTAGTTTATTTACAGTCAAAGAATGATAGCTTGAGGGATTTTTGGAAAAAAATTTCACTAAAAACTATAAAAAAAAAATCACAAAAGGGACGTGGAAACATTATACAAGCTTAGTAATACGGGCATTTAAGTATTATTATAATTTTAGCATAATCAGAGATTGAGAGGGAAATTTTAACACAACATTTTTTATAAGAATAGAATAAAATGAACGTAATAGATGAATAAATAGAACATAAAATTTAATATCCTCTGTCCTAAACAAAAACATGCATAAATTTCTTCAACAAAAACTTTCACAACATTTTATAGATTTTAAGATAAAAATTTAGAACAAATGTGAGAAGAAAAACTCAGTTTATGCTAGGTAGCAATGAACTCAATATTGGTATGTTTTTCAATGGATTTGTGCAATTTATAATTATTTATGGGACTAACTCATTTGGTTTAATAAACCTTTCATACAAGTTTCATTGATTTTCTATGATCATTTTTTTATTCAAGCCTTTCCTTTTAGTAGTAATTTTATTATTTGTAGGTCATGGGCCATGACCATTTCAATTTTCATGTGAGGGTAGTATTATCTGGTGCCTTATCCATGGTATCCAAGTTGGTTGTAACATTGTGATGCTTCTACAGTCATATATCCCTTGGGCACCTAAAATAGGGCGAATTCATTTATCTGTCAATGAATTTTCTAGATAATCTCCATTAACTAAATTGATTTTAATTGTATGTCCCATTTATTACTTTTGGTACATGGTTATATAATAACTCAATTGATTTATGTGACAAGTCTAAATTTTAGCTTATAGTATATGGTTACATAGCTCATAAAATCATTGGACTGAAATATGAGGTTTGGTTTGAAGAATGACATGTTCTTTTATTGTTTTCATATTGCACAATTGTGATAGAGTAAGAATTTTTTTCGTACATCCTGACGTCCCATCATTGATGATTATATTCACGAGTTAATGCTCATATGATTTTATTACTAGTAAAGTGCCCATCAGATTTCATGGGTTTGTCAAAATTTTCCAAATAACTATTGTCCCTTTCTAAGATTATGAATGATGTAAATCTAATACAAATCTTTATATTTTTATAAAGCTATATAGTCCCTACAAATCAATGGTATTATGATTACATAGTTAAGTTCTTGAACTAACTGAATCTAGGACAAGAAAGCTTAGCAATCATTTTTTTAATTTTTTTAGGTGTTCTATTTGATAATTGTGCATTACTTCTATCCACATTGATCACTCTAGATGGACTTGGTCTTGATGTCAACCAAACAATTATAAACTACTTCAATGGGTTCAAACTCAATATTTTTCAAGAAGAGGTATTGATATTTTACTCTCTTCAGCCCTGTCCAAATAATTAATCCCTCATTATCAAGGTTAAATATAGACAAGAGATATTGGGATAGATAATGGTGCATATGACCCTACATAAAACCGAATCCCTAACTTATTTAGGATAGATATGTTCATATTTGTGATCATAGAAGGGCAAGTGGCATTGAATAAGCTGAACAATGAAATAAATCCCAGAGTTTCTTTTATAAATGTGAAAAAATTGAATCCATAACTTATTAACACAGACAAAATCCCTAATATATGAAGAGGGAATAGGTATGGGGGAAAAGGAAAATGCTTCAAATCTCCTTATATATATTTCTAGATTATTCATATTTATTTTATATGTGTATGAATCACAGAGGTAGGCCTTTTACTTCAACAATATTATTTGTTTTTCTTGATTGAGTAGTGTGCATAATCAAAGCATTCATTGATTTTTGATTTTAACACAACAAATTTTAAAAGAATAGAAGAAAATAAACGTGGTAAAGGATTAAACAGAAGTGAATAATAGCTATAAGCATATGATAAAAGTAATATCAGTAGATACAATAATAAATAGATCATAGTGAAAGCAAATGGTGCAAGGGTGCAGTACTCACGACCACCAGAAACATAGTTGTAATCTTGAACCAGCTACTCCTGACCATTAGAATATGAAGGTAATCTTGAATCAGCATGCTCTAGAATGAAATAGGCACATGAACTACACAGGGTTAATAGTGAACCAACATGATCTAGAATGAATGGGTGCATTAATGAAATGGGGTAAAGTAAATATTCCTACCCATCGTTTGTTTCCCACCCAGCTAACTACGTCCTTGATTGTGCAGGTTGATTGGTTATCATGACTGTGTAGGTTAGTGTGAGCTAGGTGACCATCATCATGAGTGAGGTTAGTGTGGGTTAGGTGAATTTTCGGTGGGTTTATTTAAATGAATATTGGTTGATGATGACTATTCACTGATGACCAACATGTACCAGAAGTTGGCACATGTTGGTTAAGCTCATCGATCTTTTTATGCCTTCTGCCATGTGTAAAAACTTACTTTATCAAACATTATTATCAAAAATTGTTATAAGCTAATGGAGAATTTGAATCCCTCAACAAAGTAACAATTTTCATCAAACAACTCCTTTTGTTGGCTATGACTGGATTTTATTTAGATAATTATAAGTGCAGACTTTGGCTTGAGACTACGAACTAGAAAGAATGCTCAGCTTTAATGGTGAATTGGTTTCAACTACGAACATATAAAACTTTTAATTTTACTTTATTTGAGTGAATACATTTTTGTGTTTATGACCAATTATTTTCATCTCAGACTTGAGTGACTCAACAAAATGATAAACACAAGATTTAAACAAAGAAACTAGTATGATGAATTTATGCAAAGCTTAGATGCTTAGTGTTTTACACACTCAACTAAAAACACAAACTTTCCTTGAATAAACATGAATTAAACACAATATTAGTATCATTTAACATAATATTAATGTAATACGTGTAATATAAACACCTCAATAGGTGTTGTGCGAGCAACTCATCAAATATTAGGATGGTTTGTTAATGTTGTGAGTAAATAATCCTAAAAATGTAGAGACTATGAGTTCCTTCCAAGGAAACCCACTTAATGCTTTTGATCTAGACTTACTTATACTAAAAAATAAAGGCAATACCTATTTCAAGAATTAGGATTGGAAAGGTGTAGTGGAATATTATTCTAAATGCATTGAGTTTTCTCTTTCTTATAAACATGAGACAAAATTCCCAAGTTTATCTAATGCATAAAATTTTGAAAAATAACTGAATGATGCCCATCTATATTCATATTCTAATAGGGTAGAAGTAAAACTAAAGATGAAGATGTATGGAAATGCATGAGGAATTAATGATTGAATAAAATATATGATACATTTGACATAAATAAAATGACATTTTTACACAATGAACTCTCTAATTTCTAAGGTAATATACCCACTATATGAAAAAGGAAGGTGAGCCATATATTTTTGTATAGAGAATCTTAATGCCTCTGAATAAATAGGTTAATGCAAAAATTCTAGACCATACATATCTATTAAATTTCTTGCACAACTAAGTTGTTTATTCTAACACATAATGCAATCAAAGGAAAGGCAAGCAATGAAAAAACAAGATGAGCAACAGATACGTAAAGCTAAAGTAGAGAATACCAACCCCAATGTTATCTGCTCATTGGGAAAAATCTCCCAAAAGACACATTGATGGTGATGATGATTGCACCAACTCTACCACCACCAGTCGCTACAAGCTTACCCCAAAACACTGCTAATTTGAAAGAGAGAAATAAAATGATTGCCTTGGGGCATAGAAGAGGATGAAGGTAAACAAAAATTGACAGTCGTCACCAAAACTCCTCAACACAAGTTATCTACGTTAACATCAAGGCTCCCAATTTAGTACAAGTTTTAAGTAATCTATCATGGTGAAAGGCTTAGGTTAAATACCAATTGTTTGCATTTGGAAGAATCTCATGCCCCCATTTAATCAATGACTTATTAATTTTCTTGAAAATTTACAATGGTAACAAGTGCCACTAATGATGTACAGAATTTACCATCTATAGTTGGATTGGATAGGTATGTTGAAGCAAGGTAAGAACTCTTGTTTGACCTATTATCCATCAATTTTTTAAATTATTATGTATGTTTCAAAGTTTTTCTAAAGACATTGAGCATTGATGCAAGAAAAATAGGCCAACCTTCTAGAGGCTATAACTTTTAACTCGTAGTTTTTTTAGAGCTCTTCCACATGCCAAAATGACCATCTCAAAAATTGCAATGCTGTCCTAAGTAGCTTTACGTACTTAGGGATGTTTTCAATATTTTTCAAAGGCCATACATGATCATTTAAGGGTCCAAAATTACAATTTAATTATTTTTTTGAGTTTTTTTAATTTTTAGAAATTGTATATTTTTAGGACCGGACATTAACTTAAATTGAATTTCATCCCATAGGCTAATTTTAGAATTTATAATATTTCAAAAGATTTTTAGAGTTGCACATGCTTGCATGTAAAACTTACTATAAATAGCAATTGCTAGAAATAGACATTTTTTTAGATTTTAGTTTTTTTGAATTTTTGCATGTCAACTCTAAATTTCAAGTTGAGGATTACTTAAGCATGGTTTGGGTTTATAATTATTTCAAGTCATTCGACACAAATCAATACCAATTATTTTTTAGAATCTTGGCCTATTAGTAATTTTATTATCTTGATAGTTTTTAGGTTCATTAGGCATTAATTTATGCATAATATTATAATAATAACAATTAAGATCCATAATCTTTATAACAATTAAATTATATATATATATATATATATATATATATATATATATATATAGTTATATAGTTATATTGTTATATATTAAATATATATAATTATATGTGTTATGTTATATAGATAAATATAGTATATAACTCTCTCTCTCTCTCTCTCTCTCTCTATATATATATATATATATATATATATATATATATATATATATTATGTTAGAGATTTTTTTATTGAGAAGGTAAGGGAGAATATTTATCTCATGGTTTTATAGATACTCAATAGTTTCTAATAGCAATTTTTAGGAAAGCTAAAATCCCTTAGATGGACAACTGTCATAAACACCAATCCATTCTTATATGTCTATCAATCACTTTTCTTAGAATGATCTAGACATAGATTTTTAACTACATTTGGAAATCACTTATTATTGAATCCAAGTGTGTTGTCAAAGGTAATAACACATTGCTTATGATGCAAGAAGGATTTTGTGATGTCTCTACTATGACTTAATCCAACCACTACTCAAATGGTACAAAAATCTTATGTGAAGAAACAAACAAAACCTAGGCTTCTGCTAGTGAAATTAAGTTAATGCTTTCACAACGAGGATGGATGCCATTGTTGTCTAGGAGAGAAAGATATATGAAGTGAATATCTGATCCAACCACTTGATAATGTAGTTTGGGGTCACAAAACTAAAGGCAAGGCCTTTTAAATCAAGTAACTTAGTGAGTTTGAAGAAAGGAATGAAATGCCCCTATTCCATGTAAGGGAACATTACTACATGTTTACTTCCTACCATTGTAATGAAGTCACAAGTTGAAAAAAAAGGTCGTCAATTAGTGATCATTACTAGGTACCATATTAAGAGTTGGTACTATGTGTCATCTTGTTCATTCATTGCTTTCATTTCCTTGGATTGCAACATGTGTCATGCTAAGAAATTGAACTAGTGTTGTGCAAGGAGTTCAACACATGTTTTATGATTCTTGGTATAAATATGTATGGTTCAACTTAGTTTTCCCTAATTAAATATGATGTTGATGTATGATCTATACACAATTTAATTGTACATGCCATCTTTGACCTATCAACATCTTTATAGGTGTACCTAGCTGGGAATGGTTAGAAACATCAACCAAAGAGATGCTTGCATTGAAATTAATATTGGTTCCCATTTGTTTGAATATTCTGATGGGAGACGAATCTAGGGTCACATCCTCATAATGAAGAGTTGATGCAAAAAAAAAGGGCAAACTTGTAGAGGCCATAAATTTTGATCTGTAACTCCGTTTGAGCTCTACCATGTGCCAAAATGATTGTCTCTAAAATTTAACTATTGTACTAAGTGATGTTATCCACTTAGAGTTATTTTATATATTTTTAGAGGCTATACATGATCATTTGAGGGTCCAAAATTGCCATTTAATGATTTTTTAGGAATTTTCTATTTTTAGAAATTGTATAGTTTTAGGATCAAACATCAAATTCAGTTGAATTTCATCCCATAGGATAATTTTAGTGTTTATTTTATTTTGGAATATTTTTAAATTTGCATGCACTTGCATGTGAAAATTACTATAAATAGTAATTGCTAAAAATAGATGTCTTTTAGATTTTAATTTTTTTCAAAATTTTGCATGTAAACTCTAATTCCAAGTTGAGTCTTATTTAAGCATGGTTTAGTTTTGTAATTATTTGAAGTCACTCAATACAAACCAATTTATATTTATTGTTTTAGATCTTGGCCTACTGGTAATTTTATTATCTTGATAGTTTTCAGGTTCATTATCTAGTATCAGAACAAGTTCAAATCTTGGAGGAGCAAGACATGACAAGATGAGGAGAAGATATTGCATAGATGAACCAGATAGTACAAGAGCTATAGATAAAATTGGAACAACTAATGGAGGTTATCACCAATCAGATAATAAGACAAGGTGGTGATGAGGAGGACACAGATCGTGATGAAGAATTTTAGCAAGAAGAACAATAAGAGTAGCCACCATCAATGAAAGAGAGGATAGATCAAACTTTAAAAAGAAAAAATAAAGGAATCAAAGTTGATGTTCTAGATTATGGAGGCAGTTTAAAATAAGAGGAGTTGATAGATTGGATGAATAGCATGGAAAAGTTCTTTGAGTGGAAGACTATGAAAGAAGACAAGAAGGTAAAGTTTGCATGCATGAAATTGAAAGGTTGTACAATAATTTGGTGGGATAACCTATAGAAAGAGAGGTAGAGAAAAGGGAAAGAGAATATTAATACGTGGAAAAATATGTATAAGAATTTGAGGCAAAATTTTCTTCTTGTGGATTATGCACAAAGCCTATATAGAAGATTTCAGAATTTGAGGCAAAAAGATCATAGTATACAAGAGTATACAAATGAGTTTTATAAACTTTACATAATATTGGATCATGATGAAATAGAAGAGTAAATGGTTTGAAAATTACTTTTCAATATGAATTAAGCATGCATAGAATACTTTGCATGAAAGAGGCTTATCAATTAGCTTTGAAGGCAAAAATAAAATAAAATAGATAGAATTTCATAATGTCTCTTGGTCCAAGAAGAGGTGGATACCCTCCAATAAGGCAATGAGGTGGGCTTAATACCACCAAATGTGGGCCCAATACCAATAGAGGTGAATCATCATGTGGTGCAGAAAGGCAAAATGAGAATAGGCAAGGGTTTCAATACCAATAAAGAGGAAGAGGGTTTCATAGATGATGAGGTTATGGTGGTGCTAGAGGATAGTTTTTGAATCAACATATTTCTTATGCCTATTATAGATGTGGAGAAGAAGGGCACAAAGAATTTTAGTGTTTGCACTATCGAGATCAAGAAAGGAGGTAAGAGGATCGCCCAAGAGTGAATCTAGTTGAGGCTGTGATCGAAAAGAAAAATACTAAAGTTACACCAATAGATATTGGAGATAATCTCATGATGAGCAGAACAATGATCATTCCAAAGAAGGAACAAGTGAAAAATAAAGAATGTGGTGATGTATGATTGTGATCAAATATTTTTTGAACATGATGTACTTTAGGTGGAACGGTATGCAAAGTAACTATAGATGGTGGTAGTTGTGAAAATATGGTTTCTAAATAAATGATAGAGAAACTAAATTTGTAATGTGAAAATCATCCTAATCCTTATCGGATTTCATGGTTTAAGAAAGGGAATGATGTTACAATAGATAAAAGGTGCTTAATCTTGTTTTCTATAGGAAAAAGTTATAATGATGACATTTAGTGTGATGTTATTTCAATGGATGCATGTCATTCGTTATTGGGGAGACCATGGTAATTTGATGGGAAAGTAATTCATGATGGATAAAATAACACATACACTTTTTGGAAAGGTGGTATAAAGGTAGTCTTGTTACCTCTTAAAGAGGATGAAAAGATAAAAAACATGCACTGAAATAAATAATTTATCTAAGATATGAAGGTGGCAGGTTTTTGTTATATACTAGTAGCAAAGAATGAAGACACAAAAATGGTGAAAATACCAAAAAAATTAGAAAGAGTGTTGAAAGAATATGCAAATGTTACCCCTGATGAGTTATCGAATGGTTTATCATTGAAGAGAAATATTCAGCATCACATTGATTTGATTCCAGGATCAACTATGTACAATCAAGCAACTTATATGATGAGTCCAATAGAACATGTAGAATTAAATAAATAGGTTACCAAATTGATAAGAAAGAAGGTGATAAGGGAGAGTATGAGTCCATGTGCAAAACCAACATTTTTTACTCTAAAGAAAGATGGAGGATGGAGAATATGTGTGGATAGTAGATCAATTAACAAAATTACAATAAAGTATAGGTTTCCTATACCTCATTTATAGATGATATGATGGATGTGCTTGCAGGAGCAAAATATTTTACCAAGATTGATCTAAAGAGTGGTTATTATCAGATTCAAACTCATTAAGGAGATGAGTGGAAAACTACATTCAAAACTAGGGAAGGCTTATATGAGTGGATGGTGATGCCATTTAGATTATCTAATGCACCTAGAAAATTTATGAGGGTGATGAATACATTGCTAAAAAAATATATTGGTAAGTTTGTGGTTATTTATTTTGATGATATTTGATATCTAGTAAGACTAAATAAGAACACTTACAACATTTGAGAATGGTACTAGATTTTTAAAAAAAGGAGAAGTTGTATGTAAAATTGAAAAAGTGTAAGTTTATGTAGAATAGCTTGGTATTTTTGGGATTTGTAGTTTTAGTAGATGGTGTGAGAATGGATGAAGAAAAGATAAAGCCAATTGTTGAGTGGCCTATTCCATAAAGCATTACAGAGGTAATAAGTTTCCATGGTTTAGTAACTTTTTACAAAAAATTTATCAAAAATTCTAGTAGTATTGTGACACCAATAGAAAATTGCATGAGGGGGAAGAAATTTGCATGTACTAGAGCAGCCATAAAAAGCTTTGAATTTTTTAAGAAAAGGATTTTAGAAAGGCCAATTTTTGCATTACTATATTTTAACAAAGTGTTTGAGGTTGATTGTGATGCTTCATTTATGGAAATTGGTGTTGTTTTACGTCAATAAGGAAAGCCAATAACATATTTTAGTGATAAATTAAATGATGTAAGAACAAACTATTCTACCTATGATGTTGAGATTTATGCAATTGTAGAAGCATTAAGACATTCGAGGCATTATCTGGTGCCTAAGGAGTTTATCCTATTTACAGATCATGAAGCTTTAAAGTATGTGAATACACAAAAGAAGTTGAATAATAGGCATGCAAAGTGGGTACCTTTCTTACAGGGGTATACTTTCATGTTGAAGCATAAATCAAGAAAATAAAATCAAGTAGTTGATGCATTGAGTAGGAGGGTAGAGTTATTAACTAGTATGGTGAGGGAAATATTTTGATTTTAAGTTATCAAAGAATTATATGATACTGATCCATATTTTGACAAGGTAGTTGAGTAGTGCAAGAATCCCTTAATAGGTGGTACATATACTATTCATGATGAATATCTTATACAAGAAGGTTATATCTTCAAAGGGAAATAATTATGCATTCCAGTTGAGTCTCTACAAGACAATATAATAAGAGAATTACATAAAGGCAATTTGGTTGGACATTTTGCTAAGACGAAGATAATATCTTTGGTGGAAGAAAATTATTTTTGGCCAAAGATGAAGAGAGATGTGATAAGGTATGTTTTAGGGTGTAGGATATGTTAGGTGGCTAAAGGACATGCACAAAATACTAGACTATACATACCATTACTAGCTCCAAGAGGACCATGGACATATTTAAGTATATATTTTGTGTTGGGATTACCAAACACATATAAAGGTAATGATTCAATTTTTGTTGTTGTAGATAAATTTTATAAAATGGTTCATTTCATTGCATGCAAGAAAAACAATGATGCCACTAGAGTTGCAGAATTACTATTTAAGGATATTATTAGATTGCATGGTGTTCTAAAAACTATTACTTCAAATAGGGACATAAAATTTATAACTCATTTTATAGGGCTTTGTGGACGAATATGGGTACTAAGATAAAATTCAGTAGTGTATATCACCCACAAACAAATGGATAGATAGAAGTTGTGAATAGGATCTTGGGAAATTTGTTGAGATGCATAGTGGAAGAGAAGCCCAAGCAATGAGACTTGGCTTTACCACAAGCTGAGTTTACATATAACTGTTGAGTGAATAAATCAACAAGAAAATCACCATTTCAAATTGTTTATATGAGAAATCTTATGGGTGTTTTATACTTGGTAAAATTACTAATTACAGATTGAATTAGTGATGATGCAAAAGCATTTGCAGAGCATATGCAGTGGTTTAAAGGAGTAAGGAGAAAGTTGTAGGAAAGTAATGAGAAATATAAAGTGTTATAAGATGTTAGAATAAGATCCAAGGTATTTGAAAAAGGAGAGTTGGTAATGATTTACTTGAGGAAAGAAATATTTCCAAAAGGTACATACAACAAGTTGAAGTACAAGAAAATTGGACAATGTAGAACTGTGAATAAAATCAATGATAATGCTTAACAAGTGAGTTTATCACATAATTTTGATATCTCTTCAGTACTTAATGTTTTAAATTTATATTAATTTCATGGAGAATATGGTCAAGGTGATGAATATGAAGAAGTAAATTGGGAGCAGCATGTTCCAAAGAAGAGGGAGGAAAAAGTAGTGCAGGTTTTGGATATGAAGACAGTGAGCACAAGGCAAGGGAATTATAAAAGGTATTTGTTACAATGGGAAGGATTGAAAAAAAAGATAACATGTGGATTACAGAATGGGAGATGAATAATATTGAAAAATAAAATAGCAATACAACGAGGGCAACTCGTAGGAGCTGAGTTATTTTCAACAAGAGGAGAATGATGCAGAAAAATAGGCCAAACTTCTGGAGGCCATAAATTTTGACCCATATCTTTGGTTTAGCTCTTCCTCATGCTAAAATTACTATCTCAAAAATTTCATTTATGTACTAAGTGGTTCTATCCTCATAGAGTTGTTTTTGATATTTTTTGGAGGCCATATGTGATCATCTGAGGGTCTGAAATTACCACTTAATGATTTTTTCAAGAATTTTCTATTTTCAGAAATGGTATATTTTTAGGATCGGACATAAAATTCAATTTAATTTCATCCCATGGGATAATTTTAGTTTTTAGTTTATTTATGGATATTTTTAGAGATACATGTGCTTGCATGTGAAACATACTATAAATAGTAGCTGCTAAAAATAGACATTTTTTTAGATTTTAGTTTTTTTTGAATTTTTACATGTCAACTCTAATTATGAGTTTAGGATTATTTAATCATGGTTTGGGTTTGTAGATATTTAAATTCACTCAATACAAATCAATTCAAAGTTATTATTTTAGATCTTGGCCTATTGGTAATTTCATTGTCTTGATAGTTTTTGGGTTCATTAAGAGTCCCCTAGATCATTACGTGTTATGTGATGATTGTCCATGTGTCATCATCATGGAAATCTAGGAATATTTTAGAGTAAAACACAATTTTCAAAACTTCAAATATTTTGATTTGTGAAGACTTTTGGAGCCTCTAATTTTTTTCCTTCTTTGCATCATTTTTTTGCTTCTTCTTAGAGACTTTTTCCTCCTGAGGATTCTTCTCAATAACTTTTTATTTATTTATTTATTTGTATCATTTTGATGAATCTTCTAGGATTTTTCATGATGGCCACTCATAAAATATTAAATTAAATATAACTATAGCATTATTATTGTAATTTGTTCAATCTGGTGGGTTTGTTGTCTATCTCATTTTGCAAGGCCTGTGTATTAACATAGAAAAATCAAATTACAGTTACCTAAGTATATGTCTTTACAATGAGATGGATGGAATAATATTGTTCATAGGCTTATGAAGAATCTCGCTGAATTTTTAAGCCTCTAAGAATATCAAAATCAATCATTTAACACACAAAATTCAAGATAGTTCTCCCCCACTTGTTTGATCTTAAACATCAAAATATTTGGCAATGATAAAATTGTTTAAATGGAATTATTATCATTCTTTAATTATTGAATTAAATCATCCAAGATAGTTCTCCCCCACTTGTTTGATCTTATACATCAAAATATTTGGCAATGATATCATTATTTAAATGGAATTATTATCGTTCTTTAATTATTGAATTAAATCATCCCTGAGAAAGAGAAAATTTAGAAAGATAGGAATAATAATGACAAAGATACCAAAATTACCAAAGCAAATACCACCAAAAATTGGGAGACATGCCTGAGAATTACTATTTTCATCTTTATCTAGTTTCCCATTCAATTAACATAACCATTTTTGGCTATTCGTCCTTGAGGTGAAAACTTGTAGTATCTTTCTCAAGCATCCTCTATGTTCAACCAAAATTTGTAGGCATCTAATAATGGTTAAATTTCAATTCTTTGACTCTAAATTATTTTTGCTTTCTATTGCGGCTTGCACTGCACTGATCCTATCTTCATCTTAATCTTCCTCATCAACCATTTGGATTTCATTGTATCAACTCAAAACATGTGGGGTCTATAGGCTAGACCTTCTCTACACCCTACACACATATCAGTACATGAAAGGATGGAAAAAATCTACAAAACTTGGTCACATGTGGGATGAATCTTTGGTCATTTCACCTAAATAGAGATGTCATCGGAGGTGTTTCTATTGATAAGGTAGGAGGGGATATTTTTCTCATGGTTTTGTATATGTTTAGAAGATTCCAACAATAGTTTCTAGAAAATTTAAATCCCTTAGATGGATAATTGTCATAAACACCAAGACATTCTTATATGTCTGTCAATCACTTCACTAGGAAAAATCTAGCCACATATTTTTAAGTGTATCTTCTCTTCATTCAAAAATCTTCAGACTAGAAAGTCTTGTATACATTTTGTCATTACATTTGGAGATTGATTATTATTGAAACTAAGTGTGTTGTACAAGGTAAGAACACGTCACTTATCATGCATGAGGGCTTTTGTGATGTCTCTGCTATGACTTGATCCAGCCACTGCTCAAATGGCACTGAAAGCTTATGCAAAGAAATTAAAAACAACTAGTTTTTTACCAGCGAAATTAAGTCAGTGATTTCACTATGAGGAGGGTGGTGATCGATGTATGGGAGAGAAAAATATTAAATGAAAATTCAATCCAACCACCTGAGATTATAATTTGGGGTCAAAAAACTGAAGGTGAGGCCCTATAAATTGCGTAGCTTAGCGATTCTAAGGAAAGGAATGAAACTACCCTATTCCACATAAGGGAGCTTTACTATGTGTCTACTTCTTGCCATTGCAATGGAGTCACCAGTTGAGAGAGAATATGGTTGATTGGTGATTATTTCTAGGTTGTAGCGAGAGTTGGTATTGTGTGTCATCTTGTTCATTCATTGCTTATATTTCCTTAGATTACAACATGTGTCAAGCTAAATAACTAAAATAGTGTTGTGTGAGGAGATCAATATATGTTTTATGATTCTCAGTAAAAATATGTATGGTTCACCTTATTTTTCCCTAATTAACTATGATGTTGATGTGGGTTTCATAACGCAAAAGTGTACACTGGTAGTCATATTCCATTTGAAACTCATGAATAGTGTCCTTGTCTCATCTTTTGTCCTCATATTGTATCATGAACGATGCTCACCCATGTGGCATGCAATTTTCAAAATCTTCGGTACTCACTTTAACCACAACAAAAGAAACAAGATAAAATACATAACCTCAATGTATTTCCCCCATGGTTCATCGCTGGCCCTCCACTCTATATTTATATTATGGACATTCTAAAAAGATAAAATCATTATCATTTAGCTTTGAAAACATTCTTCCAAGGTTGGGAATTCAATCTCAACGAAGATTTGAATGAAATGAACAATGATATGTATGCAATTCCATTGTACATGTCATCTTTGACCTGCCAACATCTTTGTAAGTGTAACCAACTGGGAATGGTCAGAAACATCAACCAAAGAGACACTTGGGTTGAAAGTGATATGGGTTTCTAGTTGTTCAAATATTCCAACAGGGGACAAATCTATGGTCATAGCTTCACAATGAAGAGCCCTCAGATCATTGAGTGTCATGTGATGATTGACCATATGTCATCATCATGGTAATCCAAGATTCTTGTAGAGCAAAGTATAGTTCTCAGAACTTCAAGTATTTTAGTGCAATGATAATTGTTTGATGATTTCCCCCTACCATCATTGTGTCAATTAGAAGCCTCAATTAACTATTAGGAAGAACACACAAATTTTGAAATATGAAACACTATTTGAGTAGCTGAACATCCCAGGTCAAGCCATGTGGTTTAATCATGGCAAGATAGAACCTATAGGGAAGATAGTACATAGTCAAAATTACAATACTCTTGGCATAAATTTCACAATACACAGATAACCATAAATAATTGAGCTCCTCCAACAAGTGGTCATATGAGCCATAGATAGATTTTCTATCTATTGAATCTCTCTCAACCTGTAAGAGATGATTTATTATATTTTTTAATTCAAATTATTCTCTTGTTTAATAAAATAAGATTAGTGTGAATCTAATGCTTATAACATAATTTTTTTCCAGCTTTGAAATAGGTTCCTTGTTTTCATAATTTATTAGGTTGAGGGATCTTATTGAAACAACTAATTTCTTACCAATTCTAGATGTAAAATTCAACGTGATTTGCTGAATGCTTTGATTTAAAAAGGGGTGAACTGTGAACTCTCCTTTAGGTAATTTTTGATTGTGGTTAAGTCACTCGTAGCTGAGCAAATACTTAAGAAACCTTATCTATTATCTGGGGCCGAGCATGGAAAGCAAAACATAAATGAAGTCCCAAGGAATTTGGTAGCTAATTTGATGATGCATAACACCATAAATGCATACCTGTTATATGTGGATTTCGCTTCCTATGAAATAAATTCTGAAGTAACACATATATTTAGTCGTAAGGAGTTGATTGAGTCAAAAGACTTGGTTTCATTTAAGCATTGTCTAATGACCACACATGCAAACAAGTGTTATTTTTTGTTAAACACATGTCTTAGGTTTCCGCTAGGTGGTAATGATGTGGTTTTCATGAAAGAAAATCATCATTGCCTAGCTCACCTTCAAATATTTTACCTCTTTCATTATCTATAAAAATATATTTGAATTGTCAAAATAAGTTTATGTGAAGTAATTATGGAGGCAGACCCCTCAGAATATCAATCACCCTATAACAGTTTAGTCTATGATGGCTTGCATTCTTTGTGGAAAGAGAGCATTTTCCTCCAATAAAACAAACCTTGATCACATAAGCTTCGTCTCTGTTTTATCAATATTAAGATTGAGGTTGTAAATGCTCAGACCATTTGTGATAATTTTTCCCAGCGATCCACAATGGACAAATTACATGGTGGTGACATCCTTCATTAGCAATTTTCTATTGTTAAAGGTGGATGGGGAGTTCATGATATGTGATTGTATTACAACAAGGACTCATAGTGCTTAGATTGCAGTATATGCAAAGAATGGCCACATAGGCTTTGCTTATGTTTTGTCATCATGAGGCTAAAATCAATTATTATGGATACTCACTTTTGATGCTATCAAACATTGTCAAGAGCATACTATTGACTTAGCAAGTTCAATCACCATTCTCATGTTGGATGTGGAGGCAAATACAATTGAGCATACTAACCCAAAAAGTTAGACAAGTAATAAGATTGTGGCAGTTATCAACTTCAAAAGCAATTACAACACAAAGACACAAATTCAACTTCTTCAAGATCTATTACATTTGTAATCCCACCACTAGAGAAAGGATGGAAGACTGATCAAGATCTGAATCAGCATGCAAAGCTTTTGTCTACATGATCCCATACATTCTTTATGGAAAGAGATAGTCTCATTGCCCAATCATTATGTCAAAGCTATAGAGTGCATGTCACGTGGATGCATAAGGGGGCATTGCTCGTTATACAATGTTAATGTTGTGGTAGAGGAGTCAACCGTTGAGAGAATTAGTTCTAGGTGGCAAAGTGAGTTGGTAGGTTAAAGAGGAATATACTCTAGAAACGAAAAGAACAAAATTATGCTTTTCTTTTGGAAGGGTTTTGTCTATACGATCGATTACATTCTTCATGGTTCAACGCTGTGAAATACATACCACATAGATATATAAAGAGCATAACTCATGA
Source organism: Torreya grandis (assembly GCA_037957365.1). Classification (NCBI taxonomy): domain Eukaryota; kingdom Viridiplantae; phylum Streptophyta; class Pinopsida; order Cupressales; family Taxaceae; genus Torreya; species Torreya grandis. Next base: position 814,897 of record JARHVA010002847.1, on the reverse strand, counting down.
TACAATGTAAATGCCATTATAGAGAAATCCACACTTGAAAAAATCGATCCCAATTAATAATGAAAATTTGTAAATTTTATGTTTCAAACATGAAGAGGTGTCCATAACTTACATTTAAAAAGAAATATAATCTAAAAATGGAAAAGAAAAAAAAAAAAAAAAAAAAAACTTTTAAATTCTTTCCGAAATTTCTTGAACCCTCAAGACAACTGTTAGTATATATATATGTTAGTCTCCATCTCCCATGGCAAATTAAGTTTACTGAAACTTTACTCTGAATGGAAATAAGACTCGAAAATCCATAATAAATAAAAAAGATTAAAAGGGAATGATGTTGGGCTTTGGGTATAAATGCTCGGCACGCGTATGTCAGTGCAGTGAAAAGATGCATAATTGATATAAATGGCGGTGTCTTACACGGTGCCTTTGGCTCCTCTCCCGACATATGATGCGTATCATGTACGACCTTTCTTTTTGGGAAGTTGAATAACATATAATTAATGGTTTTATCGTTAACCGAGTTGATAAATGACAATGTTTTTTGATCCAATGGAAAACACAATTTAAACAAATATTAAAATTATATGACACATAAAATGTCAATGGTTATTTGGTTCTCTATATTTAATGGGGAATACACGCATCTCTTTGCTCATGGAGACGGAGAGGTTTGTTTTTATTGTCAATTTCCCTTCCAGTATTTTGTATACTGAATTCAAATCTCTTTAGACACCTAAATATGGCCCCACGTGTTTATCATTATATAAATTATATTATTTAAAGGTATACTTATTTTTTAAAATTAAGTATTATTAATGTATTTTAATTATAATTTAATGTGGTAGAAATTAAACATTATTTATACAGTTTGGTTATAATTTATTCTGATAGAAATTAAATATTATTATTATATTTTAATTATTATTTATTGCGCTCTTTTTTTCTTCTCTTCATTTTCTCCTCTTTCAAATTATATTTTTGGTGGTTGCCCATAAATATATTATGTATATTTTTAGGTGGTTATAGGAGTTTTTGTCTATTGAGGTCTATGTAGGATTATGGACCCATCTTATTTGTCATTTCAACTATTTGATATTGGTTTTGCTATGAATCGATTTTAAATTTGAATTTAAATAGTCTTTATATACATAAGTATCTTAATGTAAGCATTCAATTTTGTTCTGGGAATAGTTTTTGTTGTAAAATTGTTTTGGTATTTGTTTTTCAATTATCAATTTGTATTACACGTTTATTGATATGTTTTCTCATGTTTTGACCTCGTTTTACTTTTCTCTTGTCCCTTCCAATTTCGATCTCTTATTTCTCTTTCTTTCTTGGTTATTTTTCTATTGCTTTGCACTTACCACCCAAAACCATACATTGTATAGATCATGTATGGGCACTTATGAACCCTTTTTTAGTCCCTTGTACATTGTGTTATCTATTTTTTGGTCTTTCCCACTTATTATGTATTGGTTTGCACACCATTTAGCCCTATTTTATGTTTGAGAAGACTATAAATACACATGTGAATTAGTGCATATTAAACATGAAATGAATATGATTGACCAGATTGATAAGTGAATGTGGAAAGAAGATGTCAAAAATTTATTAAAGAGTAGATTCTTACCATTTAGACTAGAATTTGAATCAAGATTTTTAGTCTTTATCGCACTGTGCCACGTTTTCATGTTAGCATAAAAATACATATCTAGATTAGCATTTGCATCCATAAATTTATTGCTTAATTGCATCGAGGATTATTTTCCTAATTGTTTCCATACTAGGGGTTTGATAATAATAAAGGTATAACATAAGCCACTCATTAAGTACCTCATTTTTATTGGTTTGTGATAACTTTCTATGACCACATATAAGGATATTTGTTTCCCACAAATATACGTAGAACTCCAAAAAACATTAGGGTTTAGAATTGGAGAACAGGTTGTGTGATAATAATTAAAAAATTAAAAAAATCCTAAAATTGTTCATTCATAGTTCTAGAATGCCCATAATTGTCCTCCCACATTTTGCGTCCTAGAAAATTCTCTTTGTTCATCTCAAATTTTCTAGTTTTTTTTTGCCTCAAGTTTTTGGTGAGTACGATGTTGTATTATTTTTCCAACTTTCCCCAGATTGAAAAAAATTATATATTATTTTAGAAACATGTCTTTGCACTTATTACTTATCCTAGAGTATTCCTTAATGCAATTAGGTCTATTTTTTATTAGAGTGCATTTAATTAGATATGTTTTCATGTTGTAAGGGTAGATGTAGTGCATTTTGATGTAAAGTATCCCTTTTCTTATATTACATTTTGGTGAACCATGCTTTCATACACCCCTTAGGGTTAGATATTTATTTTATTATAGTATATATGATTTTTTTAGGGATTATTCTCTTTTAATTAATGAAATCATTAGTCCTAGCCATTGCATGTTATTTATAAACACTAATACAACTTATTGTGTTTGCATTGTACTTCATAACCTAGAGTATTTACATGTTACAAATATTTTATCTTATGCCACCTAATGTGATTAGGTATAAAAGACTTAGAAGGTGAAGTGTTGAATTAAATTAAATTCATATTGAGTTCATTGAAATTCATTTGATCAAAAATATTAATTATTTAAAAAAGATAATTTTGTCTCTCAATGATGTTGATGTTTCTTCCATTGTTGTACATTTATTTTGTTTATGTTGAAATAATTTTGATGATAATTTTGTGCATGGATCTAAATTTTATAATTCTTATGATATTGGTCACCATGATGAGAATGATAGACGAAACAAGTTTAATATATTATAAAAATGTACTAAATATAATACTAAGGAGATAAATGAAATGTTTTATATGTGACAATATTTCCAATGCATAACAATAAGTCAAGAGTAATGATAATAATGAATATGAAACTCCAAGAGGGTTCCCTTTCATGACTAATTATGTGATCATGATCAAGAAACACACAAGCATGCAAGACACACACACCTCTGGCACAAAACAAACATGACATGGCCATGACATGGATTAGAGGTTTATCTAACACACCTTACATGTGGTGTGACAAGACACAATAAATGCACCCATAGATAAGTCATTATATAATACATCAAATATCATGTAATGTCACAATTGTCAATATCAATCACGCACAAATAAATCCTTGTTAGTTCACATAATAAATAAGTGTCATCATCTAGAATATAAAATCACAATATCCATAGCAAATATCACTATAGAAATTATGATCAAGAGAAATTCATGTATATATTATGTTCAATAGACTAGTATATAAATATATAACTTCAACATGTATGATTATGTCCCTAGTGTAGAATTTCTTTCCCTTTGGTGTAAGTGATGTCATGCATATAGATGTCCCTATATCATATACAATTTTATTCCTTGCATACAACTCATGTCTAAAATCAAAAGTACGTCCATATAAAATGGATATGTAACTCACCATGCATTTGGCAATTATATGAATTTCAACTATGTGGATGAGCAAAACATGTCATGCATAGGTCTTAGTTCTATAATTTTTTTTATTTTAGAATATTAAATTCTATTTGTATTTTTGAATATTTGAATTTCACTGTCATAACTAACTTATGACCCAATCAATGTGATGCTCGTGTGTAGGTCCTAGATCAATAAGTGAAAATGTTACACATCATGTGAAATGAATAAGATATATATAATAGTTATATTTGAATGATATAACATTGAAGCACAATATGTGTACCAATTTAAACTATTCGATAAATTCATCCAATTTGGTAACATTTAATGAGATGAATCCCTTCGGTAAATAAAGTGCACCAAATAGATCCTCACTCATTGTCTTATGTTGAATTTATTTATCTAGCTCATGAGTATATCAAACATTGGAATATATTCTTTTCATTGATCACATAAGAATACTAATGGTTCCACTTACACTGAATACTTGTTGTGATTCTTCTTGAGATTATTCTTTAGTTGATTATTGATCCTTAATTGAAATTGGAGATTCTAGCTTTGCTTGTTATTTATGTACAATAAGATTATTTAATACTTTCTTATATTCATCATTTACTTATGATTTATTTTTATTTTGTATTTATATTTGTGCCCTTTGATATGTAATTATACACATAGGAGGGTGATTTTCATGTTGTCTTTCATATCTATTATCTTGTTAGAGCATGATCAAATCACCTTGGAAATCATTTTTTTTAATGTTACCTAATGTTTCTTCCATTTTGCCTAATGATGATTTTATGAATATAATATTAAATTTTATAGTGGTAGGAACCATAAAAAATATTGTTTCCACTTGTTAAGTCCAACAAAAATAGGAAATGTAACATGAGATAATGACCCCACATGTGTTCTTGTATGGTGTAACTCATTCTCATCATAATTTAATTCATTAATAAAATCAATATTGTATGTATTTTGTTTCATCGTGTTATCAATCATAATCCATTACCTATGTTCACCTTATATAAAATCTTGAACGATGATAATTCCTTAGAAATTTCTAGGGATACACCATATTGAGTGGATCATGAAATAAATGAATGTGAATAAATTGAATTAGCTAATGTTTCATTATATTTCTCAAATGTCACTACACCATTGTCCATGAGTTCCTTTATTTTTTATTGTAATGCAAAATGCCCATTGATTCGATGATAATTTCAAAATGACCTTACCCCCACTCATGCTAAATAATGTGTAGGGTAATATTTAATAGTAGGTAGTGTGACTAGCTTCTTATGAATTAACACTCATTAAATTATATATAGTTTTCCCTTGATTATTCAAAATTTCATAAGTGGAGAGCTACTACCATGAGTAGAGATTATGAATAATGCTTCCTTATTGGTTTACCTATATGTAGGTTTATTTTAGGTGAAGAATCACCTTGAAGAGTTGACATTATTTATGTTTGCAAATTTTAAATATCATAAGAGAGAGTATGTGATTGTAAAAAATCAATTTATTAATAAAGGATGCCATATTAGAATTTCTCAAAAGAACCATAAGCATCATGTAGTATGATTTCTCCTTAAGTGTGGGTAAAAGACCTTTAGTAGAAATAATATCTTCTCAAAACTGGTTGGTTGATATATCAAGCAATGGGATGTACTTTTTAATCTCAAAATGGAATATTTTATGGGTCATCATGACCTTGTTAAAGGTTTTGAGGATGCTATAAGGGTATCCTAGAACCTTTATTAGTGTTGATTTGTGACAATAAAGTCTTTTATAATTTTAATAAATAAGATATAGATCCAATAAGTAGGGTGTAGATATAATAATGGGCAAGAAATTTTAAACTTTAGTGGAAATTATTTAGCAATACTACTCCATCACGGTCACGTATTTCAAGAAAAGATTCAAAGTGTGAAAGATGGGTATGGGGATCTTGATGTCCATCATATAAGTGAAATCAAGATGTGAAAAATCATCTTCGATAAGCCTGATTAAATATTCTATACACTATGATTGTCCTTATGTAACATCACAATCAAATTTAACATTATATGCCCTATATTCAAAGCATAATGAAACAACTTATTTTGGAGTTCACCTATTGCATGCATCATGGACACTATATGGATAGTAGGAATGATTATAGATCAAAAATCTCATTCATAATTTTTTTCACCACCCAATTCAAATATGGGTATAACAAATTCATTACAAGTATTATTATTAGTGTAGTTTTTAGTAACATGATAACTTTTTATATCAATAGAAGAATCATTAAAAACATTGTATCATAAACATAATTTCAATCCATTGAATTTTGAGACATATAAACATATTGAATAACACGAAAAGTATCATTTATGTCAACTACCAATTTTTTTATCGTATCCAAACAACGTTGAACTTTCTTAGTCATAAGCTTAATAGTGTTAAGAATTATGATTGTTGATTCCATTTTACTATGTTCTTGTTATACCTCATAACTATTACAAAGGTCCATAAAAGGAGAAGGAAAGCTAGTAACTTATATGACATTAAATTGATCCACTTCTCCTTCGCTACCATTGTATAATGATACACCACTAGCATACCCATCTTTAGCATCATCATTCAAATAATCACTTTCATCATTCACGTAATCATTTCCATCATTCACATAATCATTATCATCTATGTCAACATTAGTCTATTCATTGGTGTAATTATAAGCCAAAAATCATGCAGAGCTAAAGTTCCATTGCATCTAGTTCATATTGATCTAATGGGGCCATTTGAGATACCGTCACTCACTGGATCAAGGTATGTTTTGACTTTTATAAATGATTATAGTAGAAAAATTTGTGTGTACTTAAAAAAGAAGAGTGAGGTGTTCTTTAAGTTCAAAGAATTCAAGGACCTAGTTGAAAAACAAAGTGGAAGACATTTAAAGATAATAAGAACAGATAGAGGTACATAATACATTAACAATGTCTTCTTGAACTTTTGTAAAGAAAATGGTATAAAAAAAAGAGTCTATAGTTGTTTACAGACCTCAACAGAATGGGGTTGCTGAAAGAAAGAATAGAACTCTAATGGAAATGGCTAGATGCATGTTGTATTCTAGAAAAATAGATACTAAATTTTGGGCTGAAGTAATTCGCACAGTTGCATACATTCTAAATATGACTCCCACTAAAGTAGTAATGGATACAACACCTGAACATGCTTGGAGGTGTAGAAAACCTATTGTCTCTCATTTTTGAGTTTTTGGTTGCAATGCTTATGCTCATGTTCCAGATCAAAAAATAAAGAAGCTAGATAAGAAAAGTGAAAAATCTATGATGATTGGATTAGTGAGGAATCAAAATCTCATAGATTGTGTAATCCTAAAATAGAATAAATTTATATCAAAAGAAATGTGTGGTTTGATGAAGATAATGAAGGTGATGATATTCCTAAACCATATTCCCTTCCAATTCTAATCAAATAGGATGAACTTATTGGTACTAATGATTCAAATGAAGATTTGTCATCACCTGTATGAGGAGCTCAAAATAAAATAGAAGCATTAAGTGAAAGTGATGAAAGGAACATGAGGAAGACAAGGAGAATTGAAGAAATATATCAAGAAGGCCCCAAGAATTTGCTTGATAACTATGCTCTTATTACTAGAGTGATGCAGGTGGAAGATCCAAGCACATATGAGGAGGCAAAAGGAAAAGCAAAATGGGATGTAATTATGCAAGATGAATATGATTCTCTAATGAAAAATGACACATGGGAGTTGTGTGTTCTTCCACAAGGAAAGAATTTAGTTGGTTGAAAATGGACATTTAGGACAAAATTCAAATCGGATGGAGATGTGGAGAAGCATAAAGTAAGGTTGGTGGCCAAAGGATTCTCACAAAAAGAAGGTATTTGATTTTATAGAAACTTTTGTGCTTGTTGCTAATATGACATATATTTGTACAATAGTTTCTTTAGCTATAAAATTTGGATGGAAGAATTATCCAATAGATGTAAAAAGTGCTTTCTTACATGGTAATATAAAAGAAGAAGTTTATTTTCAACAACCACTTGGATTTGTTAAGCGTGGTGAAAAACATCTAGTTTTCCAAATGAAGAAGTCATTATATGGTCTTAAACAAGCACCAATGGAATGGTACTCTAAAATAAATGAGTACTTTCTAGAAGCAAGATTCACAAAAAGCAAAGCTGATCCAGATATGTATGTAAAGCATAGTGATGGAAAATTTGCTATTGTTGTATTGTATATTGATGATTTAATCATTTCATGAGATCATAGGCAATGCATTGAAGACACTAAGGATAAACTTAAAAAATCTTTTGAGATAAGTGACTTAGGCCTAATGCATTATTTTATTGGTATATAAGTATGGAAAGAAAAAGATAGGATATTGCTTTCTCAAACCAAATATGCCCTTGATGTATTAATAAAATTTGGGATGCTTGAATGTAAACCAGCTGGTACACCATGTGAAGTTGGATCAAAATAGAGTACTAACTCCAATCTAAAGAAAGTAGATGGAACACTGTACAGACAAATTTTTGGCAATCTCCTGTATCTGACTATCACTAGACCATATATTGCATATGCAGTTGGCATTATTTCTAGGTATATGTCAGATCCTCATATTGACCATTGGAAAGATGCCAAAACAATATTGAAGTATATTAGAGGTACATACCAACTTGGAATTGAATATAAACAAGGAGGTGAATCTACCTTAGTGTGCTATACAAATTTAGATCATGCATGGGATATAGATGATAGAAAATCAACTTCAAGATATATATTTCATCTTGGTTTAGGACCAATCTCATGGAGCAGCAAGAAGCAAGCTACAATGTCTCTCTCATCTATAGATATTGAATACATTGGTTCTTCGAAAGCATCTCAAGACGTTATGTGGTTAAGAAGATTACTTGAGGAAGTTCATATACCTCAAGATCATTCAACTACTATATTTTTTGATAATCAAAGCACTATCATGTTGGTGAAAAATCCTATATTTCATGCTAGATCAAAACATATTGAGGTACATTATCACTTTGTTCATGACTTGATAGATGGAAAGTTTTTGTGGAATAAAAAATCAAGCTGTAGACATATTCACTAAAGCATTATCTACAATTAAATTTGTCAAATTTTGAGACATGTTACATCTGGTGAATGTTCCTCTTCAAGTATCTATGAAGACTTAGGAAAAATATTATGTTTTGTAAATGGGTACCCAATCAAGCCAAGCTACCGAGACCCATACTATAATTTTTTAACCCAGGGGGGGGAGGGGGGGTTGTTGGAATAATGTTTGTTCCACGTTGACTATTTTTTTCCTCTTCCTCTCTTCTAGATTGTTCCATCTGAAACTATCCACTTCCCTCTGACTCTTCCATCTTCTAGAGTCTTCCCTTTTCTAGATCTTTCCTATCTAGAACACTGCCAAGCTCTTCTGCTCCTTTCTAATCTTCTATAAATTAAATGTTCACCCCATAGAAATCAATCCAGTAGCTGTAAATTCTATATTATTGTGTTAATAAACATTGTTTTCTTTTTTCTATCAAGATGCTTAAGGGTATTATAAATGGTTGTTTCTGGCACCCTATGCTGGAAAACGTTTTCATTATTACACATGGTCTTTGGGAAGTGGGTTGGGTTGACACCAATTTGTGCCAGTGTGGCTCACTTTAAAATTGTAAAGTATAATCCTCAATGGAATTTTAGTTTCCACATGTTGTAGTTTTTACTAAAATTTGATTGAATGATAACAATATATGACTATTTTTTACAAATATGTTTTGGAATTTAATAATATCCTTGAGCGAAGATAAAGTAGAGTTAATTCCACTGCTAACTTAGGCTTATTTCTATTTGTTTATTTCTGATGTTCAATAGGATCTCAAATTATCAGTAAGTTTGGATTCCATTCCATGAGACAGACACATTTATTTTGGGTTTTGTGCTTGAAAATTTGATGTCCCAACAAGACAACCCATTATTTATTATTTTCGTTTAAGTATACATGAAATGTGTTCTCATAAAAGCATATTAAACAAAATGACATTTGAATTAAATTAAGAGAGGGTGAACCTAAATCCATCAATTAATACTTGTCAGAATAAAGTGTCGGCATCAAATAAGATACTTGCACAAATCTTAACTTTATTTATCCTAGTAGAGATGCCTCCTTCATAATTAAAAATTTGAAAATTAATGCAAAGAGATGAACTTTAAAATTGGGAGTTTACTAAATATATCAGTAATCTCTATTAAATGCTTGATTGAGATTGACCTTTAAAATTTTATTGCTAATTTTTTTTTAAATTTTTTTAAAATATTAAAAAAATCAAGTGAAATATTTAAAATAATAAATAAAATACAAAATAATGTATAAAATTGTAGAAATAATAAATTAAAAAAAGAGAGGTTGAGGTTTTGTTTCTTTTTAAAAAAGCCTTTTTTTTTAAAAGATAGTTGTTTCAAATAATTTTACTAATTTGAAACTTTATATTAAATTTATATAACTAATTAAATATTTAAAATAATAAAATAACATTCAAAATAACTTAAAATTTTTAATAAATAATGAGTTGAGGTTTATATATATATATATATATATATATATATATATATATATATATAGAGAGAGAGAGAGAGAGAGAGAGAGTTGATTCAAATAATTTTGTCAGTTTGAAATTTTATATTAAATTTATATGACTAATATGAGGTATTGAAAAAAATATAATTTATCTATATATAATTAATTAGTAGAAGGTGTATGTGTGTGTGTGTATATAATATAGTTAAATAATAATATTGAATCTATAATATTATTTATAAAAATAATTTATTTAAAATAAAAATTGTTGGAACAAGGATAAGAATAAGATGAAAGATAATTAAAAATAAAAAATATAATATTTTTAAATATATATTATTAAATTTATTAGAATAATATAATTAAATATTTAAATTTTTATATAATATTAATTTTTTAAAATATAAATGAATTCTTCTAATTTTATAACAAATTTTATTAAAATAATGAATGTATATATATTAGGTAATTGCTTTTGATTAGAGCTTGAATTGGTTTGGGATATAATTGGACAGTTAAGGTTATAATTTGTTTTATGTGTTTACTGAGATTTGATTTTGGGTAGAGTTTGAAACAATCAAATCATTTAACTGATTCATCCATACTTCATTTTTTGGGTAACTAAGGGTGTTTCATAACATTTCTAGCATGACATTATTACCATGTTGGACCCAACGACTTGGCACACACTTAGGCACACTATCACAGAGCGAGTCCAATAAACTAATCCCTTCGACTTACACTAGTGCTCCACCTGATGTTCATAGTTCAATAAAAGTTTGAACCTGTAACCTAGTAATCACTGTTACAATTACTTACCATTGAGGTATAACCATGAAAGCACCAACTCATCCATATTTCATTAACTTAGAATAAAATTATTTGATATAATAAATTTTAAACTTACTTTTAACTTGCGTTAGTAAATATTATTTTTATTATTTTAATTTATAAAAATATTATTCATTAAAAAACCATTATAATATAAAAGCCCTTTTAACTTATTTCAAGTGCGCAAAAATAATATAATTCTTCTAATATTTTGCATTATAAAAATATTATAACTATATCCAAAAATCTGCATAATATTATAAATATATGAACAAGTGATAATTGTAGTACTTATGATAATATTTAATATTCATTTTCATAATTTAAATGTTTTTGTTCACATTCTCTTCAACATGAATGTTTTAATTATCAATTCATTGTTGAAAGTTTTAAATGGGAGATAATATAAAACAAGTGTATCATGTGGCAAGTTCCTACAATATTGAAAATAAATTGAAAATTATTCAGTTTGAAGATAAATTTATTTTTATGATATAAAGCATCAAAACATTATATTTGACAAGTGGAGAGTCCTTTCTTAGAACAATCTATCTCTTGCTTTACAACTATGAAAATAAAAATAATTTTTATATCCTTTAAATATACTTTTTTTATAACCAAGAAAATAAACTATATTTTCATCTTTGAACAATGTCACAAATATCTATTGAAAAAATATAAAATTATATAAGCTAAAAAAAATTATTTTTAATGAAAAAGGTACTATTTTTTGTTTTGTATTTGTTTAACCTTAAAAATGGTTGGTCTAAAGACTTGGTGTTAGTATTAGATTGATTTTAAAAGGGTGTACCAAAATGACAATGCATAAATGTAATGATTAGATTTAAATCAGGGCTATTAAGTGTCAAATTTATATATAACATATACTGAATTTATAAAATTGAGCAGAAGTTAAATATAGAAAGTAAAACTAAGTTATGTTTGGAAATGATAAAGAAATAATTTATTTAGTTGGTTTTGATGTGGTCATAATTATAGATTTAGAACATGCAAAAAGTAGACCAAAAGATGATTTAAGAATAGTTATCTAATTCTATAAATTTGAATTCTATAACTAGATAGTTATATCAATTTGGGATGGTTGCATCAATGCTATGGTCTAGATTTGACATTGATGTCATGTACAAAATAACTATTTGAAAAGGATACAACCACCTGGATGCTTCTAGGTTTTTATTTCCCTTCAATCTGGTACATTCAGATCTAGGTCATGGATTATCACTCATAAAATTTTAAAACCCTAGTTCCTCATCATCATAGTGAACTTGGGGAAAAATGGGTTAGTGGGTACATGATGTTGATCTAAACCTAAAGGCCTCTCTATTAGTGGGCATTGCCTACATAGTCAATACTATGAAGATGATCTTAGATTGAAATAGCTATCCCTTACATGTTGGATTGTGTATGAATCATATAATATGTGGAAATAAAGTACAATAGTGACCTAACTTGTAAAGTGGAAAATATAAAACTTGGGATGCTCTTTTGGTATTTCAAACCTATAAATGTTTTATCCATATGATTTATATGAAAATAGGATAAAATAGGAGATCTTTTCTCAATTAAATGCCTAGTTAGTTGCTTTTGATAAGTTGCCTTGGTTTGTTCTAAGTTTTCTCCATGTGAGGAATGAATGAGGGTTGATCTTGTATTAATATAAATATATTTGGAGAAGTAACTTGAATTAAATATCTTAGGCAAACCATTAGGATATGATTTATTTATTAATTATATTAATTTATGGCACTATACACTTGCATCGGATCAAGATAATAACATCGGCATAGGTGTCTATCCGAGATGTTAATGTCCAGGGAGCAAGAAAGTAGCTACAAGATCCAAACTTGTAGAGATTGAGTATAAGTACATTTTAAGCATTATAAGAAAGATATAAGGCCTAAATGATTAACATAATAATGTTCAAACTTAGAGGTATGGCAAGGGACACATGATAAAATAGATGTGAGACTTGAAAAAGAAAGAAAGGTCCATAAATGAGAGGAATAATTGAGCTATGAATTTGAAAATTGTAAAATATTGAGGTGTTATATAATACATAAATATCATCTACATTTTCTCCTCCCTTTATCTAGTAATAAAATTGATAGTTTAAAGGAAAGGTATGCATACCTAAATGTGTATAACACACATTATCTTTGTGTATGCCCAACATGAGTGTTTTTTTATGACAAACCTATAACCAAAAGCATATTACAATGTATAGTTAGTGAATATAATCTATAATATAAATTACTTAAAATTGATTAAAATTAAAAGAGAAAGGTTTAGGAGTACACGTGTGTGTCAATGTAATCAATTTTATTATTGGCAAGTTGATTTAAAAATTTGTATCATTGTAAGGCTCTAAAACTGATATTACGACACATATAGATAAATATGGAATGTGCATATATCTAATGTGAGAGAGAGAGAGAGAGAGAAATAGAGAGATAGAGAGTTATACCCCCAACCTTAGAGAAAAGGTGAGTTACCACCTAGAAGTTAAGATTAATTAAACCATACAACCCAATCATACTTCCAACTTGGTGAGGTTGGATGATACAATCAAGTCCAACCTAAAAACTTGGAAATATTGAGTGATTTAATCACATCAACCATACCAAAAAGTGAACCAACTACTGTAATAGATTGACTCAATAAAGTCCATAAAATTTTGATTAGGGTAGTAGCATGTAAAAGTCTATGATGTGGTAATAGTTCATAAAAGAGTTTTGAAGTTTGAAACTAATTTGAATTTTGCAATATTAAGCACAAATTTCTTAGCATATGCACCTTAGATATGGCTCATGCATAATCTATGTATAAAAATGGTCCCAATGTATAGAATTCTATCATAACTATGAATCTAAATCATATAACTATGTGCTTTGATCAATTCAAAAATTGTGTAAGTGTGTAGAACATGCTTCCAAAGTATGCCCCCAATATATATGAAGAAATCTAAAAAGTGTTATAAGTACCAATGTGAAGAAAATGTTTTCAAAACTTTCCCCTGATGTAATCTAGAGATGTTAAATACTAAATAAGTGTGGATATCATTCTTCCAAAGTATGCCCCCATTCAATCTAAAAACTATGCCAAGTGTGGATAACATGCCTCTATGACATGCCCCACTAATATGTAATCTCAAAAACTATAACAATTTGATTGGCATGAATGCATTTAACACATCCATGCACTATAGAAGGTACTATTCAAAGTGTATGGATATAAGGCCTTCCCAATAACATATCACATATGCATCTAGAAGGTATAAGTGAAAAGGTAGTAACAACATGTGTGGTACCAACTTGTAAAGGTAGGTCAATTTTTCCAAGAAACTTCTCAGATGTCATATTTAACACTCTAATTGATCTAGTAGAAGGATTCAAATCATGATGAGTATAACCCTAGTGCATAAGTAATGTCATACTAAAACCATTCTCGATTTCACCATTATCAATCATAACATTTTTTATAGGGTGTTATCAAGGTATGATCAAATGAATAAATAATGAAGATCAAAATCATCATCATTAATATCACTATCATTGAAATAAATAGAAGGTATGTGAAACATATGAGGTATATGATGTGTGTATGTACCAATAATCCCATCTAGTGGGTACCCAGAATGTAATAAAGGGTATGCACATTATATTTTTTTTTCACTTGTAGTTAAATATTTTCTATTTTTGGTGATCACTAAGTTGTGGACCTAATTTATTTGGAGGATCATCAAATGCAAGATTTTGGTCATCAATGAGATCATGGATCTTCTGATTTAAGGTAAAGAATATATCTTTAGAATGCCTAGGTCCTTGATGATAACCATAATAAGCATTCACATCATATCTTTTGGGTAGATGTATACTCATATCAACATCTATAGAATGAGGGAGAGATATAAGTAAACACTATAGTAACCATGGGAGTCATGAATCTGTGGAATCATTAAAATGGGATAATTATATTCTTGGTGAATTGGATAAAACAAGCCTATTACGCTGTTATGGAGCAATGTTAATTACAATGGTTTTTTCCTTTTTAGGCTCAAGAGGTTTTGCCTTATAACTTGTTTTGATTGTAAACTTGGTATTAGATGTAGATGCATATGTTGTGTTTACTACATACTTGAGCTTATTTAATGAAATAAACTTCATTTCATAGTCTTATACAACATGGCATAAGTCATCAAAATTTTTGAAATTCTTAAAAACAATGGAGTCATGTAAATAATAAATAAAACTTTACTTTAATATGCCTTGGAAATATTTATATTTCATATGATTGGTTATTTTAGTTGGCATTGTCTTATATCTCAAGAGATGTTTATTTATAAGTTCATTTGTTCCTTGTTTGATTTTGGCAATTTGAGTATAGGAAATGTTTAAAAAAATATTGATTGAAAAGTGTGCCAAAAATTAATCTACAAGAGGTTTGAATGTTTTCATGGATTGAAGAGGTAAATCAAAGAACCACATCAAATCATATTCCTTGAGGCTTCATGGGAATAATTTGGTCAAAATGTTATCATTTTAGGCATAATCAAGGCTTGATGCATAAAATTATCAAATATACTTTTCAAGATCACCCTTGCCATCATAAAATGGATACTTAGTTGCAATAAAACCAGTTGGAAAATGGTGTAATGATATCTCAAGTGCAATAGGGTTATACAACATATATTGCAAATCAATAGCACGCGGAGACTTTAAAGATTTTTGTTCAATATTTTTAGCCTTTTCCTCCAAGATATTTATACCTTGAAGGTGTTTGAATTGTAGTTTTGGTAAAATTTAGATTATCAAGTTAAATAGTCACCAAATGGGATGTGAACATTATTTGAGTAGTAATAGGCATTAACAATAGTATTTGTGTTGAAATAATTGGTTATTTTAGTTGGCATTGTCTTATATCTCAAGAGATGTTTATTTATAAGTTCATTTGTTCCTTTTCTGATTTTGGCAATTTGAGTATAGGAAATGTTTTAAAAAATATTGATTGAAAAGTGTGCCAAAAATTAATCTACAAAAAATTTGAATGTTTTCATGGATTGAAGAGGTAAATCAAAGAACCACGTCAAATCATATTACTTGAGGCTTCATGGGAATAATTTGGTCAAAATCTTATCATTTTAGGCATAATCAAGGCATGATGCATAAAATTATCAAATATACTTTTCAAGATCACCCTTTCCATCATAAAAGGGATACTTAGTTGCAATAAAACCAGTTGGAAAATGGTGTAAAGATATCTCAAGTACAATAGGGTTATACAACACATATTGCACATCAATAGCATGAGGAGACTTTAAAGATTTTTGTTCAATGTTTTTAACCTTTTCCTCCAAGATATTTATACCTTGAAGGTGTTTGAATTGTAGTTTTGGTAGAATTTAGATTAGCAAGTTAAATAGTCACCAAAGGGGATGTGAACATTATTTGAGTAGTAATATGCATTAACACCAGTATTTGTGTTCAAATAATTGGTAATTCCATGTTAGATGTATAAATAGTGTGTTGGTTTTTATAAAATAAAGGTTTAAACACATAACCCGTGCCCCCACTAGATGTATTATGTTGGAATGTGTTCAAGGGGAGGGATGTTTTAACTATACTTTTTGCACTTTTTATTTTCAACATAGTTTTTAGGATCTCATCAAAATCTTATGGGTTTTGATGAATACGCTCATGAAACAATGCAATTGCTTGCACTTGATCATTGTCTATTTGCTCATTTTAATTTGTTTCATGGTTTTCATTATCAGAATATTCTTCTATGATAACCTTATCAAAATGTTTTTCATTGTCAACATGGGTATCATCATGATCCATTATATGAGATGCCTCATTAGTTTAAGACATCTTATACGATGGGAGGGGTAGATAAATGTGTTCAATAGACATACCTATCAATATAGAGATATGCCTAGGTTGCATGAAAAATAATAAAAATAGGAAATGAAAAAGTATAAAAATCTCAAACTATAACTGGTTGAAAACCCTAGGAATAAAAAAATTGTATTCATATGAATCGGTTTCACCAAATTGATAACCTTAAAAATGGATAGTCTAAGGACTTGGTGTTTGTATTAGGTTGCCTTAAAGTGGGTATATATAAATGACAATGCACAAGGGTGATAATTAGATATACAATAGGCCAATTGGGTGATAAACATAGATATAATATATGTTGAATTTATAAAATTGAGAATACGCTAAATATAGAAAATATCACTAATCTATCTATAGAAATGATAAATAAATAGTGTACTTAATTGGTGATTATGCCAACATAATTTTGGATCTAGAATAGATATAAAGTAGACTATAATATGAATCTCAAATAGTCACCTGATTCTTAAATTTTGACATCTATAGCCACAAATGTTATGACACCCTCAGATGTTTGCATTAATGCTACTATTTGGGTTTGATATAGGTACATCATGTACATAGTACCTACTAGAAAAGGATGTCACCACCTAGATGCTTGTAGATTTATCTTTGCCTTCACTCTGGTGCATTAAGATTTGCGTCATGGGTTGTCACTCCCCATGAAATTACAAAACTCTAGTTCCTCATCTTCATGGTGACCTTGGAGAAAAATGGGTTAGCAGGCACATGTTGTTGATCTCAACACAAAGACCTCTTTGTTAGTGGGTGTTGCCTACATATCCAATATTTTGAAGATGATTTGGAGGTCATTTTTGGGCATTAAAATCTCCCAAGATCTCTTGAAACTATTAAAGTATGGAAGATCAATTTGAGATATTTCTAGCACACATTGAAACATTGAAAATGGACATGGTATGCTCTAGATAGTGTTGGTCAATGTTTGGATAAAAAATGGCCAACAGGTTTATTATGACTTAGATGCATGTATGACTTCGAAGTGGACCAATCAACATGTGACACATGGTAATGCAATGATGTTAGGAATAAAATATAAATTAAATTGAAATAATTTCATAGAATCACAATAATAAGAGATATGAACAAAAAATAAAATTGTACAACAAGAAGAAAATATTTAATGTGGTTCACCCAATGTGGGATACATCCACCAAGAAACACTTAATCAAATTTTATTACAAGCTAATAAGAGTGTAATCAACTCTTAGATATGTCTTCTCATAATTAAAATGCACAAATATTATTTGCAGTTGCTCTCAACAAACTCTCATGAATTCACACACTCTATTCACCTTCTCAAACTGATCTAACCTATGATGTATTACCTACTATATGGCCATCTATAATACATATAAAGATAACCAACATAATAGATTTACAAAATAATGGGTACCAGAACCATGGGCCAAATTAAACCATAACAATTCCTCATTAAGGGGGTCCCAAACCCCGATGAGAATACATAAAGAGTGTACAGTACATTTTAATGTAAATTTTTTGAAATACATTGTAATGTGGAAATTGGCTCTATAGCATAACAAATGGTAAAAGGGTGTTTGGTATTTTCTTGGGATCTTCGACACTTGTGTTCAAACTAATGGGCTCCATTATTTACTTGCTAGGGACCCTCAATCAAGGTCAACACACACTTTTTCCAGATGGGTGCCCTTGCATCTATTGCTTCATATCACCATTGTAACATTTCTATATATATGTGTCTCAATTTTATTTACACCATATATGCGGGACTAGTAATCCTGATATTTTAAATTATCAAATTAATTCCAAGTCATCGATCTCGAGACTATATTCCACATAGCTTGTGATGGAGCTATTCAACCATCTCGAATCATTATTCCAATCGAGATCAAAGGATACACCATGAGATCTTCTAAACTGACCTTGCCTATTTTGGTCAAGATCCTATTAAGTAAGTAGACTGATTTTTATCCTTTTCCTTATCATTCGAGCTCATCCACATGAGACTTCAAACTAATCATAGCCATTTACAACTCTCAAAACAAAAGGCGAGATAGATGTGGCCGAAGCCATGGTTTAAAATATCCAAAAAAAGCCTATTTAAAGTCTTATAAGCATTGTATTCTGATGAATGTGGGATTTTATTCCCTAAATATTATGCTTGATAGTATTTAAGGGTTAAACCCTTGACCTCAGGCTCTAAAATTAAGGTGCATGGCCGTTAGGCCACACTTTGAAATAAACAACATGAGGGGTTATTTCTATAAAAATTATATTTGTGCCTAAACTAGAAGATTGAAGGGATTTGAAACCTGCTCCTCACAGGTGGCAAAATCATATGCTACCACTAGGCCATCAAACTTGTATTAATATGAATGTATGAAAAGTTTTATTTGTTGATACATAATCCTGAATGAAAAAGGATATTTTCATCTATCCTAGTTTGCAATGCACATAAATGATGGATAGTATGCAAAAATAGAGCTACCCGTAGTAGGATGTACTTTGTGATAGGTTTATCATACTTAGTATTTCTTCCTATATTTTTGGATTTAAAGCTCTATTGAAAAAAAAATCTTCGAGATGAATTTGGAATTTTGGAAGAAACGTACACAGTGTGGGTGTTGTTTGTAGTAATTTACTTTATTTCATTGGGAGTAAATTCATGGTTTTATATTGTTAATTATCATGGTGTTTTGATATTGGGAGTTTTCACTGTGTCATACATTGATAGATTCACTTCGAGTTCCTTATATTATTTTCTCCCTTGTATATGTTGATGAGTGCAGGAAGATATGGATAGAAGAGATTCCCCTTAGGTGGAGAATTTGTTTCTTTTTTAGTGAGTTTTGACTCTATATGAAGAACACCTTCATTTGCTATTTTGGCATGTTCAAAATTAGTGTAGGGAAAATATTGTATTTATGTTGTAGGGTTATTTAAGGAATTATAGGTCAAAAGAAAATAGAGATACTCCATATTGTTATGATTCCCATGTTTTAAGAGTTTTCATACACTCTTAATGGAGAAACTAATGCTCGTATCTATGGAGATGATGCACATATACTATGGACAATGAGAATACATTTTGTTGAATATATCAGAGTCTTCACACAGTTAGGTTTTAGTATTATTTTTAGGTTCCAAATACATTTTTGATGAAGTTTGTTAATTATTCTATTTACATCATTTATAATGGACCGGTTCATTTTTTCATGAACCCAGAGATTTATCCCCTAAATTACGTATGAAAAGTTGTAAAATGACACAAAATAGGAGTGTAAATAAGTAAATGAGTTTATAAAGTTTTCTATTCACTTTCATTCATTCCTAGAGTTCTGTGTCCAATTCTATGTACTTAAGGGAATTGAGATTTTCTAGTATCAGATTTAATAAAAAATGTTTGATTTATCTAAGGGGGTAAATCTTGTTTATAGATCAGAAGAGGACCTCAAAGTGACATATTTATCCCCTATGTGTTGGCTTATGTGTGAATCATCAATATGCAGAAAGCAAGTACAACAATGACATTATTTGTAACTTGGAATATATATTTCTTGGGTTACTATTTCATGACATCAAAAATGTAGATATGTTTTCCATATAATTTATATGGAAAAAGAATAAAATAGGGAAACTATACTCAATTTAATGCTTGATATAATGTTTTTGATAAGTTACCTTGGTTTGTGCTAAGTTTTCCCCAAGTGAGGAATGAATGTGGGTTGATCTTGTATTTATATCAATCCCTTTGGAGAAGTAACTGGCATTGAATAATTTAAGCTAAGCATTATAATACATTTCATTGGGTTAGGGCACTTACATCGGGTCAGGGCACTAGTGTTGACACAGGTGTCCATTGTGAATGATAGTGTTTAGGGAGCAAGAAAATAGGTACAGGAACAAAACTTATAGAGATGCAAGATAAGTATATTTTAATCTATCTAGGAAAGATAGAATGCCTAGGTCATCAAAATAATACCATTTAGACTAATAGATAGGATAAGGGGCATAAGATAGAAAATATGTGAGACTTATGGAAGTGAGAAAGGTACAAAACTAAGAGGAACAACCAAAATCTTAGTTTCCCATGTGTACAAGATTGAGGTGTTATATAATCCATAAATATCATCTATGGTAGTTCAAAAATAAGTGATTGATTTGGACTTAAGCCAAATACCTCCTAAAAATAATCATTTAGACATGACAACCAATATCATTAAAATCACCATACAAAATAAACAACATTGATGAAGAAAATCAAACATATAAAAGTATAATGTGTAAGATAACATTAATTTGATTAATATGGTTGTTTATAGAATTTAAAAATTTGAGTCTCGCTAAAATTCTATCTATTGGAGCACTATTATAGGTTGTGGGCTATATCTACTCATAATTGTCTCTTTGATCTGGATTTAAATTTTGTAAATATGTGTAGTTAGTTTTCAGTATTGATGATTTTATTATCTCCTCTTTTAATAATTTATGTTATAATTGAATACTATAATTACCTAATCACAATGACATAGAAACAATCTGAAATAGGTTTGTAACTGTAGAACAAGATTACAAGATGGGTTAGTTTCGATTGCTAGTATGTAAATACAAAAAAAATCACAAAATGAAAAACTTTAATATTGTTCCATAGGGTGAGTTATAACCACTAAATCAAAGAAATTAATACATGAATATGAACAATATATTCACCTTCCTTTAAGATTCCCTTTGGTGATTGTTAACAAATGCTTTCTCAATTTGTGGATATATGAGTACTTATCAATGTGTGTATTCAATGTGATAACATCTCCCCTTGCCCACTTTGGATATTTTCACTTTGGATGAATAATGGTGAAGTTTATTGTCAATAATTTATCATTGATTCATTGAACATAAAATCTTAATAGAAAATGGTCATGGCCCTTGTATTTATAACTTGACTAGAATGACATGGACAACCCATTTTGAGATCAAGATGTTTGGTCCAAAATGAATTAAATTTTGGAGACCAACTATAAAAAATGCTACAATTAATATTTGGAAGATTGGGGTAATTCATAGTCATGGTTTACACAAATTAAAAATTTGTGGCATTAATTAGGCATGGCTTGCATTTTAACTTTGTGATTACTTATGTTATGATAATGTCACTTTTTGTTGAATTTCTATTTTTTAAAATTAGATATTAGCTATTTTGATATGGATTTTTCCCTTGAACATTTTATTATATTTAATTCATTAAGTGAATCTGATTAGACTTTTTACAATTATTGGAATTTGATTAATTATCATGCACTATTGGTCGAAAACATTAATTTTCTAGGTTACAATTGGATTGGAGATGAATTAGAAGAAGATAATGATTTTATACATGAAATGCAGCAATTAGGGACATATTGACATGAATAAAAAATTATACATGACACGTGTAGATGAATTAGACCATTTGGATAGGTTTTGTCCATTTTTTGCATTATTACAAGAAGTCATTTAGACTTACAATTTCAACATGACAACGATGAGGATTGGATATATTTATTTTTCCCCTATTGTAAAAGGTGTTATGATACATTAGAAATAGTAACACATTTTCAAATGATGAAAAAATTGTTAAGAAAAATTTGAAATTTTTTGGCCGAAGTGATTATCAATGACCCATGATGCCCATTTGAGAGGGTAGGTGGAGATAAATGACATGTATGAGCTCTTGAAAAGAGATAGAATGATAAAAATAAATTGGTCCTAAAATGGTGGTCCTTGTTGATAGATAAATGGAATAAATAGAAATAAAAATGGAACCTAAAAAGGGAAGTCATGGATGATAGATAAGGATTTGCCCTAATAAGGTATATTTGATCATTGATTAGTCCAAGAAGTTTTTTCCTAGTAGATCAGATTGTCATACAGATAAATGATGATTAGGCTTGAGAATAAATAATTGGGGAATAGTAGAAAAGGATATCTTTGTTACAACTTGCCAATTTATAATTTCAATATCTAGATTTTTGGTATAACACTATTACATTATGCATCATGACATAAAAGGCTATGACAAACAAACCATAAAATGTATTTGGACCGACCCTTGATCTGTAAGAGAAATGAAAACATCACACAAGTGATTAAAAACATGGTTGGAATGCTAGTGTATACTAATAGATAGAATTAGGTACAATGGCATAACAAAACTCACCATGGTGATTCCCACACCAACACTATGAAATGAGTCAAGGCAATAGAAATATAAATAAACAATACTTTAATGAAACACGTAAACACACATTGAAAAATTAACAAATAGTGTCCAATTTCTTCAATAAATGCATCAAGACCAATGAAAAATGCCCTAAACTATGCCTGGGAGATACATAAGATCATCTTGAGGGAAGAACAAAAAATCATGTTTGATGGATTGGCCAATGGGTAGAAAAAAACACATGTTTTAATATACAAGGCTGAAAAATGAGGTAGTTTGAAGAAAATGACTCAAAAAATGAGCAAATGAGGCAACAATGAGCATCCTAGGAAGACAAATGGATCAAAAATAGGTTTGAGGGGTAAAAATTCAAAAAATTGGTTATATATTCACCCCTAGGGGGTGAACACTATTCATTTTTATCCTCCACTATTACATTCCTAAGATCTAACTTTTATGAATGAGAGAAACTAAAATATGGCCAATATCCCTTACCACAAATACCTTAAAGAGTGTGTTTGAGAGTACATACAACCACCAAGAAGCAAGGCATTAGTAGGTACATTTTTATTTTTTATTTTTTAATTAATAATATATATTTAGCCCTAAAAATAGGTGAAATGTTCCTTCACCAATCTCAAATAGAAAAAATGACAAAGTCGACAATGCAAATTATGAGAACGTCATGAAAATGGTGATCTCATAAGGAAATTAGCGAGATCACCAAAATAGATGAAAATCACCAAAATGGTAAAATCACTTTTATCATTGAAAATCCCATAAATAGAGAAAACATGGGTCAAATGGAAGTATGTCATTAGAATGGTGGTATCACCAATCAAACAGTGAAATTGTTAAACATACACTTATGGCATGAAAATTGGTGAAGTCAATGGAAATAGTGAGGTAGTCCTACCAAATGATAGGATCAACCTATGCAACAACAAAATCATGAGCCCAATGAGGAAAATGATGAAGTCAAATTACAAAATCAAGAAGATATTCTACAAAATGGTGAAGTCACCAAATAAAATGATGAGGTTTCCAGAAATGGCAAATGATCCAGGAAAAAGTTGAAATTAAGATAGAAGAATATGTTTATAAGTCCAAAACTAGAAGAAAAAGGTAGAATAATCAACTAGAAGAAAAAAATAAGTGACTAATCTAATTCTATTTGGCTTTTGCTACATAAGAGCATGTAGGAATTGTTACATCACAAGAGCAATGATCGTGAATCTTACACCAACCTAAGATGATGACAACTGAGGTCATGGGACTACTAAAGGTGATAGATTTATGACATATATCCCATATTCTAATGATTCGATCATATCATGCCTACTTTTCAGTTCTAGCATAACATTGGCATTCAAAGGCATCCACCTTCCATCTGCCTACTAGAGAGGTGACTATGACCCTTGAGGATGTTCATTGAATTTTATGGGTACCACTTTGAGGTCAACAAATTTATTAGATGTTAGCAACATGGATTATAGTTTTGGAGGATCAAATTGGGGTTATGGAATTGGTTATTGCTTAGGGGTTTATTTACATTGATGCATTAGAGGACCTAACATAGCCTCCATCTATCATTTATAGAGTACGACCACCTCCACCACAAGGCATAGTGCCCCAAATGGTACTAATTTTGATGGCTCTTATCAATAGTCTCTTGTTACCTGACAAGTGTTACCTATATTTTTAGATTAGGATGATAAGTATAGTGCGGGACATGTTAGATCATATTACATGCTTAATATGAGGCCTAGTCATTTTGCCATAGCTATATAAAGACCTACACATGATTGCATACTGAATAGGGTGAAACGTTGGACATAGTAATCTTCTCTAAGTATGTGCTTGGTAGTGTATTGCTATAAATCAACCTATTAGATAGCTATTTTAGTAGTTACCTAAAGATCCAGTAGCCTACGAATGGGTTCAGATAAGTGTGGGGGTAAGAGGCCATCACAAGGATTTATACTTCTACAAGAGTGGCATCAATGAGATGGTGGATAGAGATTTTATCTAGAGGCCTTACTTTGGGATGAAGTTTTGGTGGATAAAGGACAAATTCATTTTTTAGTACATGTCGATGCCTTCATATATTATAGGCCACCATGACTTTATCATAGAGAGATATAGGTTGGATCATGTGTAATGATAGTTTGATTTCCAATAAAACATTCTAAATGGACCCATTCTTTTACACACATTACATGTGAGATTCAGGATTGGGGACATCTAGTACCTATGGACCAAGATATCACATATTTTGACATGGTATGACCTATAGTGTGGGACTATATAGGTGGGGCTATGTATGCTAGTGTTACAAACACCTATGAAACATGGTGGATAGGTTTCCATCCTCTTAGATTGATTATACCTTAACTCGAATAGCTAGGGCATCATAGGAGGGTCAAATAGAGGAGGGATGGGAGTCCAACATATGTACATAGATAGGCTTACAGATAAGTTACCATTTATCTATTTATACCATAAGGAATCCCTTTATATATTATTCAGCTTCACATTTTGTATTTTATCTAGTTATAATGTTAGCCTCTATAAAATCTTGTATTTTATGTTTCAAGTTGATACATTAGTTTGTTGTATGGCTTGCTTTCCTATGATAGTCATAGAATGCATTGGAATCATAATTACTTAGAATGGGTTGTGTCATATCAACCTATTTGATGGGAGGGAGAGATATGACATTACATTCCAAGAGTTAATGTGAAACACATGTTGGCGATTCTAGAATGTTCATGAAAACTCTACATGGAAGAGTTGATAAAACTAGGTGAGGAGATAGCTCTGAAGTTGTGTTAACTGTGGCCTATGGATCACTCTTATTTTTAGTATCCCTTACCTTGTATGGAGGCTTACTATAACTCTTAGTAGTTTATTTTGATCCACTTGTATATTTTAGTTTGCCCATAGAGAGAAGCATGACTTTTATTTTTTTTACTGTGTCAAATAAATATGTGAAGGTTGGAAACTTTTGAACAAGATAGCTTCATGTAATGCTAGTAGTAGGATTTATTTGAATATGTATTGGATCTCTCTATCTACCATGGGGCTATTCAACTTGGCCAATATAATCTTATATCGCAAGATGTATTCTACAATAGGCATATTTAATTTTTGATTTAGTTGTGTTACTTGAGCATATGATATCTTATCACTAATATTTATTGCGAAGTGTGCTAAAAACATATCTACCAATGGATTGAATGTGGTGATAGACTAATTTGGTAGATCATAGAACCACTATAAGTGATAATCCTTGAGACTACATAGAAACAACTTAGTGAAAAGCTAGTCATTAGACACGTAGTCCAAACATGATATGTGGAAAGTTGGAGATGGTGCTCTTGGTTACCCTTACCATCATACAATGTAAGCTTAGGTGCCATGAATCTGGATGAAAAAGGAGTTTCAACTATGTGATGTGACAAAGGTGTTTATAAAAGAATATGAGAATCTAAGGCATGTGATGGCATAACAAATCCCTGCTCAAAATGTAAAACCTTAGGCTGTAAAATTTGAACTTCCAGTATAAGGTATTATACATCTAGAGAGGAAAAACCAGCCAAGGAGATGTAGTTGTCACTGAAGGTTGTTGAGTAAAAATTAGTTGTTGTGCTACTTGAGTTGTCCCCAATGTAGGTGTCACAATGTTGTTATCTGGGGGAGTAGAATATTGACCATTGTTTGATATTTAAATTTCTTTGCGGATAATATTGATAAGGTCATCTTACATATTTGAATGTTTAGAAAAAAAATCTTTTAATTGTCTCTTATCGATTTCAAGAAACGAGTTGTTGAATTCGACCATCATAATTTAGAGAATAGAAAAATAAATTGTTGTATATTTTTAACCTTTAAAGAAGTTTAATCTATGAAAGATTGAAAGAAGTAGATATTGACATAAATCAAATTTTTTAGAACTAATATATGAGCATAGAAACAAAAGGGATACAAACCCTATGAGTATCTAGGGTTAGGGTTTGAATAGTATTTAAAGTAAGTCAGGTTCCCCAAATGTTTTAACCTTTTAGGACTTAGGGAATGCAAATTCTATGTTTTTAAAAATCCAAAAATAGTAAACTAGGGTATAACTATGAAATAAATACATCCACTGATTTGTTATATAATTGAGTGGCTTGAATAGTATTTAAAGTAAGTCAGGTTCCCCAAATGTTTTAACCTTTTAGGACTTAGGGAATGTAAATTCTATGTTTTTAAAGAGCCCAAAATAGTAAACTAGGGTATAACTATGAAATAAATACATCCACTGATTTGTTATAGAATTGAGTAGTTTTGACCTTTCTAAAACTAGTAATAAATAATGTAAATGACAACTTAGCTAGAAAATGATTGAGAGAAATGATCTTGAGAATAGAATCTGAGGTGGAGGCTAGTCCGAGTGTCACTAACATGATACATGTGTCAAAAACCCTCTTAGATAGTAATGCCATATGGTGTTAGTATCCCTATTTTAGTGGTAGTGTCCTCTATGTAGGGCCATTCCAATCTTTTGGGTATACCTTTTTCTGGGTATGTAAGCCCTGCTCCTGTATGCACAAGTTTTAAAACCTTGTAGATGGCCTCTTTTGGTTCATTTTATGAGGAAACCCTAATCCTCCATGTTACTAAGGTATTTGATTGATACAAGTAGAAATGCTTGTTTGTTAGTAGGATATGCTTGACATCCTCAACACCCCACTATGATGAGATTTGCCTACATACCAATACTCTAAAGAGGGATCAAACTCGATGTATTTCTCCCCACCTAAGTATTGGTGCAAGTTTAAGTGGAGCTAGTATGATGGTTGAATTAAGTGCTTTGAATGTGTTTGATATTATAAATCCAAGTAATTTGAGCTTAGAAATGTTGTATATGGTAGTATGTAGAATTAGGGCAGAATAAGGATTGATAAATTTAATTATGCACAACTTGTTCTGACTTTGCATATGTAATTTGTATCTGATTTCCATCTAGTAGTTAGAGGGATAAAACTCATGTATATATATTGTTATGGTGCTTGTGTAGTTGCTAAAAGAGGTCTAGGTCAACCTTTAGAGGTCTAAGATTTGAAAAGATATCTATTTGTATAAAAAGGAGGAAAAGGATAGTAGTGCCAAAATTAGGACACTAGCACCATATTTTGACCTTGTGGATCAAATTGGATAACAAATTGGTGACTCATAGGGGTAGCATCCCTGCTATGCTAAGGACCAATTTCCTTGACCTTCCATTGGGAAATGGAGTCACTCATATACTACAATTGACATAGATATTCCTTTGAAAAGATTCAAAACTCACATCAAACATAAAAAGAAAAACACACAAAATAAGACAACAAGGCACACACATGTGCTCTCTAATCACTTATAGAACACACACAACAACTCACACCAAACAATGTGCCCAACGCTTATGGAAAACACATACGTAGATCCTAGTATATACAAGACTTCAAAACACTTGAGGTGAAAGATAACCTCTTCATTATTTCAACCAGGGTCAAAGACAATGCTTTTATAATCACTATTGCTCTATGACAATAAACCATCATAGAATGAATGTTTGTCAATGAAAACTTGATTATGAAGGTAATCCAATGACTTACCATTTTTGGAGCTTTTCCTAATTGAAAGTGTATTACTTGGAACTCTCATGAATACTCCATCTAGATTTCGTAGAGGCTTATTGGACTTTGCATCTTATTTTGGTACTAGTGTCTAGGTGGTAGAACTTGAGGCATGAAGGAACATGATGTAACAATGAGGGTCTGGGTCTGCTCTAGGGATGACTAGGGATACCTGTGACTTACACAAAGGATGGATAAGTGTGAAAATAGTCCCTAAGATAGGTCTAGGGCTAAGCTAGGTATATGTGGTCTCAAGTAGCACACTTATCACTCAAGTGCCACTTTTAGGTGATTACACTAAGACAAATTAAGAAATAGTGTTTTCATGAGAATTAGAGAGAGCAATAAAACTATGTATGATGTTTTTAAATAACTTAATAACTATACATAGTGATCCATTATTAAGAAGATAATGGATCACTGAGTGATCCTAGTTTTATCCAAAAGAAGATTGGTCTATAAACAAAATTATTTTTCCCTCATGAACTATAGTTTACATTATTTGAAATAATTTAAAAATATAGTAATTTACCCTCAAAATCTTAACAGTAATAGAGGAAAATTATACAAACTTCATAAGAAAAGTTTTTGAAAATTTTATAGAACCGCACTTGTCGAGGGAAATTATGTAAACTTCATAAGATTTTTTTTCAAAAGAATTCCATAACCACCCCTAGTGATTGAAACCTTTAATCCATCATGACACAGTTAAAATTTTCCATTTACTTTGAGCCTAAAATAGAGCACATACTGGGCTAGGATGAAATTGAACTCAACACCTCAAAAAAGGATATTTAACCCCGAGGCCAAGAAAACAAAAGTAAAATACTAATTTTTATCGAGATAGAGAAATCATCATCCTAGCTTCCTCCTGATTGCAAATTAATAAAAACAAAAATGAACTATTACATTGTATAAAAACCCTACCCTATAAAACCTTAAAATCTTGAAAACATTAAATCATTCAAATTCAAAACCGTAACAATTTGTAATAAACCATTTAAATATTAAGTTAATCACAAAAATATCTACACAACTGTTGTTCGGCTTTTTTCTTTGTTAAAAAAATATTTCTCAAACTAAAAAGCGTAGCAATCCATAGCAAGCGTCTACAGACATCTAGGTCTTTATAACCCACTGCCATGTTCTTTGATGAATTAATTTTGGGCTTCAATACAAAACCATCAACCCAATTAATCTACACTGGACGAACAAATACAATATTCAACGCCAAATCATATCTGTCTTGTAAAAACCCACCCTCTATTTGCCGTGAGATAAATGCCTTGCCTTGATCTAAGTGAAACATATAATAACGTAAAAAAAAGTTAGCCAATCCACTTGCACCGAATATTATTATTATATATACCCTGTTAAAAAAATTGATATTTCACTTTGTAAAAAGTTTATATATTTTTTTGACATTCTAATTAATGTAATCTGATTGACTAACAAATTTGAAAATAATTCCAAATTAAAATTAAATGTATCTATAAATCTCCCTTCCAAACTAATAAAATTAAAATTTTAGCCAATTATAATTTATATTACTAAATTTAATACGATTAGATATTTAAAGTTTTGTGTAAGTTTTTTAAAAGTTGCATCTAAATTATATTCAATTTTAAAATAAAATTTCCTTATCATATAAATAAATTTAATGTAATACAGTGGCCCTTTGACTTATTTTCAACCCTGGTACATACCAAAGAGTATTTGGGCAATCGTCTAGCTAAAGAATGTGAACCATCAATAAGTATTTGGGCAAATTATCGTCAATGTGAACATCACCTCCGAAGATTGAGATTGAGGAAGGAGCTTTAAATGTGACATTAGAAATTACCAGTCGGTTAAGTGACAGTTGTGTCATATGACGTCACAAGAATGGGTTCGCAAACAACTTATATCCAGAGCTTTGCTTTATAAATTATTGCAGAGCCTACTCTCACATGCGACATGAGTAAAAAACAATCATTGCAGAGCCTACTGTCACATGTGAAATGAGTCCAAAAACAATCATTGCAGAGCCTACTGTCACATGTGAAATGAGTCCAAAAACAATCATTGCCGCCTCATGATATTAGCAAAACAATGTTAAAATTGAAATTCAAGCTTCCAGCTTTTGGAAAGTCATGCATTCTCACTCTCACTCTACTTATGCATCTCTGATTCCACTCTTTTCACTGCCAAACAATACTATCTTGGTGAGTTTGTGGACAATTCACCATATTTTTGAATAGATTTTACGCGTTGTATACTCTTGTATAACATTCCCTATACACCTTGTTGCATTTCAGGACATTTTATGTTTTTAAATTTTTACAGGCTATCGCATTTGGGTTTGCTATGGAGGATGAAGAAACAGGGGAATTTTTTCTACCGTGCAGAGTTTGCAGCGAAACTTGCTATAAAAATCGTGGTAAACACGGAGAGAGAGCGCCTTCTAATGGGTGTGCGTACTTCATCAAAGTCATGATTGGAGACTTCGCACAGAAACTGGTATGTCCACTGCTGATACACTTTCTTCATTTATTTATTCTATGCAAATGCACTGTGTTAAAACTTCGTAAAAAATAATTTACTATTGCGTTTGCTGCAGCGCATTCCTCATGCATTTGTTTCGAAACTTATAAAGGAGACTGATGGCAAAATGGTTTTGCAAGGCCCAAGTGGGAAAGAGTGGGTTGTAAAATTATGGGGCATGGATATTAAACTAGAATTTAGACAGGGTTGGGAAAGATTTGTGCACGATCATGCTATAGAATATGGAGATTTTCTAGTGTTCAAATATATCTCTAGGTCAAATTTCAAGGTTCAGATATTTGGGAAAAATGGGTGTGTGAAAAACATTACAGTTTATGAATCTGAGAAGACCCACACTGATTTGAAGGTATGCCCCGGCACTACAACTACTAGTATGCCGAAGGCTTCTCATCAAACCATGGACAATACGCTTTTCGCTGGTTTGGTTTCTGATGAGGAAAATAATAATGAAGCTGAAAACCAAAAGGGAAATGGCAAACGCTCTTCTCATGGTAAGTAAAATGGCAAACGCTCTTCTCATGGTAAGTAAAATATTTCTCCACGTGATATGTATCTTTGGCAAATTTGTGAGTCCCGCGCGGATTAACAGTGAAGTTTCAAAGCATGCAATAAAACTTGTGCGAAAAAAGTAATTCTCACAGACATCTATTTTATTTTGACAGCAGGGCAGGGTGTGAAGATAGTAGAGACTAGTAGGGATTATCGACCATCGCTCGCTCGAAAGAAGCAGAAGATAGTAGAGACTACACAAAGTAAGAGTTATAAACATCCATATTATGTTTCTTGCAGACGTCCTGTAAGTGAAGCAGAAAGGAACAAGGCCCTCGACGCCGCCCTTTCTTTCACATCAGATAAACCCTTTTGTTTAGTGATTATGAAGCCATATAGTGTATACACGGGATTCATGGTGGTAAGATTAATTTCTGTTTCCTTATTGTTTTCCCATTTTTGATCTTTAGTTAAAGACTCTCAGAGGTGGAGTCTAACAAGCAAATAAAATGATAATTCAATCTATTAAACAATTTGTGTTTCTGCATATGCTAATGTAATCTGTGAAAATTTGGGCACCTACATTTGTGAGGTGGTAAGGCTTATAAGGGTCTGATGGTTTTGGTGGGCAGAGATTCCCAGCAACATGCAAAATAGATTTTCTGCAATTACAAAGGGGAGAGCGAACAGTTCTTGTGGATCCCAATTCTAATGAATGGAAGGTACGATTTATTCTGCACAAAAAAAGTCCTACCCTGAGTGCGGGTTGGAAATCTTTTTCATTTCATAATGGTCTTGAAGAGGGAGACGTTTGTATTTTTGAGGAGGCCGGCAACAATAAAAACACATTCCTACTTAAAGTGCATATTTTCAGGGTTGTGAAAAATTGTGTCCCTTACAAAGAAATGGGACGAAAGTGTGAAGCATAAAATTGCATCGCCTGGAGATACAAAAGAAGGGATAATATAAGGAATAGGAATAGTAAGGGATTAAACATTTTATGGTAAACATTGTGGTGACAACCATGTATTTTATGGCTGCTTAGACCTCTGTGGCTATTATTATAGTTATTAATATAAATTTTAACATGTGATGGTTTTCAGGTAATTTTAAATAATTATTATTATTTAGTGCGAGTATTGTTTATATTTTAAATAAATAGATTATTTATTTTTCATTTTTTAAAATATATTTTTAGTATGATGAATTTGATTATGTGTGAAAAAATTTATCATAATTTTTTTAAATGTTATTTTTGATTGTTTTGTACTTAAATATTTTATATTATTATAATGTGAGTGTAACATGGTATATTCTCATATGAACCTTTTTTTTAAAATAGTTTTTAATATTTCTATTTTATATAATTATACTTTTAATTCAATTAATAAATTTATGAGATTATATTGTATACATTTTTTTAATATATATATTTATTATTTATTTCCTTTCATAATCATCTTTCTAGTTTATATTCATCAATAATATTTATATATAATATTTATATTTTTTCTATATATTTTAAAAATATACAGTGATATTTTTCTAATAACAGAGTTATCATTGATGTGAGGATTAGGAAAAGATCAATAAGGTGTAAGGCTGGAGATGGACTGGTATTCTCATTAAAAAAGAATGGAAATAGCAAAACTTGTTCAAATATGAATAGTAACATTCTAATTCAAATAACTGTAGATTTTAGGAATAATATTTTAATATTAAATTTAAATATTAAAATAAAAAATAATATTATTAAAAAAATTATTTAAAAAAATTATTTGTCTAATTTTAAAAAGAAAAATCTTAAGACTGAAAAATCAACATCCAATATCTAAATATTATATAAGAAAAAAATATCCACATCTAATTAAATTAGAATGGTATTTATGAAAAAAATCTTAAATTATGTGTCTTGTAGTTTTAATAAGAATATAAGTAAAGACGAAATCTTATATTTTATAAACTAAAAAAATATAATATAAAAATAAAATGAAGAAAAACTTATTATAAAAAAATTAGACATTAATTTTCTTTATTTATTTTAATATATATTAATTAAAAAATGAATTTAGTAGTTAATTAAAAACTATTTTATTTATATTAATTGAAATATTTTATTATTTTTAAATATTTTAAATAAAAAAATATTTATTTTTAAATAAAAAAATATCTATTTAGAAAATATATATTTTTTAATTTTTTAAATAATTTTATCAATAAATAAATGATTCATATATAATCTAATAAAAATTTAATATAATCTATTTTCATATATATTACAAACAAACATACATATATGTTTTATATTTATTTATTTTTATTTGTATTGTCTCTTTTAAAAATAAATAATATAAATTTATTTTATAATCTCTCTTGAAATAACATTCATTTATTATTATTATTTTTAATATAATTTTTTTTAATATATTGTTTTTATACTTATTTTAATATAAAAATCTGAAATAGGATTCATTTATATTTTAAGAATGACAGTGAGTAATAAGTAATAATGAATGTAATAGAAACCTATATTATCACATAATCGAAGCTACATAATAGCTAGTCTCTGCCATCAGTTTTGACATAACATTTCTAAGGCTTTATATATACACTTTTTGCTTGTTTATAATTTTAACATAGTAAAGTGTAGATGGAATATCTCATTTGATGTTAAATTTTTGTAATTTTTTATTTATTAATGATTTATAATGAATATAATGTTTATTTTTTTAAAATGTATTTATAATTAAGAGGTCCTCTCAAATTATATTAAAATGAAATCTCTTTATTGATTTTATGAGATTATAAGATTTTGAAAATAAATACTTTTGAAATGTGTTGTAGTCATAATTTAATTATTCTATGTTCCTTCTTGAAAAAAAAACAAATGCATTCATTCAAACAATACATATTAGCAATTCTAAAACATGATTTCTATACTAATCTATCCCTAAGAATCCATCATATTTACAATTGTAAAACCCGCAGCAACGTGTCAAGTTTATAATATGAAGGTAAATCAAGAATAGAAATAATGTATAAATAATAAAAATGAATAATGCTAGTTTTAACTTGAGTTTGAAAACTTTTAATTGAATATATAAAAATAAATAAAAGGGAAATAAATAAATTTAAGGAGAAAAAAGTGAATATCAATAATTGGAATTTTTATACGATTAGTATCAATTAGATTAAAAATATTTGCTTCAATAAAAATGATAAATAATTAAAGGAATGAACATGATGTGTTGAGTGTATGTTTGGGAACATTGTACAAAAATAGATTAAATTGAATAAAAGTTTTTGTTTTCACGGTACTTATAATCATGATTTAGAAATGTGAAAGAATTGATGAACCCAAATGAATTATTTGATAATATTTTTAAATGCATTGGAATGAAATGGATCATTTGAAATATTGTCCATGCTCCTTTTACACAAATAAAATTGGTTTTTAGATGTTTAAATTAGATTGGTTCTTATGTTAGTTTTCTTTTTTAAATGTTGAAAGCTTTAGAAAACCAAAGAAATTAAAAACAAAATAAATTCCAACAATCAAATTAATAAAAAATTAGAAAAATAATAAATTATGGTTGAAAAAGGTGAAGCCAAAATAAACATAAGTTAGCTATGGTCTTATGTTAGAGATTAGCTATTTATTTTTTAGGTGTATCGGTTAGAAATTATAGAAATTATTTTTGCTGTGAGTAGTCCCATGATTCTTTAAATTTTTTGCAATACATTTTGTCGGGAAAAATTAAAAGTCTTTAACTAAAATCATTTTTTTAAATAAAAATAAAAAATGTTTGATTAGATACAAATTTATAGTTGAAAAAAAAAATAGAATCATCCATTGCAAATGTTCAGTGCCCTATTACTTTCCATCACCTAAAAATTTCTCCCTAAATAATTGTTGCTCCTTATATTAAAGTGTAGATATTTTATTAACAATTTTTAAAGTTCTAATATTATATTGACCTTGTGCCCCAACATGGGACCATGCCATTAAAATAATTTTTGTTCTAACATGTGTGACAATATTAAGCAAAAATAATGTCAAGAGGGCCAAGAGATAGTTATTTAAATTTGGCAGTTGTTTGGATATATTTAAGTTTCTATGTCATAAAATACTTACAATTTTTAAAAAAGGATTGCATACTTTTTTTTTCAATTGGATAAGTTGGATGTTACAATAACAACAAGAGATTTAAAACAAGAAGATCAGAAAGGAAACATAAAACATAAGATATGGACCATTACAATTTCAATATTAAAGTCAATAGATCATCTTCAACATTTCTAATTTTGTTTTCAATGTTTGAAATTTTTTGTGCTAATTCAATATTGTAGAAAAGATCTATATAGAATAATTTGAAAATAATATGAAATTTAATGAAGTTATGCCATTATTTGGTTGAGCTAAACAGCTCAAAATTGTGAATAGGCACAGAAAACTTTTAGTCAGTCAAATACACTTATCTTATTAATAAAAATCTATAAAAATATATAAGAGACACATTTATTATAATTAAGGATGCTTCAATCCCTATAATCGCTCAATAAACAATCTCCCGATTATCTATAATATCTACCCATATATTATTGTTGTTATTCACAAAACTAACATATAAAATAATAAAATTTAACTTAGGTAATAGTATAATTATTATTTATCAAATTCAACTACCTAATATAAATGCTAATCCTTTACATTCACTCCCTTATAGTTTACATGGGGAGAGAAGGGACAACTACACATCATTATATTACCCTCCCACAAGATTTACATGCAGATGTTGAGTTCATACAAAAATACATCCATTACATAATATAAAAACAATTATATTAGAAGATAGATTTATTAAAAAATTCCTTTCCAAGCTTATCTGTAACTTACGATAAAAAAAGGACTTGCCTAAATGATGACACATATGACTCAATTTATGTAGACAATCAAAAATAAACTTTAATGACAACTTATAGACATCACACTATTACTAAAATAACTTTGACCATATAAAATAAAATATAAATCAATAAACTATTAAACAACATAAAAACAAAACTATTATATGGATTAAATAAACACAAATTTAAAAACATTTATAAAACTCAAAATAATTTTTGACTTCAAATTTAAATAAACACACCTTGACTTAAACTTATAAATACAAATAACACATATATATGTAAATAATCCAAGTGACCAAATTAATAAACAACCTAAGAAAATATAAAAATAAATTTATAAATATTAAACTTAAACAACATAATAAAGATCTAAACAATTAAATAAAAACTAAAACCTAAACAAAAATACTTTAAAAAAAACTTAAAAATAGAAGACAAAACCTAAAATGACACCTCTGCTATTGACACCAATGTTTGTAGGTTTGATCATGATGAAGGCCAAGATGATTTCCATTTGAAATGGTAGGTAACAGATTGAATATGGACAATGCAACTATTAGTGCTAGAATGAGGAGAGGCCATTGTTTTGTGGACAAAAAATGCCTAGTGCTGAGCATCATCGATTCAAGGACATAGTTAGATCTTGAAAAGGCTAAGATTCCTTTGTTTTCTTCCATTCACCAATGTGCATGTTAAATGTTTCACCATCGATGAAGAAGAGGAGTTCACCATTGCCTACAATCATGTAGATCACCTCACTCAAAATTCTGAGCAAAGATGTTGTGGATCAAAAATAAATAATGAAGCATGAAGAGAAGACAAATCCATGTGGAGAAAAGCTTGGAGATGTTCATCATCTTAGGGATGCAGTGTGAATGGAGCCATAGATGGAGGTCGATAATCCAATCATGGGGTTGAGTATATGGATGGTAATACCAATAATGGCTAGGGGATGTCTTCATTCTTCCAATGTCATATGAGTAAATATAGGATGTTGAATACAAACACAAATATAATATATTTGTGTCAAATCCAAATACCATATAGCTACATTATGGAATTCTGAATGCAAAGCAGACTCCTAAACCAAATGACTTAAATCCGATGTCGAAGATAAATATTCTAAAAATCTCAATGATTCATGGCCAATGTGGATCTAATAACTATAAATCTTCATGCATAGATCTAATGTAATGATAGACCAATGCAATGCAAAGATGTTGGGATATGCATGGGTCAAGACGCACAGTTCTTTATACATGGATTATGATCTCTTCTAGGATCTTTGGCATGAACCTACTACGATGATTGGAGCCAACTTTAAAAAATAAATTATACAACTAGTAATAAAAAAAATTCACACACACACACACACACACACACACACACACACACACACACACACACACACGCACACACGCACACACGCACACACGCACACACGTGCACACGCACATGCACACACACACACACACACACACATACACATACACATATATTTTTTCATATATGTTTTTTCTTACAAAAGAAAATTGAATGCCAACATAACGTATAGTGGTCTACACTACATTATTCCTAATAAACAGAAAGTAGAAATTTCAAAAGATAAGGACAATGGATGTGGTCTTCAGTCCAAAATCCTTGTGATGAACAAGCCTTGAATTTGCAGAGAGGTCTAAGGAATAACCTGCTCTGATACCAAATAATGAATTTATGCTATTATTTGGTCAAGATGAAGGCTCAAAATTGTGCATAGGCACATAAAATTTTCAATCGATCAAATACACTTATCTTATTAATCACAATCTATACAAATATATAGGAGACATATTTCCTATAATTGGGGATGATTTGATCCCTATAATCACTCAACAAAAAACATCTTGATTATCTATAATATCTACCCATATATTATTGTTATTATTTACAACAATAACATACCAATTAATAAAATCTAACTTAGATAATAGTATAATTACTATTTACCAAAGTAAACTAACTACTGTAAATGCTAATACTTAATAAAATTATAAACAGTTGGATTAAATATTTTGAATTGAAATTACAAAAGCAATACAAGAGTTATTAAATAAATTAATAGATCTAGTCTTTCACAAGTCGATAATAATCAACTGCTTAAAATATTTAACAATCACATTATGAGAAATGTTAAAGCTTAAAAGAGCTTGTTTCCAAAAAATAGGTGTCTAAAAATATCAAGGAAATAATTGTGCATAAAAACCCATATTCTTTTAGCAATCTTTGATCTCCAATAGATATTAGTGACCAACTTAGGAAAGTTGCAAACTGGACACTTGAGAGGTTGATAGCAATAAATCACATTTTGTCACTAATAGGTACTTTGTGAAAGAGGAGCTTCCATGTTGTGATTTGAGCCATGACATTAGCTTTATGTTTTCAAATGACAATGCGAAGGTGCTACAATTTAACTTCAATAGATTTGCATTTCCACTTCAAATTAAACTTTTGTTGTAAAATCAACCCTATAAATAATTATTGATAAATACATTTGAGTAGAAATTAGTTGATCCAAAAATTGTTAGGCCACCTCCAATCCTTCAAAAAATTGCATTGAATCAAATTGGACATCTTAATAATTAATGAATTATCCACAAGATGTAGAATTTCATTTATAGTAGTCATGTCAGTGTTCTATAGTTGAAAAAATCCTTTAAAAGTGACCAATATTTCTATTGACAACAAGTTAAGTACCATAAATATGAAACTTATCCTATGTTTTTATTAAATAGGAGTTTTCCTTTCAACTTAGAATGAAGAGCAAGTGGAAGCTAAGACCATGTTGAAGACAATTACCTTTCCATTCCAACAGTTAAGAAGTTTCTTGCCTAGTTTTCCACATACTATTAAGCAACACAAATGCTAAGAGTTGCATTATATATATATATATATATATATATATATATATATATATATATATATATATGAACTTACTTGCACTCTCGAACACACCAAGAAACACGTTTTTCTTACATATACGAAGGTCTTCTATTATTAATATCTTTTAAAATGAATTTTATAAATACTTTATTGATAAAGGTACCAAATGAACCAACTTATTTTACTTCAAAATAAACTTAATAAAAATCATCATGAATAATGGCTACGTGATGTTGAAAAGTAAGCCATTTAAGCCGGGAATTTTTTCATCCACCATATAGAAAAGAACATATGCCAATTCCTTATGGATCAGCAATTCAAGTGTAAATGGAAATAAAACAAGACTAGCTAAGTAACAACGCAATGAAATTCCAAGTTAAATTGTTAGAAACTCAAGTTAAATTGGAGTTAATTTCTCCACTCCTCATGCATGCAATTGTAAGCAATCAGTTAGTAAACTGACAGTTGAGAAATCAGTTAGTTAGCAAATAGTTAGTTACACTGTTAGAGTATTTGTTAGAGAGTTAGTTTGCATGTAAAGACTAAAATTAGTCTTGAGTTTATTTTCTAATTATTGTTTGTATTGAAATCTATTTAAAGATGCTTGGGCACATCATTGTAAGCAAGGAAAATTGAAGATCAATAAAATCTTTTTCTTTCAAGAGATTGCTGTAGCAATTGGTTAAGTTCTTATTTATTTGGTTGAATTCTTGTTTTGTATGCTCTCTTGATTTTGACAAATTGGTATCAGAGCTTGGTAAGGATTTGTGCAGCAGAAGCATAAGGAGAAGCAGAGATTGTAGAAGTGCACAGTCAGCAGAAGCACATAGCAGCGACAGTCAGAGAGTGAAGAATTGCCAGTAGGGAGCGCAAAGACTGACATCGACTGACTCCCAGACTAACATCGGCAGTATAACCGACGTCAGGATTATTAGTGAACGACATCGGTAGTTTAACCAACGTCGGCAATATTAGTGACTGAAGTACTCTTCCTATCATCAATGC
Source organism: Torreya grandis (assembly GCA_037957365.1). NCBI lineage: Eukaryota > Viridiplantae > Streptophyta > Pinopsida > Cupressales > Taxaceae > Torreya > Torreya grandis. The sequence goes on along the minus strand of JARHVA010002847.1, from coordinate 774,329 downwards.
TACCTACAAAATCACTATCTGTAGTAGAGGAAACTACAGCAATAGAGGACGTGGCAATAACCACTTTTAGAAAGGTTACAGAGTATCCTTTATGGATAATGTTTGCACAATATTGGACAAGTGTCCAAGTGACAGGTTGATAGGAAAAGTGGAGATGACAAAGAATCAGATGTTCCCTCTTCATATTCAGTGCATCCAAGGAGAAGAGGAAGCACACTTCAAATCCATACAGCTAGACCAATCATGGTTATGGCACTTAAGGTATGGACATTTACATTTTGGTGGTTTAAATTTATTACAGAATAAAAATATGGTGAAGGGATTACCACCAATAGAACAACCAAGAAGTCCATGTGACAATTGTATTCTGGCAAAACAACATAGAGAGAGCTTTCCAGTAGGAGGCTCATATAGAGCTAAGGTAATATTGGAGTTAGTCCATAGTGATTTATGTGGACCAATGCAAACTCCATCATTTGGAGGTAGTACTTATTTTCTAACCTTCATTGATGACTTTAGTAGAAAGACTTGGATCTACTTTCTCAAAAATAAGTATGAAGCCTTTGGAAAGTTTAAAGAATTCAAGGTAATGGTTGAAAAGCAGAGTGGCCATTATATGAAGGTCCTCAGATCAGATAGAGGAGGTGAATATATGTTTAATCAATTTCAAGATTTTTTCAGATATCATGGAATCAAAAGACAGTTGAATACAAGGTACACACCACAACAGAATGGTGTAGCAGAAAGAAAGAACAGAATAATCATGGAAATGGCAAGAAACATGTTGAAAGCTAAACACTTGTCAAATGAATATTGGGCATAAGCAGTAGCATGTGCAGTGTATATTTTGAACAGAAGCCCAACAAAGAGTGGCAAAGATCAAGTTCCACAAGAAGCATGGAGTGGTAATAAATATAGTGTATATCATTTCAGAATTTTTGGTTGTGTTGCATATTCTCTTATACCATCTAAATTAAGAAAGAAAATTGATGATAGAGGTGAGAAATGCATTTTTATTGGCTATAGTGAAGAGTCAAAAGCTTATAAGCTGTATAACCCAATTACAAAGCAAGTGATTATAAGCAGAGATGTTGAATTTAAGGAAGCAAAAGCATGGGATGGTAGCATCATCACAGTTGGAGCACCAATTCCGCAGGATGAAGAAGTTTCTGAAGAATAAAATTTGCAAGGTGGACAATCCTCTCCACAAGCAGGCACAAGCACTCCAGTAAGAAAACCTAGAAGGTTTGAACAAGGTGAATCATCTAGTCATGCATGTCACCCTACTAAAAATTCACAAGTAAGTGATGAATCAGATCCAACTCTTGCTACTTTAAGAGCAAGATTGAAAGGCAAGAAAATGAAAAATTTGAATGATATTTATAATCAAGAAGAAGAGAAATTAGATTTGGTTTTAAATTTTTCTCTTTTCACTCATGACCCTATGTATTATGATGAAGCAGTTAATGAGGAACATTGGCTAAAAGTAATGGATGAAGAGTTGAATGCTATTGAAAGAAATCAAACATGGGATCTAACTATTTTACCTGAAGGCAAGGATTGTATTGGAGTCAAATGAGTTTATAAGACTAAATTTGATGTAGATAGAAATGTTGAAAATCACAAGGCAAGGTTAGTAGTAAAAGGTTTTGCACAAGAACATGGAGTTGATTATAATGAAACATTTGCACCAGTTGCTAGATTGGATACTGTTAGAATGGTATTATCAATAGCTGCTCAAAATAATTGATATGTATATCAAATGGATGTAAAATCAGCATTCTTGAATGGATTTCTAGATGAAGAAGTGTATGTGAAACAACCCACAGGTTATGAAGTACAAGGACATGAAGAAAAAGTTTACAGATTGAAGAAAGCTCTTTATGGTCTTAAGCAAACACCAAGAGCATGGTATAGTAGGATTGATTCTTATATGTTAAACAATGGATTTAGCAGAAGCGATAGTGAGCCTACTTTGTACACAAAAATCAACAAATAAGGCCAGATTTTGATTGTGTGTTTATATGTTGATGATTTGATTTTTACTAGAAATTTGTCTATAGACACTTTTAAATCAGCAATGAAGAAAGAATTTGAAATGATAGATTTGGGATTAATGAAGTATTTTTTGGGAATAGAATTTGAACAATCAAAAAAAGGTATTTTTATCTATCAAACAAAATATGCAAAGGATGTGTTAAAGAGATTTAGGATGCTGAATTGTAAACCAGCACCTACACCAGTTGCTACAGGGACTAAACTTAGCAAAGAAGACCAAGGGTCTAATGTTGATTCTACAACATTCAAAAGGCTAGTTGGCAGTTTGATGTATCTTATAGCTACTAGACCAGATATTAGTTATGGAGTTAGTTTAATCTCAAGATTCATGGAGTCACCGAAAGACTCACATTGGCAAGTTGGAAAAAGGATATTAAGATATGTGGCAGGAACTATAGATTATGGAATTTTATATTCCACAACTAATGATTTTAGTTTGATTGGTTTTATAGATAGTGATTTTGCAGGCAGTGTTGATGATAGGAAGAGTACTTCTGGATATGCCTTTATTATAGGCACAGGTGTGGTCACATGGGCATCCAAAAAGTAGCCTATAGTGACACTTTCATCAGCTGAAGCAGAGTATGTTGCAGCCACATCAGCAGCATGTCAAGCAACATGGATGAGAAGAATATTGAAAGATTTATTACAAGCACATAAGGAGTCAACACCAATCTTCTATGATAACAAATCAGCAATCGTTTTATCAAAAAATCATGTGTTTCACAAGAGGATCAAACAGCTTGATACAAGATTTCACTTTATCAGAGAATTAGTGAACAATGGAGAAATCCATCTAGACTTCTACAGATCTGAAGATCAATTAGCAGACATATTTACAAAGGCATTACCAAAAGAGACCTTTGATTTTTTGAGACAACATTTAGGCATTGTAAGTGCTAAAATTGTAAGTGGTAGAAATTAAGGGGAAGTGTTAGAAACTCAAGTTAAATTGGAGTTAATTTCTCCACTCCTCATGCATGCAATTGTAAGCAATCAGTTAGTAAACTGATAGTTGAGCAATCAGTTAGTTAGTAAACAGTTAGTTAAACTGTTAGAGTATTTGTTAGAGAGTTAGTTTGCATGTAAAGACTAAAATTAGTCTTGAGTTTATTTTCTAATTATTGTTTGTATTCAAATCTATTTAAAGACGCTTGGGTGCATCATTATAAGCAAGGAAAATTGAAGATCAATAAAATCTTTTTCTTTCAAGAGATTGTTGTAGTAATTGGTTCAGTTCTTATTTATTTGTTTGAGTTCTTGTTTTGTATGCTCTCTTGATTCTGACATAAATGACAAATTTAAAGGCAATGATGTTGGCCTTTAGTTTTATGGATAAAGGCTCGGGACGCATATCTCACTGCAATGAAAAGATGCAAAATTCATATAAATGAAAGATGTAATTTATGGAAAATGTGTGCGTTTGGCTCCTCTCCCATCCCTAATTTATGAAAACTGTAATTTTATTTGTTGGATTTCCCAAAACTTAAGCTAAATTACCACATTTGTGCATATCCTATGATTTGATGCGTATCATGTATGACCTTTGGTTTTTGGGAAGTTGAATAATACATAACACATGATTTTATCGACCCTATATGATATATTGAAAAAAATTGATCAAATGGAAAAACACAAAAACAACTATTAAAGTGATATGAAACATAAAATGTCAATGGTTATTTGGTTCTATATAATTAACGGGAAATACACTCATCTTTTTTTCTCATGGAGACACAACGGTTTGTTTTTAATGTCAATTTCCCTTCAAGCATTTTGTATACTAGAATTGAAATCTCTCTAGACATTTAAATATGGTTTAAGTGTTTATTAGTTATTAAATTATATAATATTTAAAGGTACATATATATTTATCAATTATTAGTTAAAATTAAATGTTATCAATATATTTTTATATGTAATATATTATCATATAAATAAAATATTATTAATATATTTTGGTCACAATTTATTGTACTAAAAAATAAATATTATTAGTGTATTTTGATCATTATTCATTGTGCCCCTTTTCTTCTCTCTTTCTCTTCTCTTCCCTCTCTCAAATTTTGTTTCTGGGGATTCCGCATAAATGTATTGTGTACATTTCCAAATGGTCATAAAAGTTTTTGTCTATTGAGGTCCATGAGGAATTGTGAGTCAGACCCATCTTATTTGTAATTTCAACTATTTGATGTTGGTTTTCCTATCAATTGATTCTTAATTTGAATTTAGACAGTCTTTAAATACACAAATGTCTTAGTCTAGACATTGAATTTTGGTCAAAGGATAGTTTTTGTTGTAAAATCACATTGTTCTATGGTAATCATGTGTTTGTCAATTATAAATTCATATTACATTCTTATTGGTATGTTTTGACACCATTTTATCTTGTCTTGTCCCTTCCATTTTCCCTCTCTTATTTCTCTTTCTTCCTTGGTTATTTTCTATTACTTTGTGGTTACCACCCAAAACCATACATTGTATGGTTTAGGTATGGGTGTTTATGAACATTTTTTAGGTCCCTTGTGCATTGTGTTAATTTTTTTTGGTCTTTACCACTCATTATATGTTGGTTTGCACATTATTTTGGCCCTAATTTGAAAAGTCTATAAATATATTTGTGCATTAATGCATATTATACATGAAATGAATATGAATGGCAAGAGCGATAAGTGAATGTAGAAATAAATTGACAATAATTTATTGAAAAGTATAATTTTAGCATTTAGACTAGAATTTTAATTAATATTTTAAATCTTTATCGCATTGTGCCACTTTTTCATGATAGCATAAAAATACATATCAAGATTAGGGTTTGTGTCCATAAATTTCTTTTTTATGTGCAATCGAGCATTATTTTTCAAATTATTTCCAAAATATGGGCTTGATAATAATAAAGGTATAGCATAAGCCACTCATTAAGTACCTCAATTATATTGGTTTGTGATAATTTTCTATGACTGTGTATAAGGATATTTATTTTCCATAAATCTATGTAGAACTCCAAAAAACATCATCTCTCAAAATTGAAGAACATGGTTGTGCGATAATAATACAAAAATTAAAAATTTCATAAAATTGTTCACTAATAGTTCTAGAATTCCCATAATTGTCCTCCCAAATTTTATGTCCTGTAAAATTATTTTTTTTCATTTCTAATTTTCTATTTTTTGTTTGCCTCACCTTTTTGGTGTGTTTTATGTTGTATTTTTTTTCCAATTGTCCCCACATTGTGATAAATTAGATATTATTCTAAAAACTTCTCTTTCCACTTATTACTGATCTTAGCATATTTCTTATTGCAATTAGGTTAATTTTATTTTATTTTATGAGTGTATCTAATTAGATATGGTTGCATTTTGTATGGGTAGAAGTAGTACATTTTATGGAAAATGTCACGTTTTCAATTTACTATATTTTGGTGAATCTGTGCTCTCATACACCATTTAGGGTTAGATATTTATTTGATTGTAGTATATATTATTTGTTAGGGATTATTTTCTTTTAATTATAAAAAAATTTGGCCCTAACCATTGTGTGTTATTTATAAACACTAGTACAACTTGTTGTGTTTGCATTGTAATTCAAAACCCAAGGTATTTACATGTTATGTATATATTTTTATCTTATGCCACCTAAAGCAATTAGGTCTAAGATCCTTAGTAGGTGAAGTGATAAATTAAATTAAATTTATATTAAGTTCATTAAAATTCATTTGCTCAAAAATAGTAATTATTCAAAATAGATAATTTTGTCTCGAATTGATGTTGATGTTTCTTCCATTGGTGTACATTTATTTTGTAAATTAAGTTGAAATAATTTAGTTGATAATTTTGTGAATGGATCTAAAATTGATAATAGCTATGATATTAATCACCAAGATGAGAATTATAGACCGAAAAGGATTATTATATCATAAAAATGTATTCAAGCTAAATCCTAAAGAGACAAATGAAATGTTTTATATGTTGAAAGATGTCCAATGCAGACCCATAATTCAAAAGCCTTTAATTTAATATATAACCTATAGAGAAAAAATAATGGATTTTTTAATGAAAATAATGAATACCAAACTCTAAGAGGGTCCCCTTCCATGACTAATGATGTCATCATTATCAATAAACACATAAGAATATAATACATGACACACCTCTGACCCAAAATGGACATGACATGGCCATGCCATGGACTAGAGGTTTATCTAACATAACTGACACATGATGTGACAAGACATAATCAATGTACCCATATATAAATCAATATATGATACATCAATGATCATGTAATTTCACAATTGTCTATATCAATCATGCATGGAAAACTCTTTATTAGTTTGCATTATTAATATGCAATATCATCAATTATAAAAATTCACAATATCCATGGGAAATATTACTTTATAAATTATGATCAAGGGAAAGTTATGTATAAAAATATATTATGTTAAATGGATTAGTATATAAACATATAAATTGAACATGTATGATTATGCCCCTAGTGTAGAATTTGTTTCCCATGGGTGGAAGTGATGTCAAGCATCTAAACATCCATGTATCATATGTTTGTATGTCTTGTATCCCAGTCATGTATAAAATGAAAAGTATGTGCATATAAAATGGATATGTAACTCACCATGTATTTGAAAAGTACATAAATCAATTATTAGTATAAGAAAAATATGTCATAGTTAGATCCTAGGTTTGTATTTTTTTATTTTTGAATATTTTATTTATTTTTTTACTTATTTATTTATATTTTTGAATATTTGATTTTCATTATGTCATAACTAGCATATTACCCAATCAAGGTGATGCTCACGTGTAGGTCCTTGATTAATAGATGAAAATATTACACATCATGGGAAAGGAATAACATATATATCATTGTTATATTTGAATTATATAGCATTAAAGCACAATATGTGTCCCGATTTAGACTATTTGATAAATTCATTGAATTTGTTAACATTGAATGAGATGAATCCCTTTGGAAAACAAAGTACACCAAATATATCTTTCTTTCTCACCATCTTGTGTTAAATTTATTTATCTATCTCATGAGTATATGAAACATTGGAATATATTCTTGTCATTGATCACATAAGAAGATTAATGATTGTGCTTGCACTAAATGCTTGTTTTGATTCTTTTTGAGATAATTATTTGACTGATGCTTGATCCTGAATAGAAATTAGATATTCTAGCTTTGCTTTCTGTCCATGTATAGTAGTATTTAATATTTGATTATGTTCCTCATTTACTTAAACTATATTTTACATTGGTATCCACATTTTTTCCCTTCGATATGTAATTGTACACATAGGAGGGTATTTATCATGTTTTATTTCATATGTATTATCTTGTTGGAGCATGATCAAGTCACCTTGGAAATCAAATTAAATAATTATTTTGATGTTATCCAATGTTTATTCCATTTTATCTAACAATGATTTTATGACTGTAACATTGAATTTTATAATGGTAGGAACCACAATAAATAATGTTTCCACTTGATTATGCCCACCAAAAATAGGAAATGTAATATGTCCTAATGACCCTTCATAGGTTCTTGTATGTTGTAACTCGTTATCATTATGGTATAATTCATTAATAAAATAAGTAGTGTATGAATTTTATTATACCTTGTAATCAATCATAATTCATTACCTATGTTCACCTTATATGAAATCTTGAATAATAATTAATTCAATAAAAATTGCTTGGGATGCACCATCTTGAGAAGATCATGAAATAAATGAATGTGAATAAATTAAATTACCCAGTGCTCCATTATATTTATCAAATTTAACTACACCATTGTCCATGAGTTCCTTTATTATTTTTTTGTAATGCAAAACAATTGTCATTTCTATGCCCATTTATTTTATGATATTTACAAAATGACCTTGGCCCCACTCATCTTAAATGATTTCTAGGGTGATATTTAATTTAAGGTAGTGTGATTATATTATTGTGAAGTAACCATTATAAAATTGCATTTGGTTTTCCCTTGATTATTGAAAATTTATTAGGTAGACAACTACTAACATGAGTAGAGGTTATGGATAGTTCTTCCTTATTGGTTTCATTATATGTAGGTTCATTGTAGGTGAAGAATCACCTTGAATAACTAATGTTGTTTATGTTTGGTAATTTCAAATATCATAATAAATAGTATGTGATTGTAAAAAAACAATTTCTTAATAATGAATGTCATAATATAATTTATCAAAAGAACAATAATCATGATAGTGTGATTTTTCCCTGTGTGGGTAAAGAGCTTTACTAATTTAAAAACGGTTTGTTAATATATCAAGAAATTTAATGTACATTTTAATCTCAAAATGGAATATATTATGGATCATCATGACCTTGTAGAAAGAATTAAAGATGTTATAAGGGCAGCCTAGGACCTTTATTAGTGTTGATTTGTGACTAAAAAAAGTCTGTTATAATTTTAATAAACAAGATATATATCCACTAAGTAGGGTGTAGATTCAATCTTGGGGAATAATTTGTATACTTCAGTGGAAATTATTTATCAATAATACTCCATATTAGTCATTTCTATCAATGAAAGCCACAAAGTGTGAAATATGGGTATGAGGATCTCGTTGTCCATCACATGAGTGAAATTGATGTGTGATAAATCATATTAGGTAAGACTAATTAAATATTATATGCACTATAAGTTATTTTTGTGTAATATCACAATCAAATTTAACATTGTCTGCCCTATCTTCTAAGGATAATGAAGCAACTCATTTTTAGATTTCATCCATTACATTCATCATGGACACTATATGACTAGTAGACATGGTTATAGATCAGAATGCTCATTCATAGGTTTGATTTTACCATCTAATTCAAACATGGGTATAAAAAATTCATAACGAGTGTTATTATAAGTGCATTTTTTAGTAACATTATCATTTTATATATCAATAAAAGAATCATAAATAAGCATTGTATCATAAACATAATTTCAAACCTTCAAATTATGAAGCTTATAAGCATCCTAAATAACATGAGAAGTAACATGTGTGTCATCTATCCATTATTTTATCTTATATAAACATTGTTTATCTTTATTAGTAATAAGCTTAATAGTATCAAGAATTATGATTATTGATTCCATTTTACTATATTCATGTTCTACCTCATAACTAATATAAAGGTCCATAAAACGAGAAGGAAAGATAGTACCTTGTATGACATTAAAAATTGACCCACTTCTCCTTCACTATCATTGTATAAAGATACGTCACTAGC
>JARHVA010002847.1:712500-760000 GCA_037957365.1 Torreya grandis | reverse complement strand
TGATCCTTTGTAGGGTTTTAAGATATTTGTGTATTTTTTATAATTTATCAAGAGACTACTAATTTATTCCTCTAGTTTACAAGTGATTTTTAAGGTTATGACAATGTAGGTGTAGCCTTAAGAATGATATATATTTAAACATGAATCTTCCTTATTTATTTTTATGACATAACCCATGAAACATGTATCTAGTAATCTAATGGAGACTTCCCAATTTAAAAATTATTAGTTGAATGTACCTGGATACGACATACATACACAAACTATTACAATAACTATCACTATCCAAATAATATTGATAATGTCCTGAAAGTATAAATTAATGATCTAAGATATAGAGAAAGTATGTATAGTATTATAAAATTATATAAGAATAATTTTAAAATATATATTATATAAATAATTTTAAAATATAAAACAATTTAAAATTAGATTAGATAAATATATTATAATATAGATTAAAATAAAAATTTTCATTTTTAACCTACACTCTTTCTCACAAACACACATAAAATAAGTACCAATATTATAACCTACAACATTGTAATATTAGTATATGTTGATTTTCATGACCAAACATCTTTCTTGACCCAAAAAATAACTAATCTTTCTTCAAACATTTTGAAATATATCTAATTTAACTATAAACATTTATGAAATCAAATATATTATAAAAAATCTAAATTAGAAATATTATTTTGAAATTAAAATATCTATTAAATTTTCAAAAACTAATGCGAAGATGGACTTTAAAATTAAGATTTATCTTGTTTTAATTTTTTAAATATAAAAAATAACATTTTTTCAAATACAATATTTAAAATAAAAGAAAAACAACCATAATAACGTACAAAGTTTTTGAGTCAACGAATTAAAAAAAGAGGTTGAAGTTTAAGTTTAAAAAAAATAAATAAAAAACAAAATCAAAACAAAACGTTTTCTAGCTCTCCTTTTAAAAGAACTTGATTCAAATAACTTGGTTAGTTTTGAGACTTTATATTAACTTTATATAATTAATATGAAATGTAAAAAGAACTCAACCTTGAAATAAGTTAATATGATTAGTATAAGGTATAAAGTATACTCAATATTATTATTATTTTCTTTGTAATTTAAGAGAACTAAATAATAATATAAAGTTCATAATATTTTAGAGAAGAAAATAATTAAAATTATTAATGTATTTAGAATAAATTTTATTGGAACAAAAGTAAGATGAAAGATAATTAAAATTATTTAATATTATATTAAATTTAAAATATAATTTTTTAATATATTAAAATAATATAATTAAATATTTAAAATTTTATATAATATTTTTTTTAACACAAATAAATATTTATAATTTTATATATTTATATGTGTGTATATGTATATGTGCACGCATGCATGCACGCACGCACGTACACACGCGTGTGTGTGTGCGCACACACACACACACACACGATAATAACTTTTGATCAAAGTATGAATTGGTTTGAGACATAATCGAGGTCTCAAATTCTCAGTTGATTTATTAACTTCTTGTATATTACATATATACTAAATATAATTAAATATGATGGCCAACATGTTCATGAATACCACCAACACTAACAACTAGCTCCAAGAAATACCTTCAATAGACACAATCGGCCGAAAAAGTACTGACAATGACAACTAGCCTAAAAAATTGTTGATGTAGAGTCAAAACTTTTAAAGGCCATAAATTTTGATCTATAACTCCATTTGAGCTGTCGTTTGTGCCAAAATGAACGGATCAAAAAATTTGATGTAGACATAACCCTCCCTATCTAGTTATATATTTTTAAAAACTTTTTAGAGGCTATACGTAAGCATCTGAGAGTTTGAAACTGAATTTTAATATCTTTTTGACTTTTTTATATTTTTAGAATTAGCATATTTTTGTAACCAAACATGAACTTTAGTTCAAATTCATTCATTAGGTTAATTTTAGTGTTTAGGAGATGTGTGTATATTTTTAGAGTTTCTCAAGCTTACATGTGAAACTTACTAAAAAAGTAATTATTAAAAATTATAGGCCTATTATTATTATTATTATTATTATTATTATTATTATTATTATTATTATTATTATTATTATTATTATTATTATTATTATTATTAAAAAACTGTACATGTCAACTCCAATTTTGAGTTAATGTTTATTTATGCTCTTGTATGTAATTATTTAATTCATTAAATATCAATCCGTACATGTTATTATTTTAGAGCTTATGTCTATTGTGCCTATGGATGTTTTCTATCATGTCCCATTTCCAAAAAAAATCTAAAGGGTGGCCAAATTGCTCCATTCCCATAATTCTGGATAACTAACTAAATAATTATTTAATATTGTATGGTCCACCATCATTCATATTTTTAAAAAATGGGCCATTAAATATTAAATATTATTATTTTACTGAACAAGTGAGGTATGGTTTTCTAGATGGAGTTAATGTTGAGTTTCTAAGGAAACTTTTCAAATGGAGTGTTGCTTTCTAGGAGAGGATATTGATGGGGGTTCCAAAGAAACTTGCTATTTTATAAGTGGGTCAAATTTGGAAAAGTTTGAGAATAGAAACCAAAGGAAGAAAAAGGAGTTAAAATGAATTATGGAAAGTGGAATAACATGGAAACTATTGCTTTTCCAACTCATGTCTCCCCAAATCAAGGACTAGATAATCTTTGTGGGTAAAATTAGAAATGTATAAAAAGGAAACTTGTATTGCTTATGATAGAGATAAAATATGGAAATATTCTATCTGGGATGTTCGGATTTGTGGCTCAAATCTTATTTAAGATAGGCAACATTATCAGTTTGGGCTCTTTTACCGTTATAACCAATTTGTATAGATTGTTGCACTCGTTCTTAAACAATAGGATTCAAAGATGAAACCCCTTGGGTTCTTGGTTATTAATGGATAAAAACCCATTGGTTGTTGAATCAGAAGATGAAAACACATTGGTTCATAAGGGTGCTCTAATTTAGAGGTTGCATCAGAGCTTCATGAAGTTTCAGATTCACTTTGTTTAATGCATGTGTGTGTTTTCATGGTTTTCAAGTTTTCATTTACATGTCAAAGATATATTTAGATTTCAACATCTAGAGTATTTTGTGATTATTCTTAGTAGTTGGTTCAACATGTGGTTTCATATCTTTTGTAATAGTTAGATTTTGTATTTGTTCGTGGATTGGCCTAGCCTCCATGAGCAGTTTTGCATTTCATATCATATATGTTTTATAGTTTGTCAATTAAAATAAAAATGTATGCATGTCAATGCATGTGTGAAACTTGAGAAATTATATCAGATTTGAGTACGTTTACATAAGTGTTGAGGTTTGGTTATTACATTATGAGTATACTTACATCAATTTTAATGGAGGTTATTATAGTGGTATTATAGCCACTATCCTTATATCCTATGAAGATTTATTTTGTATATTTTCAGTTGCATGAAGCATGGTATGACTCTTGGAATTTTGTTTTGGGACAACAAAGCCCAAGTCCTTGCCATAAGATACAAAACAAATAGTAAATTCCATCAATTCTAAGTTTGATAGTAAGTATAAAGAGTATAATAGTCTATTTGAAGACATTAAGGCATCCATGTCCTTTTATGAGTATTGATTTCCTACAGGGATCATTCTAGAAGAATAATTTGTAGAAAAAATGTCTCTTGCATAAGGTATAACTAGAGTCTCAACAGGTTGTGCATCTAAGTGCACACAAGGAGGAGAAAACAATCTTACAAGAAGATGAAAGAGAGCAAGGCTTGGGTGAGTCTACCATAGAATATTTTGAGGAGAAATGTTTCTTATAGAAGAAAGAAAGAATGAAACCAAAAAATGTGGTTGAAAATAAACTAATCACATTGCATACAACCATAAAAGATGTATTGAGGACCTCGAAAAGGTGTGATGAATAAATGAAAAGATATTAGACAGATAATTTGATATCCATTCAGGCAAAACAACACCTTCAAAAATTTTAAGGTAAGAATTGTGAAAACATTTCATTAACTTTTAAGGTTGAATTTACACATAATGTTTGTCTTGAAGAAGTCAAGGAAGAGCCAATGTTGTATGAGAATGGCATACCAAATAGCCATGTTGATGATCATGATTTTAGGAAGGATGCCCCAATTGATATTTACTCTGTTGATGGTGAGAAGGGTGATATTACTACTACTACAAATCCCTTAGAAACTTTCAAATCAGCTGATAGAGGTAAACATTTTAATTGCTTTCTAGATTACAACTTGAGAAATAAGGATGTTTGTAGGAGCAAGGATTTGTTGCATATGATTTCATTACAAAATCTATGTCATGATGAGAAGTATTCCTAACAAGATTGAAACTAATAAGGGTACAAATTGAAATGGGCATACTTTCTCTCAACATCAAGATGTATCATACTTAATGGTGTGGGATTTAGGTTTTTTGGCCAAATCTAGAATTCAGAGTAAAGGTAAAGCTTTTTTTATAGTAGAAGATATTTTTTTATCTTCTAATGATTGCATATGTCAACCAATAGGTGATGTAGTAAAATAAGAAGAGGATATACTTGATATTTTCAAAGGATTCAAGATGGAGGAACATTCACTAACCTCCAAACTTTCAAAGGGTAAGGTAATGATTGGTTATCAGAATAACATGGTGAATGGATATGCATTTGAAGGAAATATTATGAATGGCAAGGATAGATATGTTGAAGGTAGATCAACAATTCCTCCATTATCAAAGGTGGATGAAATTAGTATTGATAGCCTAAGGTATAAATATAGTGATTATTTACTATTTCCTCTTATGCCACTACAAAATCTTCTTCATCATGGAAAGAATGCACCAAAGGGTGATATAGTGAGAGGCACAAATTATAGTATACAACATGAGGACTCTTTATTTTTCATTAAATAGTGTGTTTTAAAATGGGAACCAAGTAAAATTTTAAGATTAAAATCAGATAGAAGAATTGGTATTAATCTTTGGATCTCCATATTTTACATTTGGAATGAGGGGAAGTCCACAAGGAAACACTTATTGTGTTCTCTAACAACATTGTGAAGGATCCATGTTCAAGGGTTATAGATCACTCATGAGAAAACAATATCATGGATGATGAACAAATGGAGATAGTCCCTATGGGAATCTTGATGCTAAATATGGGTAAGCAAATCAAGTTCTTTTCTAATGTTCAATTTTTTTTTACTAAGCTTGTTATGGTGATTTGGGTATCAAGCTACAAGCAAGTTGTAGGATTCATGAAGGAGGAGATACTAAAAATTATTAGCATCATGAAGTAAATAAAATTAGTCATTCTTTTTTGTGAAAAATATTTCTACATCATGAATCTTGTAGGAATCAACAAAACTTGGAGCTTACATGGTGTGCATTTTATGGGAGTGTTCACTATGAAATTAGAATCCAAGGAAGAAGATTATTCAACCACTTTTGGAAGATTAAAAGAGGTAATTATTTCATTTCAAGCTCTTGTTATTTCATATTATCACTTCCCTTTTTTGTAAAATATGATTTTTTATGAGAATAAATTGGAATGATATTAGTTCAAGAGAGGCATCCTGTAAATTTTGAAACTTGGGAGTTTGAATAATTAGACAAGGAAAGCTAGGCCATCATGCATATTGTGGCCATATTTAGACAATGATTAGATTATGGAAGGAAAGGGGTGAAGGTATCTCATAATAGTTTTAATTTCTGGGTGAATAAGCTCCAAAATCATGAGGTATGTGATTATTCATTTATTATGGGATTGGGAAGAACTAACATAATTTCTAGTATGCAATGAGATCACTTCAGTGGTTATTTCTCACATAATGCCATGGAGCTCAAGTTTAAATTTGAAGTAAAAGATGTGATGTTTATAAGGGTTTCTCATGGATCACCACAAATGGTTACAATAATGGAGAGATCTTCTCTCAATGGATGAGTTGTTTAGAATATAAATGATTTGTTGATGACTTTAATGAATGTACATATAATATTGGTAAATTTATTAACAAGAATGGTGGTGTTTAATGACTTGCCTCTAGGGTTACCACTGGATATAAGAATCATTATGATAGTGGAATTATTCTCTATGACTATCATGATCTCTCCATACTACCATCCCAACATGTATAAAGAAGAGTTGATTGATAAGTTACATGGTGATGAGTATTTTTTAAGAAAAGAATTGAAGTATGGATGTCATCATAAATGGATGAAAATAGAATAAGTTTAAGGAGGCTATTTTTTAGGGTCAATGGAGATACTTTGATATTTTGGCTACACCATTTAGACTCATTAATACACTAGTCATAATCCAATACGGTATATATAAGGTGTTTGGTAAGAACTCTCACAGTTTCATATCAAGATATAGGAATGATAACACCAATATATTTCAGTTTTGTCATCATTATAAGGAGGGGAAAATAGTGCATTTAGATCCTTTGGATCAAGCTTGTCAATACATAATGATGTGGTTTCTATATGGAATGTTGAAATATTTACAAGATAGAAATTTTGAGTTCAACATCATTATTTCTCAGGATTTCATTATGCCATACAAAGGAATAAGAAAAGAATCCAAATTGATGTTATTTAAGCTTAAGGTAAATATGGTGAACGCTAATATCATTTCATGGTTGGAGCACATAGATATTTTTTTTCAAAGCAACCAACACACAATAATATGGCATCCAGGAGACATCTTTAGGCATGAGCAAGGGAAATATTGTGATAAATTCAAAACAATAATTGTTAAATATGATATGAATGCTAAACCAATTGTGAAAATTTAGATATTTATCAGAGTGGTATAGCAGACACAGGGTGGGAAGTTTTTTATATTTTTTTGGGATCTTGGCAACATTCAAAGTCAAGGGACTAGTACAGTTAGATTTCTATTACTTAAAATAAATCAAGGATTTAAAGTCATTCCTCACATAAGGCATCTTTTGAAGGTTTGTATTTATGTTTTTATTAGTCATGCACCTTTACTTAACATTTATACCCATGGGGTTAAGATATTTTTCACATGGATGATCAAATCACATGAGTGGCACAAGGGTGTTGTGAATGTTGGGCCACATATATCTTACAGTAATATTTGATAGAAGTTGGCTCACTTGATAGGGAGTGGTGTAAGATTACATGGGAACTATAGTTTGATTCAACAATTGGGCACAATGATTCTTTAGAATTATGGTTTTCAATTTCTTGAGGATAAACTATGTTGGGAAGGGAGGATTTGTCAAGTTCTGTTTCCAAAAAAAATTAAAGGGTGTCCAAATTGCACCATTCCCATAATTTTGGAGAACTAATTAAATAATTATATAATATAGTGTGGTCCACCATAATTAATATTTTTGAAAAATAGGCCATTAAATATTAAATATTATTATTTTGTTGCATAAGTGGGGCATGGTTTTCTAAGTGGAGTTAATGTTGAGTTTCTAAGGATGCTTTCCAAATGGAGTGTTGATTCCTAGGAGAGTATATTGATGGGGGCTTTAAGGAAAATTGTTATTTTATAAGTGGATAAAATTTAGGAAAGTTTGAGAATAGAAAAAAAATAAGGATAAAGTAGGAGTTAAGTGAATTATGGTAACTGGAATAAGATGGAAACTATTGATTTTCCAACTCATGTCTCCCCAAATCAAGGAGTGGAGAATCTTTGTAGGTAAAATTAGAAATGTATAAAAATAAAACTTTATATTTCCTATGATAGAGATAGAATATGGAAATATTAGATTTTTTAAATTTGTATTTATGGCCCAAATCTTATTAAGAAAGGTGGCCTTATCAGTTTGGGATCTTTTACCATTACAACTAATTTATACAGGTTGTTATACTTGTGCTTCAACAATAGGATTTGAGGATGAAATCCATTGGGTTCTTATTTATAAGTGGATGAAAACCCATTTATTGTTTAATAAGAGTATAAAAACCATTTTGTTAATAAGGATGATCTCACTCCAAGTTTACATTAAAGCTTCAGGAAGTTTCATATTTAGTATGTTCATTACATGTGTGTGTTTGCAAGGTTTTCAAGTTTGAATTTATATGTCAAATATATATTTAGATTTCAACATATAGAGTGCTTTATGATTATTATTATTAGTAGTTGTTTCAGTGTGTGGTTTCATGTCTCTTGTAATAGTTAGATTTTGTGTTTGCTCTCGAATTGGCCTAGCCTCCATGAGCATTTTTGCATTTCATATTATATATGTTCTGTAATTTTTCAGTTAAAATAAAAGTGTATGCATGTCAATACATGTGTGGGATTTGAGAAATTATATCAGATTCGAGTACATTTGCATAAGGTTTTTTATTGAGTTATTACCTTGTGAGTGTATTTTCATGAATTTCAATTAGGGTTATTACATTTTTGCCTTAATAGTATTTAGGTTCATTATTTTGTATTAGATCAAGTTTCATTATTGGAGGTGTAAAATATGGTGAGAGGACAAGGAGGAATTTATCAAATGAATACAACTATGAAAAATCTACAGAGGCAAGTGGAATAATTAGATATAATTGTCACAAATAAAAGATAAAGGAGAGTGGAAGATGAAGTAAATGAAAAAAATAGATCATGACGATGAAATTCAATAAGAGGAGGAAAAAAAAGAACAACCACCATCAATGGAAGAGAGTATGGTTAGGGATTTATAGGAAAGGAATGAAGGAGTCAAGGTTGACATTCCATATTATAGAGGAAATTTAAACCAAAGGAGTTGATAGAGTGGATAAATAACATGGAGAAGTTTTTCAAATGTAAAACACTGAGAGAAGACAAGAAAGTAAAGTTTTCATGTATGAAAATGAAGGGTCATGCAATGATTTGGTGGGATCACTTGTTGAAAGATAAAGAAAGAAAAGTTAAAGATAAGATCAACTCATGGAAAAATATGGGGAATAAGCTAAGGAAGAAACTTATTCTTTTGGATTATGAAAAAACTCTATACAAAAAATTTAAAAATTTAAGGTGAAAGGATCATAGTATACATGAGTATACATATGAGTTTTACAATCTTTCCATATGAGTGGAGCATGAAAAAATAGAAGAATAAATAGCTGTAAAGTATGTAAATGGTTTTTAAGTTTTCTATTCAAGATGAATTGAGCATACATAGAATATTTTTCATGGAGGAGGCTTATCAATTAACTTTGAAGGCAAAAGAAAAACAAAATAGACTAGATATCAAAAGATCATCTTCTATTTTGCCAGGAAGAGGACAATCCCCTCTAATAAGGGGATGAGATGGGTTTAATATCACTAGATGTGTGTTTAATCCCATTAGAGGATAATCATCATGTGGTATGAAAAATTGAAAAGATAGTAGACAAGGGTTTTAATACTAGTAAATAGGAAGAGGATTTTAGAGAAGACAAGGCTCTGGTGGTGATAGATGATGGTTTACAAATCAATGTAAGTCTTATACTTATTATAGATGTAGATAAGGACATAGATAATTTGAGTGTCTTCACTACCAATATCAAGAAAAGAGGAAAGAGGATTTCCCAAGAGTGAATTTAGTTGAGGCTAAGATAGAAGAGGAAAGTACTACATTTACAACAACAAATATTGAATAAGATCTCAGGATGAGGAGACTAATTATTGTTCTAAAGAAAGAACAAGTTTAGAATAAATAAGGTGGTAATGCATGGCTATGGATAAATACTTTTTAAACAAAGTGTACTTTAGGAGGTAAGATATGAAAAATAATTATAGATGGTGGTAGTTGTGAAAATATGGTTTTCAAGGACATTGAGAAACAAGGTTTACAATGTCAAAAGCATCTGTATCCTTACTAGATTTCATGGTTAAAAAAGAGAATGAACTTACAGTAGATAAAAGGTGTTTAATCAAGTTTTATATAGGAAATACTTACAAGTATGAAATATGGTGTGATGTTATACCAATGGATTCATGCCATGTGTTATTGGGAAGGCCATGGTAGTTTCACAAAAAGGCAATTCATGATGGAGTGAATAAAACATTTAAGTTTTGGAAAGGTGTTACAAAGTTAGTTTTATTACCTCTTAAATAAGGGTAGATATAATTCATGTTATCTACAAAATAATTTATCAAGGAAATTAAAATGACATGTTGATGTTATGTATTGGTAGTAAAGAAAGAAGACACAAAAGGGGTGAAAATACAAATAAAAGAAACATAAGTGTTGAATGAATATGCAGATGTTATACTTGATGAGTTATCATAAGGTTTACCACCAAAGAGAGACATTCAACATAATATTTATTTGATTACAAGATTATCTCTACCTAATTAAGTATCTTATAAGATTAGTCAATCAGAACATGTAGAATTGAATAAATAGTTTACTGAATTGGTGAGAAAGGGTGTAATAAGGGAGAGTATGAGTCCATGTGCAACACCAAAATTTATAACATTAAATAAATATAGAGGGTGGAGGATATGTGTGGATATTAGAAAAATTTATAAAATTACCATCAATTTTAAATTTCATATACCTCATTTAGATGATATGATGGATGTGCTTGCAGAAGCAAAATACTTTACCAAGATTGATCTAAGGAGTGGATACTATCAAATTTGAATTCGTGAAGAAGATGAATGGAAAATAACATTGAAGACTAGTTGTTTCTTATATGATTGGATGGTTATTCCATTTGGATTATTTAATGTACCCAACACATTTATAAGGGTGATGAACATAATGCTATGAGATTACATTGGTAAGTTAATGGTGGTTTATTTTGATGATATTTTGATATTTAGTAAAACTAAAGAAGATGTCTTTTTATAAAGTGTAAAGAGTTTATTTTTAAACTAGGGACCCCAGACCCTAGAAGATAAAAAATCATACATGGTCTTAAAAACCCAATTATAACCATAAGTCTGACACATACAACAAAAACAACACAAAAGACTACAACCAACCCAAAAATATCCAAAAGAAAATTAAAAGAAGGTTTTATGGCTCAAACACACAAAACCTATAAATCAAACTAGATCTTCAATATATATATATATAAGAGCTATAAATGATGAGCCCAAACCTTTTAGGCTTTGCTTCTCCTTCCATACAATATATAGAAGGTCTTCCAACCCAAAGTAAGTTGGATGACTAGGCCTCCAATTTTCTATTTTTCTTCTTTCATTGAAATTTAATCCAAAATTTATTATCCTTTAAAGTTTTTGGAAAAAAAAATTTCTAAAATCCTCTCCAGGGTTGTGAAAAATTAGATCAAAATCTTCTTCATCCAAGGTGTTTCCTTTTGCACTTGAGGGTATAATATTTGAAACACTGGCTTCTTGGGGAGCATCTAAAATATTTGCTTGCATAAATTAATCCTTATATATTCCCACTTCAATAGGTAAATCCAAGATAATTTATATATCATTCTCTTCTTCTATATCCAAAATATCTGTTCCATCATACTCTAGGCTAGAAACTGTTAGAAGATCTAGAGAAGAGTGTTTCCACCAAGTTGGTTCAGCTTCTCTTTTTACAAGAGAGGGACAATATGAAGAAAGGTGACTAGTATTAAAACACTTATGACACCTAAATGCAAATCCTTTGTAATCTATAATTTGTCTCCATGTTTGATCTTCAATCATCAAATCAATGGAGGTGGGGAGATCTAGCGTAGTATCTATGAAAACAAAATTTTTGGCACATGTGGTGTGATAAAACATCTCATCTGTTGAATCAATCTAAAGGAATTTACCAATATAATTACTAATGGCATCAAAACAAATTTTACCCTATAAATGGAGGGTTAGATATGGAAGGCAAATCCAAATAGGTCTAGAAGAAAAAGAGTCAGAAAGAGGGTTGAAATTGGGATCCCATGATTTCATAAAGAGTTGGTGTTAATTCCATCTTCATTGATTCCCCATAATAATTTATTTATTCAAATGAAAGAGACAAACAACCATAAAATAACCCTTTACATAAGGATAAAGTCCCACTTTACCTTTCAAAATAGGTTTCCATTACAAAAGAAAACTATTCATTTAGATCTTGGACATTTGGCTAGAGTTTTTCAAACTAATAAATGATTCCTATGATAAGATAATAATATTTAGTCACTAGTACAGATATGAGGGATTCATTTTCTAGTTTGAGAGAGGGAATATCAGTATCCAGTTTGAGGGGTATGAATTTGAAGGATTTCGTCTATCTTTTGAGAACCTCTGCAAAAGACTCGGTTTCCTTCGTACCAGCTGCAACCTTCATAGGTAGATAAAACACCCCTACTGTCATTACACTAGGGGAAGATGTATCACCAACAAAAGAAACAAACTTGGATGGTGGGGAGTTTCCGCTATCAATAAGGTCATTTATTGGACTAGATTCAGGGGCAGTGCTAGGGGATGGAGATTTTGAAATATATCCAGAGAGAGAATGAGAAACTAGTCCTTTAGATATCCTTGCTTCTTCTACCATTGTCACTAACCTCAATAGGGAATCCATGCAGGTCTAGGCATGGTCATAAATGGATGGCACAAAGGAATTTTATTTAGGGTTTCTACCAACTACTTTGGGTAGAAAATGGAGTGGACAGGGAGAGATTCATATGTTTTAAAAGTAATGTATTATAAATTAATCATTATGAATATGACTATATAATATGTTAGTGTGTGTTATTTACCTACATTTTCTCATAATTACTAGGTGCACTATTGTGAATTTATCCCACATTGGTTAGGATGGTTTGCTTCTTGATCTTCCTTACATATATATGCAAGCCTCTCTCATTGTATTAGAAAATTTATAAATATCTAAATCTCTAAAGAAAGATCTAAAGCAAAATCTTAGGAAAAACCATAAGATAAGCTTATAGAATAAGTAATATGGATATTTATGATATTTTATTTATATTTTTCATTTGTTTATCATGTGATGTTTTGTTTTTATCACCTGTGATCTTAGAGTCTTGGAAATATCTAGTCTTACTTCCTTTTATGGTATCAAAGCAGGAGGTATTACAAGCATCCATTTGGAGTTTGTGGCAAGGACTTATGATCATTCCATAGATATTATTTTTTACATATATCTTCTTTCCATACTAAGTATAATCTTCTCATGAATCCTCTTTGGATGGTCCTAAGATTGAGAAAGGTGTGCAAGAAATTCTAGTGAGCATATTTTAGAGGCTTTGTATTTTTGTTTTGTTTCTATGTTTTTGTAGGTCAAAGTGTACTTGGTTGTGGAAGAAACCCATAAGTAGCCATGCCACTTTTGGATTTGCATATGCATCATTCTCATTTTGCATCCTCTCTCTAAATTTGTGTCCTTATTGTGTACATTATTTTCCAATTGGGTCTTTGCACTTATGGCATCCATATGTGTAGTTTTCTCTCATAGAGACTTTTTAGTGAGTTGGGTGATCCTCTTATGCCATATAAAAATGGATATTTTTATGATAAATAATATTTATATGTGATAAATTCCACCTTTTTTTTTGTGAACCTTAATTTCATATTTCTAGATCATTTTGAAATTCTTAATTTCATTGAGTAATGAAAAAATTATGGCAATTTTACTAGCAATTGTTTTTTATTTTTATTAAGTGAAAAAAGGTAGTTTTTTAAATTTTTTAGACCTGAAGTAGAACTTTTTTCCTACACATAGAGGAGTATAGGAGGATTTTTTGAGTCTTTTTAATTCTCCATGTTTCAATTCCGGTTCCAATGAGTGGCTAGAAGGCTAGGTCCACTACCTTATTCCTTATAGCATTTAATATTTATTTGGTGCCATGTTTACTTATTTGACCCTTTTAATGATGGAAAATTTGTAAAAGCTATAAATTTTCAACCATAACTCAAAATTCAGTTATATTTTTACAAAAGTGTATTATTTTTTATTCTCCATCCATTGGGATCATTTGTGTTGTGAAACACACCCAATTATAAAGTGCCAAATTCTAGGGTTTATTTATTCCTTGTCATTATTTAAATCGAGAGTTATTATTTTTTATTTATTTATTTATTTAATTTTTTTTGGGAGGGGGGGGGGGGGGTAATTATTTCTTCTTTATATTTAGAAAATGAAGCCCCTCAACACCTCAAATTACACTACCTAGAAAATAGAAATTAAGATACACCTTGAGCTAAAAGGCACCTAGAGAATGGTACTTGGTGACCTTCCCAACTTCACAGATGAGGAATATATTTGTCTAGATTTCATCTATTAAAGATGAGTCTCTTTGATCAATTCACCTCCATGTTTTAAATACTCTATAGTGGTATGTCACATGTGCCACGTCATCAAAGGAAGCTTGGGATGCTATTGTAGCCTTATTTAAGAAGGATACAAAGTCTTATGGGTCTTTTATACCCTCTTTTACTCCTCATCCTTATGATATACTTCCCTTTCCTCATGTTAGTGAGTATTTCTATTTTGATGATGACACTGATGTTGTTCAAGATTTGAGTCTTGAGAATGACATTGGTAAGGCACTGTTGGCACTTCCTTCTTCTCCTCCTATCAATGATGTTTTATCTTCTGATGGTGTACTCTCTACTATTATAGTTTCTTGTGATGATACATTTATGATGGACATTTATATATTTTTTTAACCACCTCTATGGGATGATTCTATGCCAGACTTGGGATGTTAATTTGTAGAACCTGATTTTGTTCCTATGCAAGAAGTTGAGCCACCCCAAATTATCACTTCAGAGGACTCTGCTAGTTCTAGTGAGAGTAAACTTATTGAGAATTATGCTCCACTTTCCATGGACATTATTTTATAAAATGTTCCATGTATTGATTCATTTCCATGGCATTACATACAATTTTTGTGCATGATCTTACTAGACTTGTGCCATACTTTAGATTTGAATGTGATTTAGAGATCTTTGTGTTGTTGCCTCTTTCATCTTCCATTATGGAATGGGTAGACTTATAATACACCATTCATATTCTTCCTTTGGTGAAAGAAAGAAACATGGTTCAATGTAGATGGAGCTTCTACAGTCCTCTATTCGAGGATCTCAACATCGACATGGGTCATCTTGAGAGCTTGACTTAGAGAATCAACAACTTTAGTACCATCAATACTTATCCTTGGGGGAATTCAATATGAAGTCCTTCTTTCTTTACATCCTTTTGGGTGATTTGTTTTCTTTTTCTCCACTTCATGGATATATATTGTATATGAGTACTTGATCAGGCCTTATTTTAGGGACTCATACTATGAATATGCCACATTTTTTTCTATTTTTTTTATCAACATGCTTCACTTGATGGAGGTGTTGGATTAGGTTATTTACCTATCTTTGATAATGTTTACTCGGTGCACTATTTAACACTATTTGCTTTTCCCATTGTGGATTTATCTCACATTGGTTAGGATGCTTTGCTTCTTAATCTTCCTTGCATATATATGCAAGGCTCTCTCATTGTATTATACAAGCCCTAAAGCTATGAAGAAAGATCTAAAGAAATATCTTAGGAAATAGCTTGATCAAAATCATAAGATAATATTATATAAAAAATAATATGGATATATATGATATTCTTCTTTGTTTTTTGCATTTGCATATCATGTCATGTTTTATTTTTATCACCTTTGATCTTTGTGTCTTAGAAATATCTAGTCTTTGTTCCTTTCAAAAGAGCACTTAAGGAATTTTATAATGATGTTAGATTTGTTAAACAAGGTGTTATCTATCCATATAACACCCAATAGAGGTCAATATTTTCTCAAGTCTAACCTATACCTAGACTAACATGGGAATGATATAAGGTTGTGGGATGCCTGTATTTAGATTAGACCTATAGGGTTTTTAATGAGGCTAGTTCCTTAGATATGATAGTTTAGACCCTTCATTATAAGACTTAAACCCATTGGGGTGAAAAGAGTCAAGATATTGTATAAATGAAAACTATTCTAACATTTGATAATCCACCATGAATTTTTCATATCCACTATCAATATCAGACTCTTTAACATACTAATGGACTATGAAAGAAGCTAATGTAATGATTAATATAGTTTATACACAATAGTATTTCATATAGAGGTTATTTTGACGCACTCAAGCTAGGGAGCTATGAAAATAAAGTTTGGTTGAAGACACTTACATTTGGATGCCCACTATATCCTTGAGAGATTAATGCTAAGACACATTATATAACCTACAAAGAATGTTTTTGGCACTTAGGTTGAATCTAGACCTATAAAGGGAAGATAAAAACAACTTTTGTATATCAAACAAACACAAAACACTAAATACATATTAAAAAATAACTACAAAATGCTCTATTCCTTACTCCAAGAGTTAAAAAATATAATTTTGGTAGAGTCCAGTCATACCAGCCTAAGGGATGCTTGTCAATAACTTGAATGTTATATTTATAGAAGAAAGGAAGAAAGAGAGAGGGATTTTTCATGCTCAAAGGGGAATTAAATGTGCTCAAATTCATTTGAAATTTAGTTATAATTGCCTCTACAAATTATGCTCATTTAAGCTTCATGATTGATCCAGGTTTCTTCAAATAGTTATGCCATTGCATTATTCCTTCATTGATCTTCCTTATGGATATAATGGTAGGATCAAGTTATTTTGAGTTGGGTCTTCGGATAAATGCAATTATAATAATTGGATCCATTTATTAGTGTTTTGGATTATTTTTAACTTTTCCTAACTAGTTTATCATGGCATGCAAGAGTGGATAGAAGGGTCACTTTCCTATAGTTGGCTCTAGAGATGAAGTTGTTGAAGTCTATTTATTTTCCTTCATTTTTATTTCCATCTGCCACTTGTTACTCATTATGAGGACCAAATTCTCATATCTTAAAACTGATAGAGCCACACCATATTTACTTTGAGTGGTGTTTTTTCAATCTATGACTATGTTTGAAGGATGAAAATCCCCTATCATATCTCATTTATCTACCCACATAGAGTCTAAATGATACCATTATATCCCAAAATATCTTATCTTAGTCTAATATTGATCATGCTTGAGCTTGGTTCCATTCATACTTTCTCATCTTGGTTGAAAATTGACCCTTCAACCTCCATCTAAGTGACATGGGATCACCTTATTTTGATTGGTTGTTAAAATCACTTCAGATTACTAACCCATTTAACTCATCTCATAATGTCGATCTTGATCTATATGATTGAGCAAGAACCATCAATCCTGCCTTTCACTTGTCAACCCTATTGAGTTGGTGTCACTTGGTAGCCTTGTATTTGTACTCAATACCTACTATCAGTCTATCTAATTTTACACTTGGGTCATGTGTCAATCATGCATTGGTTTTTAGATCCTATTGGTAGTTTATCATCTTCTACACTTATGCCACCTGGTGGCCCCTCAAGCTCCTCGACATTTTGAATTTCTTGTGTCATCAATCTTCTTGGTACGAATGAATGTGGGTTATCACATTTTCCTAGTCCCACCATTTAAACTCTAATGGTTACCTCATGAGATCAAATTTAATGTCTACACTCCCATATTTGATGTCTTCATGAACATATTTAACACCTGTACAACCATCACTGAGATATTTGAACTTCAATGGTTATTTGTCATGTCTTGAATTTGATATCTATGCACCCATCAATTGATATTCATAGGAACATCAATGACATTTATGTGACCATCAATCTTTGGGCCCCACTGGATGACTGTTCAGCTTTATTTTGATGTTTGTGCACCTGTCAACACCTTACTAAATCAACTTTGTTGAAAGAATTTGGTCTCTAGGGAAATTATATCAGATAAAATGTCTGAAATAATTTTCCTTAGATTTGTTCATAGCCCTTTTAATATTGGATAATTTTCTCTAAAGTATTATGCCTTGTACTTTTGTTTTGGGCACTTTATCTTTGGACCTTTTTAAAAGGACACTTTTCATGGAAAAAATCTTCAAAATAAAAAGGTCTTCAAGAAAAGTTTCCCACCATAAATACAATTCTTCTTTTCCCATGGATAAAATATTTTCCCACTTTCTCTTCAGGAAAATTGTCCCAAAATTTTTTCTCAAAAGAATTCTAACACTTAACTAAATTTTTGGAAACTTTGCCTTGTCCAAAATGTCTAAAAGAAACATGCCTTTGGGAATTTTATTTCAGATAAAATGTCTGAAATAATACCCAAAACTTTGTCAAAATATAAAATTACAAAAAAATTGAACTTAGCCAAATGAGAGCCCGAAGTAATGTGGTAAGGACTTAGCCAAAAACTAAGCTTTTGCACCTAACTTCTTTTAAAGCCTGTAGGCTTTTATAAACTCATGCTTGAACTGTTGTCATATTTTTCAAGGATAAAATGAACTATGGAAACCCTACTCAACTTTTTTCACCATAATTGATCTCCAAAACATGATATTGCATCCAAAAAAAATTTTGCATGTGGACCAAAACTGGCCAACATTTCTAGCAACTCAAGTTGCTTAACCAGCTTGCTAGTCATCGAACCTAGTTATTAATCAAGCTTGCTCATGATGACTAAATAAATAAGGTTCTATTTTTAAAAAAGGACTCTAATTTATTCTTGAATCAATTTGGA
Source organism: Torreya grandis (assembly GCA_037957365.1). Classification (NCBI taxonomy): domain Eukaryota; kingdom Viridiplantae; phylum Streptophyta; class Pinopsida; order Cupressales; family Taxaceae; genus Torreya; species Torreya grandis. The sequence goes on along the minus strand of JARHVA010002847.1, from coordinate 741,466 downwards.
CTAATGGGGAACCCACAAACAATAAGAAAGTAACAAAATGGACCAAAACTAACTAAACAACTAAAGACAGTAATGTAAAAAAGGACTTGGAGGAAAAGATAGACATATCTACTTATGTACAAAGAGGATGAGATCAAAATAATAGTATAACTTAAGATAAATCCCATTGATAGGGATTGGAAGTCTCTCTCCATTCAATATATTAATCCCAAATACAATTTATGATGACATAAGGTCCACTCCAAACTTTGTCAAACTTGGAGTGTTTTCTTGGTTTCACATGGTCCTCGTCCCATTTGAGGACTATGACACCTTACTAAAATATCCTTGATGAAGATATTTTTTCAAAATTATTATTGACCTATTAATTTTTAGACCACACGATATGCATGGCATCATCTCTTACCTCTTCCAATTCTCACAATTTTTTCATCCTTACCTCCATTGCATCACTTTCTAAAAACTCTAGCTAGTGTGCAAGTTCCAAAGTTGGAAGTTATAATAATATGAGAAGCCTTTCTTATCTTCCATAGACTAAGAGATAATATGAATTATAAATGGCCTTCTTGGGGATGATCTTATCATCCCATAAAGCAGTCTTCATCTTTGTATGTCAAGATCTCTTATTATCTTCCACTTTTTTGGTATGATTTGAATCAGGTTCTTGTTAGTGGGCTCAGCTAGCCCATTATCCTATGGGTAGTAATTCAATGAAGATGTAAAATAAATACCTTACTTTATATCCCATTAACATACCTTTTTACTATTTAATGACAAAACATTATTTGATATTATAGTAGAAGGTACTCCAAAATGGGTGACTACACTCTCATAGAACTCAAGCACAGAGTTCTCATTTTCCTCCTTCAACATTATTGTTTCCACCCACCTAATGAAATAATATTTATCTATCAAGACCCAATTATGACCATCACTATATGGAATATTTATCATGCCAATGAATTTTCAACCCATTACATGAAAGGTTAGTCAACCTAAATAGGCTTCAATGGTGTAACAACTAGTCTTTATTTACCTGTAAACATTTCACACTTTGCACACTTCATAACCCATGAATATGCATCCTTAAATAAATTAGGATAAAATTATCTATCTCTAATGATTTTGAATCTATGGTAATGGTTTTAAAATGGCCTCTAGAAGGACTATCATGAAATTGTTCAAAAATCTTGTCAAATTGATTAGCTTCAACACACCTTAAAAACATACCTCCAATTACTTTTTTTAATATCACTCCATCAATAAAAATATATATGGTACTAATTGTATCTTGAATTATCTTCTCCTTGTTTCATCTAAACTCATTATACATTTTCCTATCTAAATGAATCTAGTAATGTCTTGTGTTCATCTAGATGGATGAGTAGCTTCATCTACCTGTTGGGTGTTGTGAAGTGTCAAAGCCATTTCCTTCTCTTCTTTAACATCTTATATAGGCTGTTCACAAAATCATTTACCTTGAACTATATTTTTTACCTTTAATTTAATAGCATATTCCATGCACTTAGTGAGCCATCTATCTCTCTTTTCACTTAAGTCTTTGTCAAGGATGAGCTACCATTAGTATAATATTTTAATTTGAAATGAAATGTCTAAATTTATTTAAACCTATTATAAAACAAATAAAATTATTTTAAATAAAATAATAAATCACCTCATAGTCTTCCAAATACTGACTTAAAAAATCAATTGGTTGCTCTAATGCTTTACTATTCTGTCACATAAGCATGGCTGAAATTATACTAAATGTAGGAAAGGCATACATAAAGAAATATTTACTAAAAATTGGATTAAGAAAAGTAGGATCTTGGATAATTTCATGTTTTATGGATTCAAAACTCCTCATACTCTTCTTACTCCAAGTGAATTCTTGATGTATCTTCAGCATTTGAGTGAGTGGCCTTACTAGTTTTGCAAATCTAGGAATAAATATTATAATGAAGTTGATCTTGTCCAAGAATATTTTCAATCCTTTATTATGTTTTGTCAATGATAGAGAAATGATTGATTCTATTCTCCCTAGATTAATAGAAAGACCCTCTTTGGACACATCATGTCCAAACAGTCTCCCCTTATGCACTGAAAAGATACACTTTTTTGGATTCAATGAAAATCCAAATTGTCTTCATCTATCAAAAACAAATCTCAAGTGTGTTAGATGATCATTAGGATCTTTAGAAAATATAGTAATGTCATCAATATAAATTAAGACCATTTCACTCAAAAAACCTTGAAATGCAAAATCCATTGCCTTTTGTAAAGTGGATCCATCATTAGAGATCCCAAAAGGCATCTTTTAATAGGCATAAGTAGCCTATTTAGTTGTAAAAGTTATTTTATACCGATCTCACTCTTTGACCAATATCTATTTTTAACTAGAGTACCATTCTAATAAAGATAACCTTTGTGAACATGATACCTTTTACAAGATTTGATCCATGGATGGAAGAGGATAGTGGTCTTTCAGTGACATTTTGTTCATATCTCTAAAATTCACACATAGTCTTATCTCTCAATTTTTCTTTCTCACTAGTACAAGGTTTGCTACCCATGTTGAGTGATTGATAGGAAATATTATACTTGACTCAATCAGCTTGGTAGTAACCTTTCACATGATAATTTTAATTTTGGGGTTAATGGGCCTTTGCTTTTGTCTTACTAGTTTTGCATCTTGTTCAAGCTCAATAGTATGTTTTTCTAATCTGGGGTCAAACCCTTCCCATTAATGGTATTCCCAAGCTAATAAATCCATGTACTCGTTACATAATTAAATTAAAGATGCTCTCTTAGAATCAGACTTCATTTCACCCCACTTTAGTATCTTACCTTAATCTATATGAACCTATTCAAAATGTTATTGCTTAGAAGATATGCTTACCTTATCTTTTCTAAGTTCATCATCTTCATTGAAAATACTTTCCAAAGTTGCTAAACCTTTAGGCATTTTGTTTTTATCTCAATTGCATAATCTAATCCTCATATTAACATTGCAATTTATTTTGATTCTTTGAATAAAAATTTTCCTCATTCTATAGGAAATAGGATATCTATTTGTCACTTTCAAAGACTTGACAAATTACCTCATTATCTAGAATTGAGGTCCTAAATACAACTGTGATTTGGGTTTGATATTTATTTTCCATGAGCTGGTCCACCATATCATATTATGCCCTTATGGAATCAAGTCTATCTGCATGTTGACTTGCTCCTCTAGGAATGGAGTGGGCATTAAATGCTAGGAAATATTCCATGAGGTCCCAAACTCCATGTTTGTAGGCCTTTAGGAAGGGGTTATTTGTTTCACTTAAGCCTCTGAATTGTTACACTACCAACTCAGCATCACCTTTCACCTGTAAAATTTTAATACATCTCTTTCTAGCCCATTGAAGGCCATGAAAAAGAGATTCATATTCTACAGTATTTGATGTACAAATAAACTAGAATTTAATTGAAGAATAATACCTTTAATTTTGAGGTGAAACCAACATTACACCAATTCCACTTCCATTATTTGATTTGGATCCATCAAATTATAGATTCCATACTCCCTCTTGATCTTGCTTTGAGTTAGTGAGACTAGGTAATGAGTCACCTTCTTCATGCATATAATAGACAAATAAACTAGCTTCTTGAATACCTTTGTATGGGTCGTATCCATGGTTATCAGTAGCCCACTCATCTAAGAGTAGATCCGGTATGCTCCATGTGGTTTAGAAGGTTCTTAATCAATAGTATGCTCATCTTCTTCTAAAATATTGCACTTCATATTAGACATGTTTGGCATATATAGTTCAAGATGGAATCTAGAAATAGGTTCTAATATTATAGTGACTTTGGCTCTATATCTAGTTCTAAAAACTATGTATGACTAATATAAATAAAGATAACCACATATTTTAGTATTTAAATCCCTAGATAGGCATAGTCCAAAGTATGGAGGTAAATCAACAATAGCTATATCCTATGAAATGGTGAAATTTGGATAAGGAACAAGTAAAATCTTAAGATCTTTGAGGATACCCATAGTCTTAGTAGGATAACCATATAATTTTAAAAATATATTTTCATGAGGTTCTTACTTGATCCCTAGTTTGTCAGCTATGGATTTAGGCATGATAGAAGTACTATCTCCACTATCAATCATACAATTATGAACAAGACAATCCCCTATAATAACTAAAAGATATAATGGAGGAGGATTAGTCACCTTAGGAACTTAAAGATTAAAAAATGGATTAGATTTGGTTAGAATATAACTTACTCTTTCCTTTTTAGGTGGTCCATCTAAGATATTGATCTTTGAAAGCTCTTCTTGCAGATACTCCTTTTGTCATAGAATTAGTAGTGTATCCAACATTGAAATTGATACATCAATTTTCTTCATATGATCTACAATGCTAAGTAGAGAAGTAAATTTCCTTGATTACAATTTATTAGTAGGAGGGGATCCTAGATGTTGTGTGAACTAAGAGATATAAGGCCCTTTCACATTTTTCCCCTTCGGATCTTGAACCTACTGAGTTGATGTATTTTTATGTAGCTCATGAGTGGTGGTCTTTTGTGGTGGCTGAGAAGGAGAAGGGGTTGCCTTATCAGGACCTGAACTATCAGTAATTGCCCTTTTCTTGGATCTATTATGGATTGCAAATGAATCATAAACATTAGGAATATTTTGACTTTGATTTGCAGCTATGTGATAAAAAGAATCCTCACCTTCCTAAAGTTCACAAATTTAGTTTCAATAGGTGATTTACCATTCTCTCCTCTTTATTGATTTAACACTTCTGCTTTAGTGAATGAAAGAATGTCTCCATGTGTTATAGAGGCTTCCCTATTTGACTAGTTTTCATGTGGAGGAGGAGATGAACTTTGCTTCATATAAAAATGATGTGAGATCTCACCAGCTGGTGCCATGGCCATGTCATTTTCTTGGTCCCATTGATTATTCATTTTCCCTTCCTACACATAGTTATTCTAAGTTGGCACAATAGCTCTAGAATTACTGGGAGAAATAGGATTGTATTGCCATGATTGATTTTTTTCCTTGTCTTTATTGATTAGACTACTAGGGTGGCCTTTTGTACTGATAATTTTGACTAGTATTCTGATATGGCCTGTATGGTGGAGCTTATTACTCTCCATTGCCACCAACTTATTTTTCTAAGCTTTGAGTAGACTTTGTTTTAAGTTTGGAACTTGAGTAATAGTTTGAGTAGTAGGATGGATCTCTAGAAAGAGAGGCACTGGTCACCTTAAAGACAACTTGTCTACTTGTATAAGGAAATTTTCAACCTTAATTGCTACTTTAAAAGATTCAAGTAGAGTCTCCCTCTCATGGATTGAATCATCATAGCTACATATAAATTGAGAGCCTTCAGATAGTATAGAAAAGTGTAGTTGGGTGTAGGCTTGATCATTACAAGAATTATGTCTCCAGTCTTTTGGAGCCTATAATTGAAATCCACCATGAATTCATGATCGAATGTCTTGATTGTTTTAAGTTGTTCCACCAGTGAGAGGTGGTCACTTTCTTCTTGAAAGTGTTTGTGTAGGACCTCTCCAAATTCATCCCAATTACTGATTGATGCAGGAGTCAATTCTCTATACCATTAAAGTGTTTTCCCTTCAAAAAAAGTCACTAACATAATCATTGATATATTTTCTTGAGTCACATGATGCACTGAACAAAGGTTAGAAATATCTACCATATGTCCTATAGGAGTAACTATATTTTATCTTATAAAATAAGGAAGATCCTTTAAAACTAAGAAAAGAATATCATCCCATTGAGTAAGATTCAGAGGACTACTACCATTGAATCACACAAGGCTTGCATTTTAGGAACAACCATCTGAGGTATGGGATTTATAAAAATGTTTAACTAGACAATATTGGTTCGAATAGGAGGACTTTGTGTAATAGTAGGGAGAAAAAGAGGTGTAGGTGTAGGATTTGACTAAGAGGCTTTCTTATTCTTTGTTCATTGGAAATTTATCTCTTTCCCTTTTTCATAGGATCTTGTGACAACTCTTAGGGGCATGAAAAATATACAAATCTAGAATTTTATACTATACTTATATATGCAAAATTATGTAAATAGGTAGTCCCACTAGACATGCCAAAACTATTACCTATCTAAATAACACCCAATAAAGGTTAGATTTGCTCAAGTCTAACCCATACCTGGACTAACATGGGAATGACTAAGGTTGTGGGATGCCTATATTTAGATTAGTCCTCTAGGGTTTCTAATGAGGCTAGTTCCTCAGATATGATAGTTTGGACCTTTCTTTTTAAGACCTAAACTAGTTGGGATGAGGAATCAAGAGATTGTATAAAATGAAAACTATTCTAACATGTGGTGATGCACCATGAATTTTTCATATCCACTCTTAAGCTTAGAATATTTAACACATTAATGTACTATGAAAGAATGTAATACAGTTCTTATTATAGTCTCTATGCAATAATATTTTATATAGAGGCTAGTTTGATGCACTTAGGATAGGGAGCTATGAAAATAAGGTCTGGTTGAAGACACATTTGGTAGTCCACTATATCCTTGAGAGATCAATGACAAGACACATTATATAACCTCCAAAGAAAGTTTTTGGTACTTAGGTTGAGCTTGGGCCTACAAAGGGAAGATAACAACCACTTTTACATATCAAATAAACACAAAACACTAAAGATTAGAAAATAACTACAAAATGATCTATTCATTATTCTAAGAGGTACATAATATAATTATGGTAGAATCTAGTCATACCAACATGAGGGATGCTCACTAATAGCTCAAAGGCTATATTTATAGAAGAAATGAAGTAAAATAAAGGGAGTTTTATCACTCAAAGGGTAATCAAATGAGATCAAATCCATTTGAAATGCAGTTACAACTACCTCTACAAATTATTCTCATTTAAGATTCTTGATTGATCTAGGTCACTTCAAATAGTTGCACCGTTACATTATTCCTTCATTGATATTCCTTATGGTTGTAATGATGGGATAAAGTTATTTTGAGTTGGGTCTTGAGATCAATGTAGCTACAACAACTAGATCCATCTCTTAGTGTTTTGGCTTGTTGTTAACTACTCCTAGCTAGTTTGTCATGGCATGTAAGAGTGAATATAAGGGTCACTTTCATTTACCTGTATCTAGTGGTGAATCCATTGAAGTCTATGTCTTTACCTTAATTTTTCATGCCATCTACCACTTTTTACTCATTATAAGGACTAGATCCTTGTATATTTAAACTAACAAAATCACATCAACTATACTTTGAGTGGTAGTTTATCAATCTATAATTGTGTTTGAAGGATGAGAAGCCCCTATCATATCTCATTTACCTACCCTTTTAAAGTCTTAATGTCACCATGTGATCCTAAAATATTCATTCTTAGTCCAATCGAGATTATGCTCAAGCTTGATTCCATTCATACTTTCTCACCTTGGTTGAAAACTGATCCTTCAACCTTTATGTAAGTCACCTAGGCTCACATTCATTTTATTAAATATCAAATTCACCTTGTATTATTACCCATTGAACTCATCTTACACCATCAATATTGATCTATATGATTGAGAAAGAGCCATCAGTCCTACCTTCAACTTGTCAATCCTATCGATATAGTACCACTTGGTAGCTTCATGTTTGCACTTAGGACCCACTTTTAGTCTCTTTGATTTTATGTTTGTGCCACATATCAATCAAACATTAGTTTCAGGGTCTTGTTGGTAGTTTCTTAGCTTCTATGATTGTGCCACATGGTGGCCCCTCAAGCTCCTTGACCTTTTGACTTTCTTGTGTGCCATTGATCTCTTTGCTAGGAATGAATGTAGACCATCTAATTGTCATAGACCCACCATTTAAACTCCAATGGATACTTCATGATCTTAAATTTGACATCCAAACTCCCATATTTGACATATTTTCAAATGTATTTGTTGGTTGTATAACTATCACTAGGAAATTTAAACTTCAACAGTTATTTTCCATGGCTTGAACTGGATGACTGTTGATCTTTATTTTGATGTTTGTGTACCGATCACCACTATAATTGATCAAATTTGTCAAAATAATTTGGTATTTATTTAAATTGTCTCAGATAAAATGTTGAAAAGAATTATCCTTAGCTTTTTCTGTGAGCCTTTTAATATTGAATAATTTGCCTGAAAACATTTTTCCTTGTAATTTTGTCTTGAGCACTTTGTCTTTAGGATTTTTATAAAGGACACTTAATGTAGATAAAATTTCCAAAATAAATATGTTTCGAGAAAATTATCCTAGACAATTTTCTTGACATAAATGTAAATCTCCTTTTCTCATGAATAAAATGTTTGAAAGAATTTGACTCTTTGGGATTATTGCTCAGCCACTTTCCCAAAAAGAATTAAATTTTTAGCTTTTTTGTTTTGGATAAAATTTCCAAAATAATTTTATTTAGCCTTTTGCACTTGGGAAAATTTATCTAAAAGAATTATGTCTTTGAAAAAATTGTTTCGAACAATTTTCCTGAAAGAATTCTAACACTTAGCCAAATTTTTAGAAACTTTGCCTTGGACAAAATGTCCAAAAGAAACATGCCTTAATAAATTTTATTTTGGAAAACAAAAATTAAAATAATTCGTAACACTTAATCAAAATATAAAAGTTTGTAAGAATTGAAATTAGCCAAATGAGAGCCCAAAGAAATGTTCTAAGTAAGGGACTTAGCCAAAAACAAGGGTTTTGCACCTAGGTTATTCTAAAGCCTGTAGGATTTTCTTAACTCATGCTTGAAATGTTGTTGGATATTTGAAGGCTTGAATTAAATATGAGAGCCCTGCTCAGGTTCTTGCTCAATACTCGATCTGTAGAACATGGTATTGCCTCTAGACAAAGTTTTGTATATGGGCCAAAACTGGCCAACAAAAGGAGAAGCTTTATGTAAATTTAATTTAGCGTAGGTTTATCTAGAAAAGTTTGGTATTGTTGGGATTTGTAGTTTTAATATATGGTGTAAGAATGGATGAAAAAAATTTAAAGACAATTTTTTAGTCGTCTATTCTAAAGAGCATTAAGAATTTTTTATGGTTTAACAACTTTTATAGAAAGTTCATTAAAATATTTAGTAGTATTATTACATCAATAATAGATTGCATGAGAGGAGACTAATTTGTGTAGATAAGATCAAAAACATAAATCTTTGAGTTTTTGAAGAAGAATATTACATAAAACCCCATTTTAGCATTACAATATTTTAGCAAAGTGTTTGAGGTTGATTGTGATGATTCACATGTGGGAATTGGTGTTGTGTTGAGTCAAGAAGGAAAAACAATAACATATTTTAGTGGTAAATTAAATGAGGTAAGAAAGAATTATTCTACATATGATGTTAAAATTTATGTCATAGTATAAGAATTATGACATTGGAGTCATTACATAGTGCCTAAGGAGTTTGTCATATTCATAGATCACAAGGATTTGAAGTATGTAAACCCTGAAAAGAAATTAAATAGTAGCCATGCAAAGTGGGTTTATTTCTTGTGGGAATATAATTTTGTTTTGAATCATAAATTAGGAAATCAAAATTAGGTAGATGATTCTTTGATAGGGAAGTGGGTTTGTTAACTACTATGATGAGTAAAATAGTTGGATTTGAAGTTATTAAGTATATGATACTAATCCAAAATTTGGAAGGATAACTGAGCAATGTAGGAATCCATTAATAGGTGGTAAAATTAAATTTATTATCAGTACCTTATATAATATGGTTATCTCTTCAAGGAAAAATAATTATGTATTCCAATTGGGTCTTTAAGAGATAATATTATAATAGACTTACACAATGTTGATTTGGATGGACATTCTGGTAAGACAAATAAAATATCTTTGGTGGAGGAGAAGTACATTTGGCCAAATATGAAGAGATATGTGACTAGATATGTTTCAAGGTGTCAGATATATTAGGTGGCTAAAGGACATGGACATAATATAGGGTTGTAAATTCCACTACTGGTTCCAAAAAGACAATGAACATATTTGAGTATGAAATTTGTGTTAGGGTTACCAAACACACAGAGAGGTAATGATTTAATTTTTGTTGTAGATAGGTTTTCTAAGATGGTTCATTTTATTGAATGCAAAGAAACCAATGATGTCACTAGAGTTATTGAACTATTCTTTAAGTATGTTGGGAGATTACATAGTGTTTCAAAAACCATTACAAAAGATAGGGACACAAAAGTTATAAATTATTTTTCAGACTTTATGGAATAATATGGTAACTAAGCTACAATTCAGTAGTGCATACCACCGACAAATAGATGGACATACAGAAGTTATAAATATGAACTTGGTAAACTCATTGAGATGCATAGTTGGAGAGAAGCCCAAGGATTGGACATTTACTTTACCATAGGTTGAGTTCATTATAAGAATTGAATGAATATATTAATGAGAAAATTAGCATTTATATTATTTATGGGAATAATATTATGGGTGTGTTAGACCCAAATTTTGTAATTTATTCTAACAATTTTTGATCCATAACTATGGAGGTACAATGGTGTGGGATGAGAGTAGAACACCACAATGTAGGATAAAATTACATGGAAGAGTAAAACATGAGGGAAAAGTGTTAAAGACCTTAGTGAAAAAATTTATTGTGAAATACAAGTAAACAAGGAATAAAGAGCATAAGACATAGGATCTGAAGAAGCACAAGACTAGGAAAAGGGTGTAGAAAGTTGAGTTGATTACAAAGTAGTTCACAGAACTATCTAAGATTAATGGGAGAGAGAATTTGACACTGGATCATGCAGGAAAAAGAACATGAATACAAAAATATAGCATAAATAGATTATATATGGGATGTTGGACCCAGTTTAAGAGGAACTTAATTATAATAGTTTGCCATGACTTTTTTATTTTGAAACAGTTGGTGTCTTGACATCATTCATTTATAAATGATGAAAATTGAAAATGGGTTTGATTTTTTATAAATACCCCTTTGGATGTTTTAATAATAGGTTTTTTATATCATGGTGGTTGTTAAATATATGTGTTGTTGATGTCAAGATAGAGATTTGAAAAGTGTGTAATAAATGAAGTCTCTTTGTTACTATTGACAAATTTTGACCCCCAAGTCAAAATGATTCAAATCCTATAGTTTAAAAAAAAATCATTGGGATCTCCAAGATTGTAGATGGTCACCTAAGTCTTGTAATGGTCTTCTAGTGGTCAACTAAATCCTTGATTAGTATTGTTTAAAGTTTCTTCTCTTATGTGCTTATATAGCCTTGAAAGGTCATTTAGGAGCTAATGTTATTTATAATGTTTATTCAAGGTGATATAATTGTGAAGATTCATTATATTAGGTTTATTTATGTCTTAGAAGTCATTCTAGTAATGTATTAATCTTCTACCATGTTTGTCCTGCACCTCAAGGTCCTTAAGTCATTTTTAAAGCTAATTTGAAAAATGATACATACTTTTCAAAAGGAAAAAAATAAAAATTAATGTTATAATATGTATGGTTTTAAGAGGTGGTCATATAATAGTTAGAATAATAGAAAATGGTAGACCAATGTCTAAAGATGGAGAATCATGCAAAAAGAAGTAGTTTTAAGTCATTTGTATGACCAAGAGGCTCCACATTTAGGTTAAATTGTGTGTAAAAATGTATTTTAAAATTATTCACATTGAATTTTAACTTACACAGGTGTTGAGAGGTTAACATATGTAGATAAGTAGTCAGAATTTTAGTCGATCTCTTCACAATCCCTAGAAGGCCAAACATTTATGCTTGTTTCATGAACATATAGAGAATTTGGGTCAAATTTTCCTAGGAAAAATAAGTACCCGTCATGGGTTTAATATTAGTTAAAATATTTTAGGTTTTAAGGTACTAAGCTATATGAACCATTCCGAACAAGATATCTGGTCAATAATAGCTAGTAAACCCCACAGGCTAATGTTTTACACTAATTTCATGCAGTTTGAAGCTCATTAAAGAATGGTAAGTGTTGTATGGGGTATTTATAGGTATGAGAAATCATTCCATTTTTATTTCCAATAGGTTGGAACATGTGAGCTTCCATGGGGTTAACAAGAGCCTCCATGAGAGACATGTCATAAGTTGCATTTGAAGTTTTAGAGGATCTAACAATGTTCACTCTATATAGGTTATGGTTGAATCTTTCCCAAAATTATATCATCTCATTAAATCTCCCCAACATTAATTACCAATCCTTAAAAAATCCTCCAAATAACATTCATGTCATTAGCCAATTGGACTATGTTATGAGACTACCTGTAAAGTGGTTTCTAAAGATCTAATCATGTATTGTGAAGAGGTCTATGATGGACCAAAACTCATGAGGAAATGTGATGAGAAATTAGTAAATAAGAGTTCAAACATACATCATAGAAGGCCTAAGGCATGAAAATGCAAACTTACATTTCTATAGACCTATAGGTCTACATTTTGTGAGAAATTGGTTGAAATGTGCATTAAGGTTTTATTTTGAAAACCTATATACTGAAGGTGATGTAGTATCTCTATTTTTTTAAGAGTTAAAGATTAATTAAAAAGGTGTGTTTTCAAGACTTAATTATCTAATCACCTAATCACCACCTACAAGCAGAATTACCAAGATTTAAATAGTTTGAGGCCTTAAAATCAATATGGAAGATATCTAAAATGTACATGTGAGATAAAGAGATTCAAAAAGGATATATTCATATATAATATAATCTCTCATATTACTCTCATTGGATAATCAAGTTCATTGGGAAAGTAAGAAACACAAACAGACCTGTAGGTAGAACAAAAGAAGAATACATGTATGGAAAAATAGAAGAAATTGCTAATAAGTTTGTAAAAGGACAAGCTAAATGTGGAGAATCATTCAATAAATTCAAATTTGTATCAAGGTTTAAATGACCTAGTTGAATAAGGCCAATTTTCAAATCCTAACACTAAAAAGACTCTTAGCCATCACATATAGCCATGTTATGAACATACATGAAAGATAAGGGGTATGCTTGTGAGGTCTTAAAAAAGTTGCATAGGTTCAAAGAAAGACCAATAAAATATCAACATTGTATTAAAGATCAATAAATTTTCAAGGACTTTTAATAGATTTCCTAAACTTCAAAAATTTACAAAGCATGTATTTTTCCAGCATAGCAATTTATAATATTTCAGGATTCACTACGTAGATTCAAGTCCATACTCAAATGGCTACCTACAGGTTTGTTCAGGTAACCCAGTTGATCTCAAACTTGAAAAGAGGATACAATGCATATTATTGGAATTGGATTTTAGGTGAGTAAGTGGAAAAAGTTTAAAAATCCATTTGAGATCAAAAGTGACACAAGGAGATGCCATAAAGGATGATCAAAACAATATTCACTTGAACCCTGCATACACATAGGGAAGTACTCCTATAGGCCTGCCTACCTGCATGAAGGGTGTATATTTAGTTTGAGGAGAGGAGGTATGAGGGAAAATAAAATCACTTTAAAATGGTTCTCATGTGATATCATGGCATATATATAGTCCTGAGAATCAATATATATGATGTCAAGGTTAATAGGCTTGTCTAATCCTAATAAGACTAAGATCAAATACATAGGCATGTATGTATAGTCATGAAAAGAGTGGCCTATTATGGTTAAAATGAAAGTATAAATACATTAAGGAGTTTATAAATATGGCACAAATCATAAAAGAGAACCCATAATTAGAGAAATATAGGAAAAGTGGTAATTATGCCTATAATACCTTCTCGAGCCCTTCTAAATGCATGACTATAATCCAAGAAAAAATTTATCTTTCTCAATGTGACCTTGACCTTGTGATTGATATCCAATGGTTTTAAAATATGGTGAAAGTTTATACATACTCCAATATTCTAAAATCATATGTTGGTTTAGGTCTCCAACCTTTATCAACAAAGGCTAAGACTGCAAATCTCTCTCTAATGGCATAGTAAAGACCCAAAGAACACTTTATCAAGATTTAATATGTAAAACCAAGTTTCATGGTAACCTAATAATGTATGGGTAGTTGAGGAAATTGATGAACTTAAAATTTGTGGCATTATTTCACATGTTAAAGCCCTAGGGTTTATAAACAATCGTTAAGAACTCAAACTAACTTAAACCCTCCTAAAACCCTAATAAAGACCCAATGAGAGATATTGGCCTAAAAATGGCCTAAAATGAGTTATGTTATTCTGAAAATATATTGAACATCATTGATCACTCTAAGCAGGTACTCACCATGATACTTATTTTTACTTGCAACTATATAGATGCATTAAATGATATGATTTTGCAAGGATTTGGGCTCGAGACTAGGTTTTTGAACTCATAGATAGATGCAGGTCATTGGGGAGAATGTTTGAGGTGTATTATACCTCATCAAGTCCAAAAATACATACATATTAACATAAAAATTATCTTACAAGTCTGATTGTTGAAGGTAGTGTGGAAAGGGCTTATGAAAGGCTAGTTTTTGGGCAATTTCATGGTTCACCTATCTACCCAGAGTATCAGCAGCCCAAATTTGGCATGGATCATGAGTATAGTATGGATAAATTTAGTAACATACTATAATTTTCACATGTGTGTGAGGTATAAGGATCAAAATCTTAGTTTTTAGGCCTAGAGGCCTAATTAGAGAAAGAAATAAGCATAAAAATGATACTTCCACTTGGTTTCAAGTTATTAAATTTGGCATGGATTTATAAGGCTATAATGGTAATAAAATCCATTATTATTATTTTAATATCATCTTTACACTTTCCTACACTAGGATATTTACATGTTTTCAGGGCTACAAGGAATTGAAGGCTAGTGAGAGATTAAGATAAAAAATGAGGTCTTGGTTAATGTTTTATGGATACAAATGAGTTGTCTCAAGTATGATAAGGTATGAATATGCCTTCATTTTATTTATATTTCCTTGGTGAATATGAAGTCAATTTTTGAAGCTCTCAAGTAATCAGAGGCATACTAGAAAAAGGGGTTTCAAGACACCTACGGATTTGTGTAATGATTACCACTAAAATGTTAGAATACAAGAATTTTAAAATGCGTGATAGGTGTCAAAGAGGAATTCTAAAGGTATTTCATGGTGAGATAATGATCAATAAACCCATTTATCTCTCTTCACTTGCCTAAGATGGGTAGTTTTGGATGAATGATGAACCATTGAGCTCTCTTATGCCAACTCCCTTAAAATCTATCATCCAAGAATGTAACACATGTCAAAGAGGGGTTCATAAGACTATTAAACATCTAATTTATTCAATATAATTGGATCCTTCATGAAATGAATTTTTCAATTTATCTTTACTACACCACTTCTCTCTCTCTCTTCTTCATTTCTCTGAATATGTTTCCTCTTTTGGCATTGTAAGATCATCCACAAATTGGTATGACAAAGCCCTAATGAATTGAATACTGATTTAGATTTATAATAAAGAATTAAAAATAGTTTTATATTCTAAATTTTTTTCATAAGTATATGAAGTCATTTTTTGTTGAATGACAAGTGATAGTTCTCTTTCCTTGCATTCATTTATCTCTCTCATGCTTTGTGTGGGAAATATACCTTATAACAGGTCATATGATGTGTAGTTGGTAGATTTATGTGATTTAAAGTGTAAGGATGATTTTTAGTTTCCATTATTAGGGATATTAGTCATCCAAATTAAAAACTACATTACATTCTACTTTCATATTGAAACACTTTATTTGGAGAACCTTGGGTTTTGAGATCAGTTTTATAGTTATTTTCATTAGTGTAACTTCAAGTAAGTTGTGGAGTTTATATTGGTGAATCACCTCCATTAGAGTAGTATTTAATATATTTATATCATTTTATATTCAAATTAAGTAAATTAATTATTAGTTTTAGGTGTTGTACATGGGAGCTAGCCTAGAATCTAGAGATTTGTCTTTTAGATTTGTTACCCATAGCATATGAGGTGTTTTAATATTATTCCAAAAAATTTAATACCCTTGTGTCAAACCAATGTAGTCACCTTTATCCTTTTCACATTTTCATAGGAGGATATTCCTGTTAGGTGTCTGTAAATTTCAATGAGAGATGCCTAGTGTTGTCCTAATGTTATCTGAGTTTGGTTGTATGTGTTGTTCTATATTATTTTGATTATTTTAATATTGTCAAGTGAGATTATAGGTCTAATATAGGTTTAAAATTTGTGTCTCAACATATTAGTATTGTTGTTTATGGTTATACACACACACACACACACACACACAACAAAAATGTATAATCTAAATTTATTTTCCCCATTTTTTAATAAATAATAAATGATAAATAACAATATGACATGTAAAAAAATGTTGTATACTTATATAAAATAAAATAAAAATTAACAAAACAAAATTATAGAAATAAAAATATTGTTTGAATCATTGTATGCATCTATAGCATTGGATAGTTTACTTTGTTTTAAATTATATATATATATATATATATATATATATATATATATATATGAAGAGAGAGAGAAAGAGAGATGGGGAGGGTAGTAGCTGAGCTGACCCATTGTAGGGAGGGAGAAGGGGTAGGGCTAGTCGGCCTCCTCCTTGCCTCCTCACGGAACCCTAACTAATGGTCATGTCTACAGTTAACCATCAGCATATGGTTCATGATTATGTGGAAAAAAATATAAAACAAATAAACAAACAAACACAAAACAAATAAATAAACAACTAATTAAATTGTTGTTTCTTTTTTTTTTAATTCGTTTTTCAATATATATCATATTGTTATTTATCATTTATTAAAAAAATGGGGAAAATAAATTTAGATTATACATTTTTGTTTTATATAAGTGAAAAACACACACACACATACACACACACACACACACACATCATTGGATTAACATTATAATATATACACTTTGTTTTGTCATTGAACATCAATTATTGTTATTTGTATATTTTACAATTTATATTTATGATTTATATTTATATTTTATATTTTATAAATTATAACCAAAAAAATTTATAGCTTAAGTTTATAATAAATATTTATATTTATTATTTATAGGTTATAATTTATAAATTATTTTATATCTGGGGATCATAGATGCAGTGGTAAGTGATTAATAGCTTAAAATGTAGTGCACATATATATGGAATATCATTATAATAAATATGGTTATGTATTGATTTTGAAGTTATTAATATTAGATTAATAGATTTATTGTTTGACTGGTATCATTTATTATTTATAGGTTATAATTTATAAATTATCTTATATCTAGTGAACATAGATGTAGTGGTAAGTGATTAATGGCTAAAAATGTGCTACACATAAATATGGGATATCATCATAATTAACATGGTTATGTATTTATTTTGAAGTTATTAATAGTGGATTAATAAATTTATTCCTTGACTGGTATCATGATGTTGACATCTAAACAATTGAGACAAACCATTAATATATAATAAGTGGCACGTGCATATCAATAGGTAAGGGGTGTAAATTAATGGAAGCATGTCAAATAATAAATAAATTTAAATATATAGTGCTCAAATTATGAGTGGAAAACACATCAAGTGTAATGAATGGTGTATTAAATAGTAAAAAAAATATAGTTTAGAAAATATTTTTGTATAATGTTTCTAACTAGTAGATGTATGAAATTAGTATATCATGATTATTGAGATAGGTATACATTGAAATGATTTAATGTGAGTGGTAGTAAGGAGTTAAATTCAATTATTTTTTAAATAATTGGTTCTAACATTATATTGGTGGATATAAATAAGGTATATAAAAAATCAATAAATTGTTATCTACCTTCTCCTTATTACATTTTTGATTAAAATTTGTTTAAATATATAATAATATATATTATCATTAATAGAAAAAAATTTAATATTTTATTTTTATCTTGTTATGACTCTAGAAAAATAAAGAAGAATTTGTGAGGGCATTTTTAATTGCTCAGCATTAGCTGACCCACCATTATCTGTCTTAGTATAGGGGAAAGAACTACAGATGAAAGATTCATGATAGAGATTTATTGCTTGTTATTTGTTGTGTTTTAATTATTATTTGATTTGTGGCTTGAATTGATTATGTTTATATGGTTGTTAACCAATTGAGACAATTGTAAAGTTTCTCCTTAGGGATTGTTTTAAACCTTGAGTTATTTTACCATTGATATGGTCCTTGTTGTAGATTGTATTTTTGATTGCCACAAATGTTATTGTAATACTCTATTCTATCAATGTACAACAATATTCCCTAATCTAGTTTAACTACATTTTTTACAAGACTTATTATATTGTTACTAGATGTAGACTTGTGCTTGTCTAATATAGTTAATTCAGTAGTGTTTTAGTTAAATAGATGTTGCAATATCTAAGATTTATAGTTAGATGTTAACCCCAGTACTAAGAACATAATATTTATTAGTAAATAGCATTGAGAAAATTATGTGGCAAGATAAAATTGATAATCATATACTTGGAAAATAAATGAGGCTAATTCACTTTCGTATTACGATATCTTAGGTTAATCTTATTGTGAAAATGGCTAAATAATTAATTTAAGTTTAACTTATACAGTTGAAATTAATAAGTCAAGCTATGAAATCCTAATTTGAATATTCTAAATGTCTTGACATAAATACTATTAAATCTCTCTTAGCGTTAGCATCGTAAGAAACTATTTTGGGTAGGTTGATCATGGTGGATCTATAGGTATCGCTTAAATCTAGCTAAACTAATGTAAGCATTTTTGATATTTATTTTTCTATCATGTAAAGCTCTTGGTTAATTATATTACCTCCAGGATAGTTGGGTGGATGGTTGGTTTATTGCATACTCTATTATAGGTTTTCGTGTAAGTTCACATTATGATTTTTTTTTTCAAATCTAACCAAATCGATCTAGAGAGAGGCTCAAAACTATTATTCAAGCTTGAGTTTTCTTGAAACAAAAATTTATAATCTCCAGATTTATCTTATGTGAATCAAAATCCATAATCATTTTTATCCTACCCAAATTCAAATATTTTTGATGGGTCTGATTCTGAGAACATCTGACCATTTTATACACGTGTTCTCTTATCAACCAACAAAGTCAATTCAGAACCAAGTTGCTAAAAATACCTAGAGTAGTCCTTTTGATAAATCAATGTTTGATAGTATTTTGTTTTACCTTTAAATATATATAAGAACATTGTTTTAGTATTTTCAAGTGTCTTTACTATTTTTATTGATCACATTTCCAAACCTAGTTTAGTTAGAATTTGCTTAGCAGAATAATTTCCAGCATGAAAACCCATTTGAAATGATGAGTTATTTAACATTTAAGTTATTATAGGTTATTTTTTTAAGTTCCTAGTATTATCCTTTATCTAATAGAGTGTATAATAACTTTATAAATCATTTTCACCTTGTGTAAATATTTTTTCCATCACCATTTCATTGCTATTTAACAATTTTGAGACTGCACTAAGGGGTGAGCTAGTTAAGTTTGGTTTCTTTAGGATTAAGTATTTACACTCTAAAATGAATTTTTAAAGTTGATTAATGTAATTTGGGTGGTATTATGGTTATATAAGAGTTCGGTTTCCCTCTTAGAGGTATTTCTCTTGAGGTCATAGTTTGTAGTGCCTCCTTGTCTAGGATTCGTAGGCATATTACAATTTCCTCTATTGGAGATGATTTTATGTATGGGCATCATTGGTATAAACTATAATTAACAACCCTTGAGTATTGAATCCAATTTTAGTGTTGTAAATTTATTTTAGTATGGTCAACACATCTTGTTATGGAAATCTTGTCAAACACCTTGGTGAATGTCACTTTTTGAGACTAAAGGTGATTAGCCAGGTGGTAGGTGATGTGTACTATTGGTGAATTAATTCCTGTAAGGTTTCCTTGATGATATGTATGTATGTGGATGGTTTCTTGGTTTAATTTTTCAATTATGTGAGGATAGTGTTGCAATCAAAAATAATTTGTAACATTTTTATGGTTTTTGTTTTGGTTTTCTTAAGGTAAAATTTTGGTATCATAGCCTAGATTCAACACTAAGAGCTATGGAGATGGGATTTGGTATTCATGATAAAATTTAAAACCTTATCATCACAATATTTCTTGGTTCATTTGTTCACATAGTGAGTTGAGATCGTAAGTTGAACTGTTGATCATGTGGTTGGAGGTTGGGTAAAGTTTTTCATGAGTTTGGATTGGTGACTTCGTTGGCATGCATATACTTCAAGTTATTATTTTTTATTATATCTATTATGGGATATGTATTCACTTTTATAATGAAATTACTTTAACAATAAAGTAGAATAGCAGAAATAGATACAAATATGACTGAAATATATCAAAATATATGATAATAGACAAGCCACTTTGAGGGGGCAACCTCCACAAGTTTTAATAAGAGCAGAATTCACAATATGATGATAAACAATTACCCACTACCTCCTATATATAGTCTATCTAGGCCATGGTTACTCCATAGGCTGACCTACTAACCAAATGAATTCATAGAGAAATGTGATATATCATCAAAGAGGGATAATGAAGCCACAAATCAGCTATTCCTATCCTAATAAATGCGATAGGTTAGGGGTGTATCATGCCCTTCCCATTCAAACCAACATTGTCCTCAATGTTGAACAACTCTAGATGTTGTTGCAGAAAATTTTCACCTTCCCAAGTTGTATCTTCACTACTTAGGTTATTCCACTTGATCAAATATTCCCTAATCTCTCCAGTTCTCAACATCTTGGTATGTGTTTGGAGGATCTTCTCTAGTTCCAAAGTGACTCATCCTTCTTCATCTAGTTCTGGAAGCTCTGTCTGGGCTGAAAATTTCTATCCAATGACCTTATTCCAATAGGAAACATGAAATGCTGGGTGTATGAGAGATGAATGAGGTAACTCAAGCTTGTAAGCCATAATTATAACATTCTTACCTTTGGAACAAGGCAACGCTATGATGAAATCCATGGAAACCTCCTCCCACCTTTGAATAGGAATTACTAACAGTTGTAATAGACGTGGGGTCTTAACTATCTCATCTTTATTCTATTGGCATATCAAGAATTCTATCATAAACTTTTGTACATATCCCTTGAGTCCTTCCCAAAATAATTCCTTCTTAATTCTGTGATAAGTTTTCAAGAACCCTAAGTGTCCCCAATTGGAGATGCATGTAACTCTGCAATAATCTTATGCTTAAGCTCTAAATCTTTGAACAAGTATAACCTTCCCTTATACCATATGACATTACCTTTCTATTAAAACTTGTCAGAGGCTAAAGTACCTTGCTGGAGATTCTAAATCAGAACCTATGTATCCTTATCTTGCTCCCATTCTTACCTGGCTTCATCCACCCAATCTTCTTACAACATGGACGTTATACAAAGTAATGCTTATATAGATGTATCTCATCTAGAATCTAGATAGTGCATCTACTACTACATTATCTTTACCCTTCTTGTAGATGATTTCAAAATCATAACCCACATTTTGGTTACCCACTTTTGTTGTTCCTCAGATGATAATCCTTGCTCCAAAGAGTATTTGATACTATAATTATCCATTTTCACCTTAAAGTGTCTACCCATTAGATAGGGCCTCCATTGTTTAATTGTATGAAGAATAACCATCATTTCTTTCTCATAAATAGGTTTTTATAGATTCTTACCTTTGAATTGATGACTCTCAAATGCAATGGGTCTTCCTTCCTGCATTAGTACTGCTCTCGACCCAGATCCAGAAGCATCACATTCAACAGTGAATGTCTTTGAGAAGTCTGGAGTAGCCAAAATTGGAGTGGTGCTCATAGCTACTTTTAGTTTCTCAAATGTTTTGGTGGTGGCATCATTCCAATGGAGGGAATCCTTCTTTATCAATGTAGTGAGTGGATCTGCTATGCTTCCATAACCTTTCACAAATCTTTGGTAGTAACCTGATAGTCCTAGGAACCCTCAAAGGTTTTTGAGAGTTTTTAGCATGCACCATTCCATCATAGATTTGATCTTCTGGGGATCAAATTTGACACCTTCATGGGAAACAATGTGACCTAGGTACTCTACCTCCTATACTCCAAAAGCAAATTTGGATGGCTTCGCATAAAGTCGATGATTCTCCAAAACTATCAACACTTGTTTCACATGTTGCAGATGTGCTTCCCATGTTTGACTATAAATTAGTATGTCATCAAGAGAACCAAAACAAACTTCCTTAAAAAAAGGCCTAAAATTAGTGT
Organism: Torreya grandis; assembly: GCA_037957365.1. Classification (NCBI taxonomy): domain Eukaryota; kingdom Viridiplantae; phylum Streptophyta; class Pinopsida; order Cupressales; family Taxaceae; genus Torreya; species Torreya grandis. The sequence continues at coordinate 719,163 of JARHVA010002847.1, read as the reverse complement.
TCATCAAGCTTTAAATAGTAGATGGTGCATTTGTAAGATGAAAGGGCATTACCAAAAACTCATAATGGCCCTTATGCATTCTAAGAGTATTTTTATGAACATCTTCATCCTTGATTCTAATTTGATGGTACCCCAAGCAAAGATCTAATTTTGTGAAGTAATTAGCACCATGCAACTCATCAATTAAATCATCAATTACTGGAATAGGAAACTTATCTTTGATGGTGTACTTATTGAGTTCCCTATAATCTAGGCACATCCTCCATGTTTCATCCTTCTTCTGCACCATGACCACTAGTGATGAATATGCACTTTGGTTGTGCTTGATGATCCCTACCTCTAGCATCTCATGGACCATCTTTTTTATTTCACTTTTCTATGTATATGGATATCTATATGGTCTTATATTTGTTGGTTGACTCCCTAGAAGTAGTTGAATGGCATGATCATGTTCTCTTTTTGGTGGTAGTCCTTTTGGCATGGCCCCAAAAATAGATGGGTGGTTATCAAGAATCATATGTAGATTAGGATGTGTATATTCTTGTGTGGGTTGAACTTTTATGGAACATAATGATGTAATAATTCCATCTGCCCCCCTTTTTAGCATCTTGGTCATCTGATGTGAACTAATCAATTGTGGAGATTTTGCATGTAATCCACATAGTTAAATTTTCTTACCTTTAGAATGAAAGTGCATGAATAGTTCCTGGAAGTTCATCTCAATGGTACCCAAGGTTATGAGCCATTAGACTCCCAAAATAATGTTTGTGCTACCCATGGGAATAGAAAGCATAGGAGAATTGAGATTGTACTCACCCATAGCAAGCTTAATACTATGGCATTTGCTTGAAAAATTAATTGTACCACCATCTATAATAATAACCTAAAATTTTGGTGTTAGGTAGATGAAATAGTTCAATTGAGTGGCCAACTTATGGTTGATGAAGTTATGTGTGCTCCTCAAATCAATCAACACTATCACCTTCTATTTCTTGAGGAAACCCACCACCTTAAGAGTTTGTGGAGTGCTAATACCTACAAGTGCATGACAAGATATTGTAGGTTGGGAATCTTCAAGTACCTCCTCTATCTCTTCCTCATCATCATTGGAAGCATCATCTTCTTCTTCTTCTTCATTATATCCCTCAATGTAGAATAAATTCTTCTTATCACATCTATGAACTTTTCTCCACTTTCTATCACAACTGAAACATAATCCTTTTACACGCTTCTCTTCAATTTACTGAGGGGTCAATCTGGTAGGTGGAGGAAATGTTGGTGTCGATATGCTATGATCTTTGAAGTGAGTGAATAGCTGCTTCTTGTTGGCTATGAATTTTTCCTTAGCTCTACATGACATGATAATTGAATCATAAATCTTAAGTGGATTAAACATGTGTACCTCATGCTGAATGTGGTCCTTGAGTCTACCAAAAAATAGGTCATTCAAGTTTTACTCAGAAGTTGACTCCACACATAAAGATAGGTTCTAAAAATGATGAATACAATACCTGACAGAGCTAGTATGTTGCAATTTTCCTAGTTGGATAAAGTAATTCTCTATCACACTATTGTCATAGTGTAATTATAGCTCCTCTATAAAAACTGACTAGGTGAGACTGAGAGTCATCTTTTTCTTTTGAGCACATAACCATCGATACCAAATGAATTGATCAGGTTCAAGATACAAGGATGCCATGGTAACCTTCTATCCACCTAGGATTTAATGTAGATCATAAAAATTCTCCATTTGGTTGATCCAATTGAGTAGATATTTTCCATCAAATTTGTGCATATCCACCTTTGGTAACAGGTTCCTCTGTGGCAATGTAGTTGGATTTGAAGTAGAATGGTTGGGAGAACTACCCTAGTGGGGTTGTGTAATAGCGATGGCTGGATGATTTGATAGATTATTTTTTAAATTCATTATGATATTTATGAAATTATCTTGTATGGATTTCATATTAGATTGTATGCCTTGCACACTATAGTCAAGCTGGCTCACTTTGTGATTTATATCAGTGAACCCTGGTACAAAGGATATAGTACATCCACCTTCTAACTCCATCTCTTGATTTTTATGAGTTTTACCTAGAGTTTCAGCACCCTTTCCTCATCTCCAAGTTTGTGGACCTACCATAAAAGGGATTTACGATGTCAACCCTAATTGACACTTTTGACCCAACTTTGACCAAGCGATTTTGGACTTATGTCAGCCTAAAATCAAAACATAAAAAGAACATACCCTAGCCAAATTTTTATAATATTTCCAAAAATGTAAATAACTAAAAAAAAATCTTTGAATTACGCACTATAGAGCAATTTTATAAAAAACACTAAAATGGCAATAACTTTTATAAAAAAGATCCAAATGAGCTGAAATTTTAATCAAAGATGAATTTAATTATTTATAACCTCCAGTAGAAAATTTTAGATAAATTCAAAACCATTTTTTATATATATCCAAATTTAAAAAATTTGGGTTTCCCCCACAAGATTACCCAAATCGCAGCTCTGATACCACTTGTAATGAAATTACTTCAACAATAAAGTAGAATAGCAGAAATAGATCCAAACATGATTGAAATATATCAGAATATATGATAATAGAGAAGCCACTTTAAGAGGGCAACCTCTACAAGTTTCAATAAGATCAGAATTCACAATATGATGATAAACAATTACCCACTACCTCCTATATATAGTTTATCTAGGCCATGGTTACTCCATAGGCTGACCTAATAGCTAAATGAATGCATATAAAAATGTGATATATCATCAAATATGGATAAGTAAACCACAAGTCATCTATTCTTATCCTAATACATGTGATAGGTTATGGGCGTAGCAACTTCTACAAGGTAGTGTATAAAAATGATTGCTTATGACTGTGCAGTTTCTACAGGTGTATTGTGAGGTATTTTTTTTTGTATTTTTGCACTCTCTGAGTATCGTATTATAAGTAACATACCCTATTTTATAGGGGGTGTATATGATTCATCTTCCTCAAAATTTTAGTATGGGATGATTTTAATTCTTGAGTGTTTCATTTGTATTTACTATTATATTATTCTTGAGGTATAAATATGATAGTGTTATTGTTAGTGTAGAGGAAGTAATAAATATTTATGGTATGTAGTGGTTATTGGCTTGCATAAGTAAAATAGTGAGATTTATTATGTTTTACTACATACTTATAACTTTAATATTAGTTATGAGGTGATATTATATCTCTTCAATTGATCATTCTTTGATCTAAGATTGATCTCATATAACTTAGTCTATTTCAAACCCATAAATAAACTTACAGTGTTAAGGTAAAGGTAGTAATAATAGGTCTATTAATTATTTAACCAAATTTTGGAAAGTTTCTAAATGAAGAATTAAAATCTTATCTCTTATTAGCGTGAAGAATGTTTCATTTAATAATATACTATGTATTTATTCAAAAGGCCTAGTTAGTAATGTATCAATTATTTTAATATAGTTGGTTTTTGTATTTATGTAAGATATTGATGGATTGCATGATTTTTGTCCCTTGAGTAGTTGATGACTTGTAGGGTCATTCTGTCGATGGGAGTACCTTGAGAAAACCCAAGTTTTCTATGTTCATAGCACTATATGACTTTATGATAGTTCCTAATCTATTAAACTTGTTATGAGGTTAAGTAAGAGAAGTTTACCTTTATATATACCCTTTGAGATATGTTATTGGTTTCTTTTATCTATCTAGGAACCAAGTTGTCTTGTTAATAGAGTCATTGTGAGACTTCTTACCTTGTGTATGTCTAAAAATAAAATCTAAATTAATAAATTATGAATAAAACAAAAAAAATGATGGAAAAAGAAAAAAAAAGCAAGCTAAAATTATTAAATCAAGTAAGAAATTGTAACCTTCTTTAGTCAGAGATTACATCATAAAGGATTAATGATTATGGTGGATTACTCTGATTTATAGTCATAAAGACCTTAGATTTGGCATGGGTACCTCTAAGAAGTGGAATAAGAATAGGATAATTATGATAAACAAGGAATAGGTTATATCCTTTGATTGGTGAGCTATGTTACAAGAATTCTTGATACTTCTCCTTGTTCAAAATACTTGAAATGAATCTAGTTGCATTGGTTTCATCAATTATGGGTATTAGTATATGATACATTTGGACAATTTAGTTTTGAGATGCCTACAATGATAATTACATTTATGTTGGATATACTAGATGGAAATAATTTAGATTAGAGTTTTCTTATATAGGAAAGACTATGTTTTACCATTTAAGGCACCTTGATACTATGAAAAATGTTGACATGTATATTATTTTATGGTTATGATAGAGGATAATGATGACGTTGTAGATATTATATCTATTGTTTGGGCCTATGAGCTTCCTTGACCCTTGTACAAAACCCGTAAATTATGTTATGTTATTTTGAAAATTGTCCCAATTCTCATGAAACTATGTAAACCTAATATTTATGTCATTCATGTGTGACCTTAACTTGTGAATTTGTGTCATCTATAATTATAAGATTATGTGTAAACCCTTGTAAAATGTGTGCACTCATTAAACCTTATAAGTGATGGAGCTCTTTTATGTAATTAACCTTATTGTGTGAATGTCATGTGTTATGACTGAGTACTTCCATGATGTTACATTGTTAAGGCCAATTATATAATTATATATGTGTTGTTGAAATATTATATGTAACTCATATGTGTAAATTTTGTGTGAAATAACAACCCTTCCTAAGATAAATTGATATCTCAATGGAACAAATGATTGTGGTGATGTGTAGTTTTAGGCTATGGTATAAACCCTCCTTGTATTATCTTGGGACATTATGATATCAGATGTAAAGTTTTTTAGTGGTTACCCTATTTTGATAGTTTAGATATTATATCAAAGAGAAGTAGTTAGTGCAAACACATAGATAGTTTTCACTTTATAGTATTTTGGTTGTATATATGCCTTCAATAAATTATATTTTTGACATGGTTATCATCTATGAACTATGCTAAATGATATCAGATGGATCACTTGACAATGAGGGATGTGGGGTAATATGACTACTTTTTATTACCTTTATAGATTTGGGATGTTGAGTATGGGAGCAGTGTAGTCAATATGTATTGTGACACTATTACATATGATGATTTGCAATTATTGCTTTACCTCTAGGAGATCATTTATAAATATTTTCATACCTCTAAGAGGTAATAAATAGTGTTTCTCATACCTATGGGAGGTATTTGAGATGCCTCAAACCTCTAGGAAGTAATCAAGATGCCTCTTAACTCTAAGAGGTAATTGAGACAATTTTATTCTTTCTCCTCTTCAGTGACATGTACAATCATATAGTGTGCATGATGTGATTTATTTTGGTATATGTTTTTCTGAAATCTTTTTTTTGTTGATTTCACCTTATAATTTTTTTTAATTTGATTTGTTAACCATCATTTTATTTTCTTCCATTTTATTTGAATGTTTTAAATAGTTGGCCAATTATAGAAATTGGTGTTGAAACTAATAGGTTGCATTTTGGTTATGTTTTTAATCACTTGGATTGTTATTAAGACTAATAATTTGTATTGTTGTTGGAAATATTTTGATCACTTGATCTCATTTTCTATTGATTTGTGCCTTTACATAATCAGTTGATTATTTTTTATTTATTTCAATGATTATTGTGTTGGTTTCCCATGTATACATATGTGCATAATTGTTATGACAATGGCATGGTATGGAGGAAAAGAAGTAGCTTGGAATAGATTTATGGGATTATGATGGGGTACCTATCATGCAGGTCGAGATACCTTTCCACCCCACCAGATGTGGTGGTTATTTATTACTTTTTATTTTGCTAGCTGGGAGGTATAAGGTGGTATGTTGATAATGGGAGGTCTAAGTAGATGATTCACATGCAACTATTGTTTTGTAATTTATGCATATGTATACTTATTTCAACATAGTTCAGTGGTAGAATAGTTTTGCATAATTTAGTGTGGTTTAGTACTACTCTATAATATTTGTCAAGGATTATTCTTAGGTAAACATATTGTACCTTCACCATGGTATGGTTCTAAGATTTATCATTATGATTCATGATAGAATAAAATTTTGGATATTCATATTACTAGTTAGTATTACATCATGGTAGAGTATTCTTCAGATTTAGATGATAGTGAAATAGAGTGGATAACAGTATATCCACTGGACACTATGGGAATTAATTACAAAAATGTCATTACGATTAGTATTTCAAAACAAGCACTAAGTATAATAGATAGTGAGTAAAAGATTCAGAACATTAAAAGATGTAATTAGTCTTGGAATTGTAAATCCTGAAGCTTGATTAATTATAAATTCTAATTGTCATTGCACCCATTGGCCAATGTTCTTCATCGAGGACAATGCTTTTATAAGAGGGGGAGAATGTAACACCACTCTAAACACCTTTATCCTTGTTGCATTGTCATCGGAGGAGACCCTATTAGGTTTGTGTAAATATTAATGAGAAATGCCTAGTGTTCTCTTGATTTTATTTGAGTCTAGTTACATGTGTTGTTCTATATTATAGACTGTATTATTTTATGATTTCAGAGTGAGCTTATTAGTCTTATCTAGGTTTACAATTTGTGTTTCAACATACTAGTATTGTTGG
>JARHVA010002847.1:382500-707500 GCA_037957365.1 Torreya grandis | reverse complement strand
ATTTTATTTAATATTAAGTTATATCAAATAGGTTTGATAATACTCATCCATATCCAAATAAATCCTTTGCTACTCACATACCTATTAGGAGACTTTTGTTGGGTCCAATTTATAAGATTAAAACACCAAAGAATTTGGTATTTATTTCCTTCAATGGTCGTAGTCATATATATCTTACTCAATATGATGGCACTCCTATGATATCCCTTGAATGTGTGCCTTCTTATACTAGATAATTTTCCATTACTCCTATTGAACACATAAGGAACATTGCTAATTTTTGTAACATACATGACATCTCTAAAGAGAATGTTACTAGAAAGTTATTTGTTGTTTATTTAAAGGAAAAATTCCTTTATTGGTATGGTGATTTGGATCCCAATACTATAACTACATGATACCAATTGGGTGACTCTTTGAAAAGGAGATTTGAAGACAAACATGACAACTTTTCTTTGACCAAGCAACCAACTACTATAAAGAGAGCACCTGAAGAGGCCATACAAGACTTCAATACAGGATTTAAAAATACATGGGATATGATCCCAATATTGGTAAGACATATTGTACATCTTGATTTTATCTATTATTTCAAGGGTGTCAATAGTGACATATCCATGATGATTCAATCTATGGGAGGGGATACACTACCTAACACCTATGAAACTGTTATAAGGGTTAGGAATTTATGTATACATTATAGAAATATATCTCCTAGACCCCATTATCATTTATATCCGAACTTTAAAACTCCTATGCCCACTATTGCTTCCATTCCCACACCCAAGCACAAGGAAGCTTCCTCTAAACAACTAAGTCAAATGATGTAGATGTGATAAAGACTCTTAGAGAAGAGATTCAAAGTCTTAAAAGGAAATAAAAATAGAAGTAGCAATGGAGACCCTATCAAGGTTATTATTAACCACATCAACCCTGTCAATCTTATCAATCTCCTAGACCAAATATTCAAGGCCACTCTCAAGGATAAGAGCAACTAACTCAAACAAGAAAATACAATGGTCAAAATAAAATTGTTCCTTCTACATCAAAATCTCTTGTACCTATCCAAAGCATCCCTATGAAGGATAATATAGATAAAATTCCATGGTATCAGCTTCATGTTCCATCTCTATATGCAAATGAGACATCTAATAAAGTTTTTATGGCACAATGGGAATAGTACCTATTATGACTCAAGACGATATGCCTAGTAGAGGAGAAGGTAATGGAGATAATGTTCAATTAGAGGCTACATTTGTGAATTACACTCAATAATATTCATATGCAGTTAGTTACCAAGGGAATCTAAACATAGATTCAAATCCTATAGTTGTAAATACAAGGTTAAAGAAAAGAAAAATTGAAGAGATACAAGGAACAAGTAATGGCATAATCATGAACTCTCCAACATCCCAAGTGGTAAGGGTGTCAAATACATCCCCTATTACTCAATAAAATAAGATATTTTAGAGTGCTAGATCTCCTCTTTACATCAAGCAACACAAGGTCTTATTATTTCTATGTCTATTAAAGTACATGACAAGGTTTACAACTCTCCTATGAACATTATTGAATAAATGAATAAGGTTAATTTAAGCATCCCAAGGTGGGAAACATTGTTAATTCTTGGACAAATATTTTTTTTCTAAAATGAGTTCTCCAAACTCAATACAACACCTAGGCAACCTAGTGAAAGAGGGGAAGTTTTGGCAAGTGTATTGAAGACTAATGATGGTAAACCAACCAAAAATAGAAGAGCAGATAAACCTCCTCCTCTCTACCTCTCTATTATCATTGGAGACTCATGTTTTCATAATTTATTGACTGATAGTGGATTAATCAGCTCGGTCATGCTAAAGTAAGTAGTTGATAAACTAAATTTGAAGTATGAAATAAAATCCAAGGGAGTGTTATAATTAGATGGATCAGCTGCAAAAATAATTGGCATCATCAAAGGTTTTTAGCTAACTCTTCATGGTTTTACTAAATTCTATTTTTATCAAGATAGTTTAGTTGTGGATGTACCACCTCACTTTTCTATTTATTTATTAAGGTATTTTATTACTAATATTGGTGAATATTTGATATTAGATTGGTCCTATATGGCATTTAGGACTAGGTATGGTGATAAGGTTTTAATTAATTCTGAACCTTTGGCAAAGTTTCATGTGGAGCCTTATGTGGAAAACATATCTAACATGAATTACACTATTATTGATGATGGATACAAATATAATGACCAAGAACTAGATGCATCTCTTGATGGCATACCTAAGATTTTTGTAAATTAATGAGGTGGAGAGAACCATGAGTTTGGTCTTTTGAATCATATTGAATAAAATAATCTAGGAGTCTATTGCATGTATGAGGAAGGAGAAACCATATCAACCATTTCAAATCCTAATGAAAATGAGGAAGGAAGGTGGAAAATTGTTCTTTGGTAGTTCAAGGATAAAAAATGGAGTAGTGGAAAGTATAATGCTTATTTCTCCTCCCAAGGAGAAATAAGTTTTTGTTATTAGGTTCCAATTTGGCTGCTCCTCCAATGCATCAAAATATGAAGGACTTGTTCATGGCTTCCAATGGGAAAGGAAGAAAGTTATAAAGTAATTCCAATCATATGGTGATAGTGAAATTGTACTAGAGTAGGTTAGAGGTTATAATGCTACCAAAAATCCATTATTGAAGGCATACAAACATAGGCTTTGGGATATAATTAAAGACTTTAAAAACCTTCAACTTGAAATTAGTCCCAAGAGAGAAGAATCAATTTTTTGATAGATTGAAAGCAGTAGGGGATCAATTTAATATCACAAATTATGTGAAAAGTGGGAAGTAACAATCACATGTCAAGGTATTGGCTAGACCATCTATCATGGATAAAAATGTAAGTTGTAGAGTATTTGATAGTGATAGGCATATTGCATCTTTCCTATGTGAAGAAGCTGAGTTATCCTCAAAGAATCAATCCAAGTTTCAATAATAACATGGTAACCAAATAGTGTATATTTAATCCAAAAAGATCCCTAAAAGATTGGTGACCCTTGAAAGTATCTTCAATGAATAATATCAAGTAAGAATGGATAAATTAGGCATGTCTAAAAGGGATGAGAATTTTGAAAGAGTTGCAATCTTCAAAGACAAACTCATCAAACTAGGAAAGGGATGTACTAAACTTGAGAAGGTTACCTTTGTTTAATTATGTAGATAATTTTTAGATGTCTCTTCATGGGAGTGTGGTGACCTCAATGTCTTTGACCCTAGTCTATCTGAACACACCATTGAGTTAGACCCAAGTGCAAAACTAGTGAGACAAAAGGAAATACCCATAAATTTGAAGGTAGAATTTTTTATGAAGGAACTAATCAAGTTGATTGAATCAAACATCATCTTCCATATTAAACAATCTTCATGAGTTTCTAATCTAGTTCTTGTAAGGAATAAGAGTGGGGAAATAAGGTTGTGTGTTGATTTTAGGGATTTAAATAGGGTATCATTGAAGAATAATCATCCTCTACCTTCAATGGAATAAATATTTTAAATGGTTGTAGGTTTGAACGTTTCTCACTCTTGGATGGGTATTTAGTTTATAATCAAATCTTGGTTTAAAAAAAAGACCAAAATAAAATTGACTTTACAACCAAATGGGGCACATATGCCTACAAAAAGATGCCCTTTGGAATCTATAATGTAGGAGCTCCGTTTCAAAAAGACATGGATATGGCCTTCCAAGGTTTGAATAACAAGATGGTGCTAGTGTACCTTAATGATATCACTATTTTTTCAAAAGATGCTAGTGACCATTTGGATCATCAAAGACTGATTTTTTAGAATAAAAAGTAGTTTGGGATAACTTTGAACCCAAAAAATTTCATTTTTATAGTCCATGAGGGCAAGCTACTTGGACACATTATCTTAAAGGAAAGGTTGACCATAGTCCCTAAAAGAGTGAAATCTATCTTGGCCTTGTCTCTACCATTACATAAAAAGATAATGAAAAATTTCCTTGTCAAAGTAAAATTCGTTATAAGGTTTATACATAGTTTTTATAACCTTTAAAAACCTTTGACAACCATGCTAAAGAAACATCAAACATTTAACTAGACTAAATAAGGGAGAAGCAACTTTGAGGCTATAAATCAAGCTATAGCATGAACACCTACCTTGATTAATCCTAACTTCTCTAAGGACTTATTTTTGTATGCTTTCTCTAATATTTAAATCATATCTACCATGCTAGTGAAACAAAATAATCAAGGTGATGAAAAACCTATTCCTATTTTTTGTCAAGGGTTTGAAAGCTATGAAGAGAATTACATTTTTTAGAGAAAAAATTATTGGGAGTTATAAGAAGCTTTAAAAATTTTAGACATATGGTCTCAAAAAAAAGATAAGTGTCATGTTATCCCACCCAAGTGTCAAAAACTTCAATCTCAATAAAGACTTGAATGAAAAGAGGGAAGGTTGGATTACTAAAGTGATAGAATATGATGTTGATATTAGGGTCACAAAACTAGTAAGAGGTAAATGCCCATTTGATCACTGATCATGGGATATTCAAGGTAATAAATAGACATACTTGGTACTAAAATATGATCCCCAAGTAGAAATACCTTCACATGCTATAAGTTAGATACAAGAAATGACAAGGTTCTTGAAAATAGGTGAGTGTCCAACCAACTTAGATAAGTCAAAGTAGAGATAATTTATAATTCAATATATACCCTATGTTTATTGTATATGGGGTCATTTTCATAAAATATCTTAATAGTATGTTGCTTAGATGTGTGGAGATTAAGAAAATAGGTAGAATTTTAGAGCAATTCTATGATGGGCCTATGGGTGGCCATGTTTCTCTGAAAACTATAGAAACAAAGGTAATGAGAGTAGGATGTCATTGTCCTAAACTCTTAAACGACTCCTATGCATGGGTAAGAAGGTGTGTAAAGTGTGATTTCTTTACTAAAAATAAAAGGTTAGCAGCCTTACCTCTCAATCTCATCCAAGTTAACTAACCATTAATGTAATAGGGGCTTGATTTTATAGGTATGACTAATCCTCCCTCAAGTGCAGGTCACAAATGGATATTCACAGAAACTTATTATTTTATGAGGTGGGTAGAGGTAGTATCCCTTAGATAATCTAATGAAAAATCAATCCTTGATTTCTATGAGAGCATAATGACTAGGTTTGGATCACCATCAACCATCATATGTGATAATTGATTAGAATTCATCAATGAAAATACAAGTTAATGGGAAAATGAGCATGGCATATATCTAAGTCCCTCCTCTAATTATTACCCCTTACGGAATGGTCTTATAGATTATAAAAATAAGAACTTGATCAAGATCATTAAGAGGATGGTTGATGACAATCAAACGACTTGGCATACAAGGTTGAGGACAACCTTATGGTTGATACAATCAATCCTAAGAGGGATATGGGTAACTAACCATGCATGCTTGTATGTGGTACATAATCCAAATTTCTTATTTATCTTAAACTACTTTCCTTGGATTTAGGACATCAGCTAGAACTAATAAATAATAATCCTTGGAGGTAAGGATGGTGAAATTGATGGAGCTTGAGGAGAAGAGAGATGAAGGCATTAATTACTTTGGAGTATCCCTAAGAACAAATGAAAAAATCCTTTGATAATATATCTATTGCAATAAAATTCTAAGAAGGTGATCTTGTTTTAAAGTGGGATGAGAACAAGGCCAAGCATAGTAAACATAATTTTTTTGATACATTATGGAGTGAGCCCTATTTAATCATTAGTTGGAAGGAACACAACTCCTAGCTATCAAGACTCAATAGAGAAGAGTTAAGTATCCAAGTCAATGGGATAGAATTGAAGCCTTACTACTGAGGTTATTCTAATGTTTTATAAAAAGTTGTGTGGTGTATTTGTTTTCCATAACTGTTTAGCACAAGTGTGTTGTGTGACTTTGTTATTGTGTGGTTTCCCTAAATTCCTTTGACATGTTTTATTATTTCTTGTTGTGTGGTGTGGTGTGAGCTTGAATCTTCAAGAGGTATATCAGTTTTATATTTTAGCATAAAAGTGAATCCATTTCCTAATGGAAGGATATGGTCACTGATATATCAGAATTACTAGCATTTTACCCTTGTGAATCACTAATTTATTGACCACTTTTTACCCCCTGAGTTAAAATGAGTCATTACCTATAGTTTGAAACTTTTTAATAGGGATCTCCAAGATTTTAGATGGTCACCTAGGTCTTGTAATGGTTAGTCAAATCCTTGATTAACATTGCTTAACTTTTGGTCTCTTCTATACTTATATAGTCCTCAAAGATCATTTATGAGATAATATTTTTTATCATGTGTAGTCAAGGTGATATCATTGTGATGAGTCATTATATGAGATTTATTAATGTCGTATAGGTCATTCTAGTCATGTATTAATCTTCTACCATGTTTATCATGCACCTTGAGGTCCTTAAGTCATTTTTTAAGACAATTTAAAGAATGTTATGTAATTTTAAAAAGGAAAAACATTATAAGAAAGGTTATAACATTTATGGTGACAAAAGCTGGTCAGATAATAATCAGAGATAGAGAAATTGGCAGACCAATGTCCAAAGATGGAGAATCATGCAAAAAGAAGTAGGTTTAAGTCATTTGTACAGCCAAGAGGATCTACCTTCAAGTGAAAATGTCTCTAATAGTGTATTTTAAAATTATCCACATTCAAAATTACCTTACACGCATGTTGAGAGGTTAACAGATGTAGAGAACCAGTCATAAGTTTAGTTGATCTATTCATAATCCCAAGAAGGATAGAAGTTTACGATTGTTTCATGAAAATACAAAGGAGTTGCTTCAAATGATCATATTCATAATAAATTACCCTCATGTGATTAATATTCATAAAAAGAATTAAAATTTTAATGTATTTAGTTGTATAGCCTATCGCTAACAAGATAACTAATCAACAACAATTAGTAAACCCCAGAGGCTCATGTTTTACACCAATTTTAAGTAGTTCGAATCTCCTTTAATCTTGGTGAGTGTTTTAGTGGATATGTATAGGTATGAAAAATAAATCCATGTTTATTTCCAATAGTTTATCTTGTGTGAGCTTCCATGGGATTAATAAGAGCCTCTATTAGAGACATGTCACTTGTTGCATTTGAAGTTTTGTAAGATCTAACAGTGTTCACTATTTAGAGGTGATGATTGAATTTTTTACACAATTTTATCATATACTTAAATATACCTAACATTAATAACCATTACATACACAATACTCCAAATATCATTCATGTCATCAACCAATTGGACTGTGTTATGAGCATCCTTGCAAAGTGGTTTGCGATGATATAATCTTATATTGTGTTAGGCCTTATATGATGCAAGTTTGATATATTTTTAGGTCTGATATCATTTATTAACTGATCATCACATTTACTCATGAATTCATGTCCATAATACACCTCTTCATAATATAATATTAGATATTTATAAGCCATATTGCAAGCAAATGCAGACCTATAGGTTTACAAACCTCTAGGCCTAAAATTTGTGAGAAATTGGTTGAAATGTCCATAAAATTTTGATTTTGAAAACCTAAATATTGAATTATATGTAGTATCTCTATATTTTTAAGATTTAAAGATCAATTAAAAAGGTGTGTTTTCAATACTTAATGCTCTAATCACTCAATCACCACCTACAAGTAGAATTTCCATGATTTAAATAGTTTGAGGCCTTAAGTCAATATGGAAGACAAATAAAATGTAAATTTAGTATATATATATTCAAATTGATATGTATTTATATATAATATAATATCTCATATTACACTCATTGGATAATCAAATGCATTGAAGAAGTAAAGAGCATAAACAGACTTACATGTAGAGCAAAAGAATCATACATGTATGACCAAATAGAAGAAAGTGATAATAGTTTGAAAAATGATAAGTTTATATGAATAATCCTACACGAATTTAAAATGTTTATGAAGGTGTCAGTGGCCTATTTTAATAAGGCCACATTTTGAAACCTAATACACAAATGACTATAATCAATCACTTACAGCCATGTTATGAACAGACATGAGAGAGAAGGGGTATGCTTGTGAGGTCTTAAAGAAGATGAAGAGGTTTAAATAAATAAAAATGAAATATAATAACCTTAATTAAGATCATTAAATGTTCATGGATTTTTCCTAAACTCAAAAAATGTGTCAAGACTCAAATGGCTACCTACAAGTTTGTTAACCCAGTTGATCTCAAACTTGAAAAGAGGATACAATGTATAGTAGTGGAATTGGATTTTATGTGATTGAATTTAAAATGTGTAAAATATAACTTTATATCAAAATATACCCAAGGAGAGGCTAGAAGTATTATCAAAACAAGAATCACTTGAACCCTACATACACATAGCCAAGTACTCCTATAGGCCTGTCTACCTACATGAAGGGTGTCTATTTGGTTCAAATAGAGGATGTATGAGGGAAAATAAAATCACTCAATAATGGTTCTCTTTTTATATCATGACATCCATATATTTCTCATAATAAATGAAGGAAATGTCAAGGTTAATAGACATATCTAGGCCTGATAAGCCTAACATCACATACACAGACATGTATGTATAGTCATGAAAATATTGTCATTTTGGGGATAAAATTAGAGTATAAATACATTAAGGAGTGTATAAATGTTTCAAATATAATAAAAATAAATCCCATAAAATAAGTAAGATAGGAAAAGTGGCAATTAGGCCTATAAGACCTTCTTGAGCCCTTTTAAGTGCATGACTGCAATCCAAGACAAAATTTATTTTGATCAATGTGACCTTGAAATTGTGCATGAGGTCAAATAAATTTAAATTAAGGTTAAAGGTTCCAAATAATCCAATATTATAACATCATATTTTGGTTTAGGTCTCCAGTCTTTCTGAACAAAGGCTAAGACTACAGAATACTCTCCAATGGCACAATAGAGACTCAAATAACACTTTCTCAAGAATAGATATATATGGAAAAGTTTCATGGGAACCTGATAAATTATGTGTAGTGTATTACACTTATACACTTGATATTTTTGGTATTGTTTTAAGAGTTAAGGCCCTAGATTTTATGAACAATCGTTAAGAAATCAAACTACCTTAAACCCTCCTAAAATGCTAATAAGGACCTAATGAGAGAGATTAGGCTAAAAGGTGCATAAAATGAGTTTTATTATTCATTAAACCTATTTAACATCATTGATAACTCCATGGAGGTCCTCACCATGATACTTTTTTGTACCTGTAACTATACATATGCATTAAATATTATAATTTTGCAAGGATTTGGGCTCAAGACAAGGTTTTTGACCTCATGGATAGATGAAAAAAATTTTGAGGATGGATTTATGTGTTTTACACCTCATAAAGTCTAAAAATATGTATATTTCACCCTAAAAATTACCCTATAGATCTTATTTTTGAAGGCGATGTGAAAGGGCTTATTAAAGGCTAGTTTTGGGGCCATTTCATGGTTCACCATCTACATAAGTTCTTCGAAGCCCAAATTTGGCATGAAGAATGGTTATATTATGGGTAAATTTAGTAACACACTTAATATAAGTTTCACATGTGTGGGATGTATGTGGATTAAAATCTTAGTTTCTAGGCCTAGAGGCCTAATTGAGGCCTAATTAGAAAAAGAAATAAGTAGAAAAAGGACACTTCCACTAGTTTCCAGGTCATGAAATTTGGAATGTAGATACAAGCCCATAATTAGTACACAAATTAATTATTATTTTTACAATATCATTTTTATAATTTCCTACACAAGGAGCTTTTCATGTTTTTAGGGCTACAAGGAATTAAAGGCTAATGAGAGCTTAAGGTGCAAAATGAGGTCTTGGTGAGTGTTTGATGGATCCAAATGAGTTGTCTAAGGTATCATAAGGTATTAATATTCCTTTCATGGAGATATATTTCCTTGGTGAAGATGAATTTCGGATTTGAATCTCTCAAGCAAGGAGAGGTGTACTAGACAAAGGGGTTTTAAGACACCTAAGGAGTTGTGTGATGATTGCCATTGAAAGGTTAGAATAACAGAGTTTTCTAATCCATGATTGGTGTCAAAGAGGATGTATTAAGGAATTTCATAGTGAGATAATGATTAATAAATTCTTTTTTCAATCTTCACATGCCTAAGATGGGTAGTTTTGGATGAATGATGAACCATTGAGCTCTCCTTTGCTAACTCCCTTGAAAGTTATGATCAAGGAACATAACACATGTAAAAGAGGGGTTTATAAGATTGTTACACAAATTTTTTAATTTTTTAACTATCTCCTTCATGAAATACACTTGTTAATTGATCTTTCGTACACCACTTCTCTCTCTCTCTTCTTCATTTATCTATATATGTTGCCTATTTTGGCATTGTAAGATCATCTATAGATTGGTATGGAAAATATTTACTCAATTTAATATTTATTTGATTTTAGAATAAATAATTAAAACTAGTTTTATATTCTCAAAGTCTTTCATAAGTGTATGAAGTAGTTTGTTGCTAAATGATAAGTGATAGTTCTCTTTCCTTGCATTCCTCTATCTCTCTCATGCTTTGTGTGGCCAATATACTTTATCTCAGGTCATATGATGTGTATATGGTAGAATATGTTATTTTAATTTTAAGGAATATTTTTAGCATCCATTATCAGGAATATTAGTGGTCCACCTTGAAAAATACATTACATTTTACCTTCATATTGAAGCATTTTGTTAGGAGAACTTTGGGTTTTGAGATCAGTTTTGTAGTTATTTTCCATAGTGTAAGTTCAAGTAAGTTTTGAATTTTATATTAGTGCATCACCTCCATTAGTGCAGTTTTTAATCTATATATATCCTTTTTCCTTCAAATCAAGTAGGTTAGTAATTATTTTTAGGTGTTGTACATGGGAGCTATCCCATAATCTAGATATTAACCTCTTAGAATTATTAACCACATCATATGAGGTGTTTCAATGTTATTCCAAGTTTGAGGAGGCTAGGGTATCCTTCCTTAGGGTGCAAATTTGGGTGATAACAATTACTTGATGATATTGATTAATGGAACTAATATTATGTGAAAACTGATGTGTTGAGTCTATTTGATGTTTATTTTACTTTATGATAATAGATTACTCACACTTTTTGAATCTATTAAATGGAAAACTCTAAGAATGATGATTGTAGTAATAATGGTTAACTCTAATAACTTGAGTGCCTAAAATTTATTCATCCACCATTACATGGTATAAATAATGAGAACCATTCTAGGTTTCATGCTTAGGGTGATTTTGTGAAGTCATTAACATGATATGTTATCATGATAGTGCGTTGGGTTCTCCTTTACACTAGGCATGGGACTAGTACCTAGTCATGCATAATTAAGGATAGAAATAAACCCAACATTTGGGTTCAATTGTTGGGTCCCATTGAATTTATTATCACAATTGTTGAAGGATGCTTGAGTGGATATCTTTGGAAAAATTTGAGCATTGGATTGTTATCATAGAAGATAACTTTGGATTGAAGTATATTGAACTAGGAATTTCTGCACACACATGGGTAGAGCAACACTTATATGATTCTCTATATTAAATTTTATTTTTATAGTTAGTCATTCACTTAGATGATTAACTTGTATCATATGTGCAGGACCATTTAATAAATTATGGATGGAAGGATACTTATTTGGTAGAGTGATAAACATAACAAATTTGAAATATACTTGGACATGTGTAGTAGACATGTGGTGTAAAGGAACACTCAATAGCTACATCTTTGAATATGCTGGATCTACATACTTTTGTTCATAGGATACATAGTTCACCATTTTGAGGGAACCTTATGGGAGTTATCTTGATAAATTTCATTTAGAAATTAAAAAACTTATGGTTGATTCTAGTCTTGATAAGTTCCCTATGGATAGCTAAACTCTCTTGTGTATGAACAATGCAAATGGTGGGGAAATGGAAGGGTATGCATCAGTATGGGATTGTTATTTCAACATGAAAGTCACATAATGAGAACTATTGAATTATAATTATGATGAATCTATGTGTAAGTCTATGAGAGGTAACAATCTTACAAGTAAGCACGAGGATATTGAAAATGCCATGAGAATCCATAGAAGGGAATAAAGACATAGTGATTATTCACTAACCATGGATTTGTGCCCTACATTTTCATAGGTATGTGTGGAAGAAGTAGGAAAAACAATTATAGTGGAACCCAATTCAAATAGACCCATTTCCCCCACCATAGTGCATGTTCATGCATTTTAGTTTGACAAAATTCTTGTTAGAAATTGGGATACTGATAGCATGGAATTTGAAGTTAAACCTAAAACAAAAATCATATAGGAGTCTCTAAAGGTGTAGGATCAAAATAAAAATTTACCATTGATTTTTACCTTCCTATTATATGAAAGACCTATGGCTCACCTTATAATTCTAAATGGACAAGATCTATCTAGTGGGAAAACTATAGGACCAACAGTAACTAATCAACCTCCCTCAATGCCCATTATCTCTAGTGTACCGATTGTTGTAGAAGGTGCAGAAGGGACTGTTAGTGTTGATTCTACTAGAGTTAGAGGATCAAGAAATGACACATGAGGAATTAGAAAACCACCACCTTAGGGTTTAGGAATAAGTAGAGGAGAACCACATCAAGGTGAACTAAACCACCTAATACACCTATAGTTTTCTATGAGATGACACTTCACTTACTTGAATATCAAGGTGTTGAAAATGCAATAGAACATGTTCAAAAGTGTGAACTCATTTTACAATTGTAGAGTATCAATTTTTATAAATTAAAGTTATCTTAGTCTACCACTACTCTATTGGATCATGTAAATAAATGGTACTGCAAATTTGATCCCCAACAAGTGATTGTGAATTATGAATTGTTAAAGACTACTTTTCTCCAAGAATTTGATATCCATAAATTTGATTAGAAAAGTATTCTTTCCTTAAAATATGTCAATCAAGACTTCACTAAGAACATGCACACATATGATGCACATTTCTAAATGATTATTTTAAACCTATCGTTTGACATTAATTTGGTACAATATTCTCAATCATCTATGGGAGGTTTATTACTCTCATTTTGATGAACATTACCTCACAAGAGTTTCATGAACTATGTAAGGCACTAAAATCTACCCTCCATGCCAAATCCATGGGAAGTATATATATTGGAATCATACCCTTTATAGATGCTCATATTACTATGATGTATTTTTAGCTAGAGAATCTTATGACCCATAATGTTCAATACACCTATAGTGGCTTGTGGTGTCTTTACTATGAATTGGAAAGCCATAACATGAATAACTATTCATGGAAGAATTTTCATGTTGTATTGAAATAGTATTCTAAGGCTTACAACAAAGATCATGATGTAAGAAGTTTTCCTTTTTTTTAGCACACCACCTAAGATAAATTTTCACTATACTATAAAATATGTGATGAATATATGCATGATACTAATGATCATTAGGTTATTAATGATATTCATGAAGCATCCACATGAGCTACATGCTAAAATGACATATATCATAACCAAGAAGATGGTGTAGGTCAAAATTTTAGAGGTCAAAGGCATGGAAATGTATGTGGAAGTGGTTATTTTCCACCTAGGACATGTTATAAGTGTAATTCTCTAGATCACTACTAATGCAATTACATGGTTTATCAAACCTATGATTTTTGTAAGAATGATCATTACCTAGAAGAATGATTTGATTTGTATGTTTTCATTACTAAATAATTAAACGAGAAGGGCACAGGGATGATACATGTTACAAAAAATCCTAATACTTAGTAGAGACCATGCCCTATCACTACACCATCTAAACCCAAGGTTAATATCACTACATAGAGTGTCACTCATTCCTAACCAATTTCAAATCCATCTGGTGAAAAGGTTCAATGTGAATAACCTCATACACAACACTATCATGATGCTCAATTAAATAAAGAATTATTTCATAATATAATTTCCTTAGTCTAAGAATTTCAAGGCAAAATTGAGTTCTTAAAGGATAAGGATGCTAAAATGTTGTATGAGATGCAAAGTGATATGGTACCCACATACTTAGGGCATGATGAGTTATAAAAAATATGAAAAATACTCCTTAATGAAGACATAAATCCTCTCCACAATAATTATTTATGATAAAAAAACATTAAATCCTTCAAAATACCATCATTTGAATCATGCACAACAATAAGAGACCCATATTCAACCAAACCCAAAATGTGTCATATAGGTCCTTGTCAATGCATACATTGATGGTTGTATGATCCATGACATCCTAGTAGACACTATCATAGAATTTAATGTTCTAATCAAATATTCCTAGAGAAATATGGGGATCCATACCCTGCAACTCTTCTTAGAAGTCTTGTTTATGGCCAACAAGACTCATGCACTACCCATAGGCATTATTAATGATGCCACCATCAACATCTTGGGAGTTATATTAAAGGGTTATTTTTAGGTAATCAAACTTGTTAAATATGATGAATTCCATGATCTTTGGGTTGTACTTGGTACTATACAAACAATATTGACTTGCATTTCAATAATAAGTATATCAATTTTGAGAATGACACTCAAAAGATAATCATACCTCTAGATAATGACCACAGACCCCAAATTTTAGATCTTGTTGATGTTGATGAGGATGTTAATACAATCTATAAATTACTACTCAAGTACATGAAAATCTATATCCTACTCTTGATGGTTTCTTGTGATGGGAAGACACATAGTCTATTTCTAACACTACACATGTCACTTGCAACCACTAAGCTCAAGGTGCATATGATATAACAAGGCAAATATTTGGTGTCTTAAAAATATTCCTAAGTTCCCCTACAAATATTCCTTAGTTCCACAAAATTATTCACCTCATTGGTGGATACCTGATGGCTGGACCACCCTTATAGTTAGACTAGGTACCTAGGTTTCATGGATAGATGTAGGTCTATGAATACTTATAGTAGTTAGAGGATTAATATGTAAATGATGATGAAAATTTCCACATAATCACCTTTCTATTTAGGGAACAACATCTCAATGGTGGTCTATTCTTTGCTACCAATTGGATACATGGGAACAAGTACATACAACCATCCATAATCTCTTCTACCATGATAATCGTGCTCATGCCACCTTGAGTTATAGTGGCATTACTTATTTGGAACAACATATAACATAATGTGGAAACCTTTGGAGCACTAATGAAACATTTTTACCATAATTATTATGTGTACATGCATTATATGGTATCCTTATGCATAGGCTAGGGAGTGGTACATTCATTAAGAAATATGTAGAGAATTCAGATACCTAGTAGTGCATCAAACATGTTCTACTTGCCACCTTTTCATTTTCATCACCATAGATAGATTTGAATTTGTCTTTACAAGTGATCCATCAAGTATTTTTTAGCAACGAGACATCAATTTAAGATTAGATATGGCACATGCATGGCATAACTAAGGATAGTTTGGACATCTTCTAGGAACTTGATACTCTTACCATGGATTGGTTAGAATAAAAATTCCAATATAAATATGACCATCAAGAATATATATAAAATGGAAATCAAAAGTCTATGTAACAATTTGATGAGGGTACTAGTTCTAATTAACCAAATCCATCATTTGACCACTTAAATCGACATACAAAGTGTGGAGTGCATGATGTTAGAGATATGATGCAGTCCAAGTAGAAACTATATTATATGCCACTCTAAATATTTAAACATAAAATTATAACATACAATGCACCTAAACTATCCATGGTGGGGAGTTACTAATCCAATGATGAGATAACCAAGATCTTTGAATTTTTTCACAAGTATCATGATTTTTTCCCACAAACCTACATAGAAATGCGAGTGTATTCATCATTGGGAAAAATTCACATCAAGTTGGTTGAATGTGCTTGACTAGTAATGAAATAACCATATAAAATGATCCCAATTTTGCGTGTTTAGGTTAAATATGGAATTGATAGTATGTTGCACATTAGCGTTATTAATCCCATTGATGAATCTAAATGGGTTAGTCCCATGGTGATTAGCATAAATAAGGATGGTCACATTCAAATTTGTGTGGACTATAGATTACTTAGTGTGGTATGTGTAATAGACCCTTTACAAATGCCTTTCACCAAGGAAATTTTTGAAGGTGTTATTGGGTTCAAGATCTACACATTCACTAATGGCTTTTCTAGATATCACCAAGTCCAAATTATTAAAGAAGATAAGGTAGAAATAAAATTTACAATTGAATGGGGTTATTTTTCATATAATTTTATGTCTTTTTTACTCAATAATTTGTTGCTCATGTTCTCATGCATTATGGTGGATTCTTTCAAATATTTCATCCACAAGTTCCTTCAAGTGTACTTGGAAGACTGGACTATGTATGGTTTAGTGTGCGACCACTATGAAAATATGTGACTCATGCTCAAATGTTTATAGTAACTTTAGATTTACTTGAATCTAAATAAGTGCATCTTTTCCACTCCATTTGGGATCTTTTTGGGACATATGATTTGATAGGATTGCCTATTGGTGGATATGACTAAAATTTTGGTCATTATCCAACTCCTAGTGTCAACCACTCAATGATAGGTTCATGCCTTCTTAAGTCACAAGGGGTAATATTAGAAGTTCATTTGAGGATATGATACCATAACTTCCCTGAGGGAATAAATACACAAGTACAATGGCCTATTATTATGGACATCTCAACATTAGTAAGTATTTGAGACCCTAAAAGAGAAAGTGGTAACTACACCCATTATCCAATTCTTGAACTAGAACCAACCATTTCATGTAAATGTCAATACTTTAGATGTGGCATTAGGTGTTATCCTAGCATAACATGATGAGGGAATCCTTAATCATCCTATTTATTTTTCAAAATGGAAGCTTACACTAGTAGAACATAACTATTTCCACAACCGACTATGAGGCCTTATCCATAATTTATGTACTTCAAAAGTTTCACCAATACTTATTGGAAAACCCATTTGTATTTTATATGGATCATTAAAAACTCAAGTATTTGGTAACTATACCATTATTACACTAGCACGTCTATTGATGGATTGTTCTTTTTCTAGGAATTCTAGTTTTTTATGGTCATAAAACTAGGCAAAGTTAATTTAAAACTCAACCATCTCTTACATGTTCAATATGGTGAACCACCCCATGCCATAAAGGATGATTTACCTGATCTAAAATAATTTCATTTTACATGCATACTCAAAGAATTGGAGGAAATTGCATATTTTCTCACAATAAGGTTTTGTCCATACAACCTTACCACCCATGAGGAAAACCAACTAGTTGTGCACTTACCCCAATCTAGCTTATAGGTAGAGACCTATATAAACTTGGTTGAGATGAAGTAATACAAAGGTGTGTAATGCAAAACAATCACATGAAATCCCTTCAAAAATTCCATGAGGGTGTCACAAGAGGACAATATGCTAGTGTTACCATAACATGAAAGGTTATATTAGTTGGATTGTGGTGGCCCACCTTATTCAAATATGCCAAATTTTATGCCTACCAGTGTTATATCTATCAAATTATAGGTAAAAAAGATCAAATGGGTTCTATGAATCTTCATCCAATACTTGCTCATGAACCATTTGAGAAATGGGTTATTGATTATGTTGGGCCCATTAAACTAGTTGTGCAATGGAATTATGCATGATATGTAATTACTACCATAAAATATCTCACACATTGGGTTGAAGCAACAACCACACATAATTGTATTGTTACAAATATCACCATATTTATATGGGAAAATATCATCATAAGGTATGAATTCCCTTTTATTTTAACAATTGATCATGACACTCACTTTAATGAAATAATGCACATCCTCTTGGTTGAATTTATGATTGCACACCGTAAAACCACACCATAACACCCTACAGATAATGGCACAACTAAAAAATTCAACAAGATCCTAGGTAATAAAATAACCATGATTTTCAACATCAGTCACACTGATTGGGATGATTGATTTTACGTCATCTTGTAGGTATATCAAACCACATAACTCATTTTAGTCTTGTCTTTGGTGTTGAAGAAATATTACCAGTAGAGTTCCTTGTGACCTCTTTATGTATTATTTATGTTGGATGAATATATGATTAAGGGTCCCTAAAAGAATTCTTAGTTTAGCTAATTTAGCTATATGAAACATGCTTCCTTGCACATTAGATCCAAGGAGTTAAAAATCAAAAACAAAAATCCTAGCTTGATAAACACATCAAAACCAAAGTATTTCATCCTAGTATGCATGTCTCAATATATTATTAAAAGTTTGGGTGCCATTTAGGTAAACTACGCATCTAATGGGATGGAATATTTATTACTCATGTTATCTATCTGATAGACACTTACAATTGAAAATATTAGAGGCCAATTCCTACCAAGCCATTTCAATGGTAGTCACCATTCTATGTAATTCTTCACTTAAGAAAATAAGGTGTAAGCCACTAAGTTAGTTTAGGATTTTGTTTCATTCTCAAAATAAGTATTGCATTGGTTTCACTCCTTTTAATTGGTTTGATGCTTTTAATACTCTTTTGGTATTTCACACTCTCTTTTTATTTCTTGACATGAATTTCACTATGAAATGACATGCAAGACCACATACATATTTTAGTGTGGGGTAGGTTTCAAGGATAGATAAGGTATGTAAGATACAAAGTTCATAACATGAGTGAAAAAGAGGAGGTGTGTAAATGAAGCACATAAGAGGAGTAGGTAAGAGGAGATGCATAAATGAAACACAAAAAAGAGGTGCTTGAAATAAATAAAAGAAAAATAATGTGAGAACAAAAATCTTAGAGGATAATAGAGCATGAAAAATAGAGTGCATGAGGGATACACAAAAGAGGTAGCATAAGAAATATAAGAAATGGTACTTGACCCATGTAAGCATAATGAATATTATAAAGTAAATACCGTTATAAAATTGGACTAAAGTAGAAAAGGTAGTTTCCTGAAAATGAATTGGGAAATTTAAATTTTTACAGTTGACATGCACTTAGGGAAAGATGCAATAACTCAAAAAGGATGGGACATATGGTTATTAATGATGAAGTGGTATGAATGGAAAGTATTCCAAATGGACACAAAGGCATGTTTTTTAATTCATTAAATGAGTGAAGTAATGGAATATGGTTTGGAGGTGTTAATGTAAAATTTCTGGATAGATTATAAAAGATTGTGAGGTGTCTCATATTTATTATTTATGATTAAAAAATAAAAAATTATAGATCTCAAACAAGTGAAATCAAGTGAAAAGATAAGGTGATTACATAGGGATTCAATGATAAAACATGAAATATAGATTGTGGTAAAGATCATTCAATAAAAAAAGTGATAAAGAGACCATAGGAGTGGGTGTGAGAAAGTTGTGCTTTACAGGCATCAAATCCACCATTGGAAGAGGTTGAAGTATGAAGATTAAGAATTTTAAGTCTAGAGACAAAAAAATAAAAACATATTCATTTGAGAGAGTTGGTTGGTCATGTGTTAACTTTTGAGGAACGTAATTGATGATGCAACCAAATTGAAAGTATAACAGAATCAAAGAGCCATTACCATCCATTACAAAATTAAAAGAATATAATGGTGTTGAAGGAGGAAGTCCCATCTATATCCACAAAGAAGGATCTAGTGAATGCAATGCACAAGGCACAAAC
This sequence comes from Torreya grandis, assembly GCA_037957365.1. Taxonomy (NCBI): domain Eukaryota; kingdom Viridiplantae; phylum Streptophyta; class Pinopsida; order Cupressales; family Taxaceae; genus Torreya; species Torreya grandis. The sequence goes on along the minus strand of JARHVA010002847.1, from coordinate 687,709 downwards.
CCCATAAAGTTGGAGGAAGGGACATATAGTGTAAAGTCACAAAAAATGGTACATATAGGAAATAAGGTTATTGATACACCACCACCCTATCCTATTTTAATTAAATAAATGTAGTACCTAGAGATAATTATGCATGCAGAAGATTAGGAGTCCAAGGTATCTAGTTATCAAGTCCTCATTTATAATCATTAGCATCTTGGAAATGAACTAGACTTATGATGAGAATACCAAATGGATCCCTAGAACACTCAAAATTAGCTCACCTATGATCTCATGGTCTAAAAATTACTAAAATATGTAGGGGTACTCCAAATCTTACAAATACCTTATTTTTGAAAGCTATAGGATGCAATTTACTTTCTAATATCATGCATTCATGAAGACCACCTCTAATTTATTAGGTGTATAATTAGAATCATCCCTAAGAAGATAAATAAAGTAACATGGTTACTTTTTTCTAGTGATGAAGTTTGTGTAAATCTTAAATATCAAAAGTCAATTGATAAAATGGAGGAAGCACTATAATATTAAAACCAAGGCCATGAGATGTACATCATGAGTCTGAGAGATCTCCTATTTCAAGTTTCTATTTGCTTGGCCATGACCAATATAAGAGGCATATATTTATGGAAGGAGGTGGATATGGCCCACCTCTATATCTCCATCCAAATGACCAAGGGAAAAAAGTATAATTACTCTTTGTAATTTACCAAGAAATTTGTGTAGGATGCTTAGAAGACCCATTGCTTACTTAACCATAAGTTTGCTTGGGGTGAAATTTTATTGATGCTAGTTTTTGATGAAAATGACATATTATAGAATTATATAAAGGAGATAAAGTGGTTATACCCACCAAAGCTTAATCCCTCCACCGAATAGTTCAAATAATTCACCTACCCTAGTGCCATCTCACCCTCTTACAAATCAAACATGAAGTGTTGGTTTGACAAGATGAGGGAGGCATTTGGGAATTAATGGTGCATACCTAAGGAGTTATTTGTGAATATTGGAAAATATTTTGAATTTTATCTAAAATAAAATTACACCCTCACACAAAAATGGATGGCAAACATGACAAATTATCACCATGGCTCAAGCTGCCATACACATTTACTACTAAATACTTCATGGACTCTATGAATTACATTAAGGATTTGTGCCTTGTTAATATTGATGAAAAAAATATTAAAATTGAGATCCATACTCTTCATCATATTTATGTCTATCTATGGTGGCATGCATATGTAGAGCAGCATGATACTAATATCATTGATTTTAACCCCTATAAGTAGTCATGCAAGGGAAGATCTAGGTGGTTTTCAATATGTTTAGGCCTCAGAAGAAAATAAGGGTGATTAGGGATCTTAAAAACTAACTACTATCCCCACAATCATGAACATACATAGAATAAAAGGCATGATATAGGCCAAGTGGTGATTCCAGACATAGGTGAGGCATATCTAGATGCACAACTTGCCAAGGAATCCACTCCTAAGCCCTGTATAGAATATCTTACTGGGCCTAGCAAATAATAGAATGCTACACCCAGTGAGGAACAACCTGCTACCAATAAGTAAATGGACTTTGAGAGTCTAACACTTGAAGAGATAAAAAGATGGGAAGGCCCCAATGTAGAGGACCTTAGTGCCAACACTAAAAAATGGGAAAGGAGACTTGATATTATAAGCTTGGATCATGACCCTAAAAAAGGCAAGGAACCTATGAAAGTGGTAGAACAATAACAATATCTAGATCAATAACCTCCCATTCATGTTATATTTTTATAAAACATACTAGATGCACTTGTATTTATGAAATCACTTTGTCAAACATCAATCCATAGAACAAAAACATAGTTAAATATCATTTGCAATGGAGGTGTATCACGATGAAGAATAGTTTGAACTTCTAATGACCAACACTAACATAAACCTAGAGGTGGCAGGTTTTCCAAACACACTTTGGGTAACTCCTGTGATTTGATCTTTAATGCAAGTATGTTTAACCCTTATAAAGTTTAACCTCTATGTTTCTAGGTAAAACATTCTCAACTACCATGATGTGGGATAAATGTTAAACATCAAGAGGTTGTTAATCTATAAAAGGAAGAACATGAGACGAGGCACAATCTTCAAGAAGAAATTGAATAACTTAAGTGCCTATTGGATGCGACTAGACCATCTCGACTTAGGACTCTAGATCTTTGTCAAAATAATTTGATAAGTGCAACAACATTTGTAGATGGATTTCCCATTACTAGTAACCTAATAATTAATTTGGAGATACTCATGTACCTCCTTTTAAATAATTGTAAAAACATAGTGGATCCTAAACAGGAGAAAGTATGGGTTACTATACAATTCACAAAGACCATGGATGTCTACCACATTTTTTTGAATAAACTAAACACCAACATTCCCATCATTGATGGGGGTTTTTTCAACTTGGCACATTCAGATAAAATTTTGGAAGTGTGACTATTTCTTAAGGAGCAACATTGCTAACCATTGGCTGAGAATATTCTAGGAATTAAGGATATGTCCCAATGCACAAAATTATTCTAGGACGTCAAAATTTTTGATACACAAATAATTTCCCATCAACATTATTTGAAAGCTAGTTTCTCAACATTTCATGAACAAGTTTTGGTAGATGTCAAGGAACTTGAGGATGTTAACAAATTTACAACTACTTATCTTGAGACTTTGACAACTAAAATAGATACTTATTTGGATCAACTTGAGAGGATGAATAAATTGAATGGAAAAGTGGAAGATATTATTTTCAATATTTAGGTATCCCTCAACCAATTTAAGGATCTAAAGTGTAAAGTATAATAGGCAAACCCCACATTTTTGTCAACTGAGAAAATTATAGCATAGTCTAGGATGGACTATCAATTTAGTTTAGGGTAAATGTTAGACCCAATTTTTTAAAATATATTCTAAGTATTTTTTAGCCATAAGTGCAAATATTCAATGGCATGGGATGAGTGTGGAATACCGCATCACAGAAGAAGAAATCATGAGGGAAAAATGCAAAATACCTTGGCATAGATGCATTTTATGAATGATAAGGAAATGAGGAATAAAGAGCATAAGAAATAGGACCTAGAAAAGCATAAGACTAAGACAAGGGTACAGGAAGTAGAGGCCATTAAAAATCATCTCATGAAAGTATCAAATATTAATGAAATCATTGAATCTAGCTCTAGACCATAGAGGAGAAGGAACACAAATGCAAAAATATATCATAGAGAGAGTATATAAGGGTTTTTGGGCCTAGAGTAAGAGAAAATTAATTGTAAGTACTCACCACAACTTATTCCTTTGAAACATTAATTGGTTTATAATGTTTAGTGTATTAATGATGCAACCCAAAAGGGGTTTGCTTACGTATAAATACCCATTTTTCTTTGTTTAAAATGGGATTATAGTATTGTGGTGGTTTTTAAATATATATGTGTTATTTTTGTAAAGATAGAGATCTATAAATCATGTACTAAATGAAGTATCTTTGTAACCTTAAAATATTGATCAATAAAACTAATATTATGTGAATCTTGATGTGTTGAGTTTATTTGATGTTAATTTTTCTTTATGATAATGGATTACTCACACTATATGAATAAACTAAATGGATAACTCTAAGAATGATGATTTTAATAACAATGATTATTTATGTTAACTTAAGCACCTAAAATTTGGTCATCCACCATCATATGATAGAACCAACAAGAACCAGTCTAGGTTGCAAGCCTTTGGTAAGCATTTGAGGTCACTAGCATGATATGTTGACATGTTAGTGCATTGGATTATCCATTCCAATATGTGGACAATAAGTATGTAGTCGTGTGGATCAAAAGATGGAAAAAAATAAATAGGGTGTTTTAGACTTGATGTAGTTACCAATTGTAGAATGAGTTAGTGATGATACAAAAGCATTTGTAGAGCATATGCAACATCTGCAAGAAGTGAGCAAAAATATACAAAAAAGTAATGAAAAATATAAAATAGAAATAAATTTTTTAAATAATGTCAAAAATATTTGAATATTGAGATTTAGTGATGGTTTACTTTAGGAGATAAATATTTCCAATAGGCACATATAACACATTGAATTACAAGAAGATTGGTTCAAGCAGAATTGTGAAGAAAATCAATTAAAATGCTTATGAGGTGAGTTTACCAAAGACTTTTGATATCTCTAGTATTTAATGTTTCATTTTTATATGATTTCCATGGATAATATGGTGAATGGGAAGAATATGAATAAGTATATTGTCAACAGTAGGTACCAAAAAGAATAAAGAAAAGATAGTGTAGGTTCTAGATAAGAAGATAGTGAACACAAGGCAAATAAGTTATAATAATTATTTGGTACAATGGGAAGGATTAAAATAGGTAGATAATACTTTGATTTTAGAATTGGAGATGAATAATATTGACAATAGTAAATGGCACAAGTACAATCAGAGACACTTGCAGGAGCTAAGTTATTTTTAACTAGAGGAGAATGATGTGGAGTTCAAATATCTAGAGGCCATAACTTTTCATTTATAACTCTATTTGATCTATTGTTTACAAAAAAATGAATGTCTCTAAATTTTGATGAAACCATAAATTTTTCTATCTAGTTAGGGAGGTTTTCAAAACTTTTTGGAAGCCATATGTGACCATCTAAGGGTTTGAACCTACATTTTAATTTTTTATTTTTTATTTTTTTTAGAATTAGCATATTTTTGTAACTAGAAATTAACTTTGGTTCAAATTAATCTATTAGGTTAATTTTAGTGTTTAGGATATAGGTGGATATTTTTAGGGCTACTTGATCTTGCATTTGAAACTTACTAAAAATAATATATGCTAAAAATGGTAGGTCAAGTTTTTTATATTTTTTAAATTTTCAAATTTTACATGTCAACTCCAATTCTGAGATGAGGTTTATTTATTCTCGTATATGTAACTATTTCATTCATCAATACAAATCAATATAGGTTATTGTTCCATAAATTATGGGTATTGTGCCTATTGATTTTTTGCCTTTATAGTATTTAGGTTCATTAATTACCAATTACCACAACCAACCTGGAGTATACAACCAATAGCCATAACCAGCCTCATATGCCTTTACTCAGATTTGAACCTAGGTGGGGCTTAAAACAACCAACCTACATCACCAACTCACCCATATCTCATTGGCCTAAAATAAAATATTTTAATATAGTTTCCATTTAAATTATTTTCAACATTGGTATGTGATGGTAAATATTATTTTGATTCCTTTGAAATTTTCGGTTATAAAAATAGTATTCATTAAAAAAATCATAAAACATTATAATATAAAGGCCCTTTTAATTTATTTTTTACAACTATAGAAATTAATATAGCTCCTCTAGTATTTTGGATTATAAAAATATTATAATTATATCCTAACATTCACATAATGGTATAAATATTTGAGTGGGTGATAATTGAAATGTTCATGATATTATTTAATATTCACCTTCAAAATTTGAATATTTTTTTATCACATTATCTCAACATGAATGTTTCAATTATAGCTTCAATGTCGAAACCATTAAAATGTGAGACAATACAAAATAAGGGTGTCATGTGCCAAGTTGTTATGTGCTCCAAAATATAATTTAAATTATTCAATGTAATGCTAAACTTATATTCATGAAGTAGGGCATTGAAAAATTATATTTGACAAGTGGAGAGTCATTTCTTAGAATACTTTGTCTCTTGCTTTAAAAATCTGAAAAAAAGTATATATGAGGTTAATTTTTGTATCCTTTAGATATAAATTATATATAAATAGGAAAACAAACTGTATTTTCATACTTGAACATTGTGTTAAATACACATTGAATATATCTAAAATTATATAGGCTACAAAGTTATTTGTAATGAAAAAGGTTATATTTTTTCAAGTAATTCAGAAAGAAGACCTTGATTTGAACTTAGGTCTAATACCTGGTAATAAATAATCATTTAGTCATTATATCTAATATCACTAAAAACACAATACAAAACAAGAAACATTGATGAAGAGAATCAAACATATAGAATTACAATGCAAATGAGAACATTACCTTGATTAAGATGGTTGTTTCCATCATTTCCAAGTTAGATTTTGGATAAAATTTTATCCATTGGAGCATTATTATAGGTTATAGTCTATGTCTACTCATAATTATCTATTTGATCTACATTTAAATCTTGTGATTATGTGTAGTTCATTTTCATTATTGATGATTTTATAATATCCTCTTGTAGTTCCCCATGTTACAATGTAAGACTACAATTACCTAATAGCATTGACATATACACACTTTGAAATAGGTTTGTAACCACTAAAAATCAAGTCATTTGTTGAAGATATCTTATCTCTATCCTTAGTGGTGCAGAACCTAGTGAACTAGATTTTGAGTAAAATGAGTAGCCTTTGTCTATGATATAATTCACGCCTTTCATTGAACAAAGGTAAATAACTTAGAGATAGAAATCCAAGGCATGATTAGAACCATAAAAGATATGAAATAATGGATAATTGATTTGTTTCAAGAAAGCTACATATATAATAATACAATAACAAACAAGAAAGGTAAAAGGCTTGTTACCATAATTATAATAATTTAGTCTCAAACCCTTGTATATAGACATGCAAGTGGAATTCATAATAGCATTGTTTTATATGAAGTAGATGTAGAACACTAAAATTTCAACATGATTAACATGTAATTGAGATAGATACTTATCTACTACACTATGGGGAAATGGTTAGACCAATTCAAAATTTAAGCATACATTAATGAATAATATGAATGATCAGAGATCTATCTAAATTTTCAACATAATCATATACAACATTGTTGGAAATTTTTTAAGTATAACATAATTTACCTATCAAAATAAATTTGTAGGGAATCATATTTGAGTATATAATAAGGATAAATTGATATGAAAATAGAATTCAACATATATATGGTGGAGATCAAATAAATCAACCAAGACATCATTATTAAATATACTAGAGTACCCAGGCAAACATAATTATGCTCACATGAGAATAGTGTGGATAGTATAGTAGGTGTTTAATGGAGTTCCTATCATGTAAAGGATGTATCTCAATAATTTATACATATGTAATAATTGACATTTGATGAAATAATTCTATAATATTTACACCCATGTGTGAATTTGGTCAATACCAAATAATTAAATATGGCATTTGATCAAAATCTTACATAGTTGTAAAATACATAGTGTTAGTGAATAAGGTAAGGTCGCATAATGAATAACATAAAATTACAAGTAACAACTATTTAAGAAGCAAAATGTTTATAAACCTGAACAAGATCAAACCTAAACATTGCAAGAATGTAACAATTTGAAATTTATGCCCTTGATTATTGAAAACAAAAGAGACATGGACATACAATGTTTTTAACAATGATTACTTGAAACATAGTACAAAGAAAATTTGAGATTAAGATTTTGTTTGTAGAGAAGTGTTAATGTAGATTACATGTAGAGAAGGTGCAAATCTTGAGGCTACCTAGAGAAACTATAGATATTTTGAAATTGATTCAGTATCAATGAATGAATAAACAATATTTTTAATGGCCATTATTTACACCCCAAATTAATAAATAAAATATTATTATCATTCTTTCAGTTTTCAAGAAAATTAGAGTAGTTTAGTGGAAAAAAATGTGAACAAAAATATAAATTGTTGATATGAATGGGTCATGTTTATTTATTGTAGTTTCTCAATTATATACTAAATTATTATTTTCTATACATTTGTTATGTATATCAAATAATATGGTTACTGGGAAATATTTCTAGTGTTGATAGAACTATTATGTAAATAATTGAAACTTATTTATTTGTTACAAAAACTAAGATGCATGTGAGTAAAATAAGCCTATGACAACACTACCTTTTATCAAATAAAATTGGAATGACTAGATAGTATTGGTATTCTTGTCCAGATGATATGTATATACAATAATGTCAGACCAATATAGTTTACACTTGTTAATATGAAAATACCTAATAGGGATATTATGTAACAAAGGTTTGATATAACCCTTTTAATAGTCCTACATGTTGAAGGATTAAAGTTAAATGGATAATTTGGTTTAAAATATTTCAATAGATTATTTTTTTAACTTGGATGAAGATTGGATCTACTTATTGTATAATTACTTCAGGCATCTCATGTATCCTTCAAGTTGGGATAAAAATATTACTATTATCATAAATTCACACCCATTGCATCAATTTTTTTTTGCTAACCTAGATATTCAAATATATGATTACTAACAAGATAAAAGTTAAAACCATTTATTTAAAGATAGAAGGATTATGATATAATTACAAACATGGTACATTTTGATAGTACAAGGTAAGCTTTGGCCTTAAAATATTTTTCATTTGAGTCAATCCCAACCAACAATGGTAAAATCATCTCATAAAAGAATATGGATTAATTCAATGTGTTGTTATGTTTTCGAACCTCAATTAAGGTCAACACCTAGCTAATTAAGAAATTTCTTTTTTATTTTAACTATTCACCTATAAAATATCATATAAAAAGTTATGATGGTAATTTTTGATATACAGAGCCATAGCTTCAATGATCTTATACAAAGAATTATTAATGTTTCAGAGGGGGGAATGCTAGCTATGCCCATATATGTAATATTTTCAAGCAAAGGCAAGGTTGAAGAAATGAGAAACTCATATGTTAATTATTCTTCATTGATCAAGAGTGGGATTAAAGTGGGTATCCCTCCTCAAAAATCATCATTCAACCTATAGCAGAGAAGTAAATTTTAGAAGAAATTCTTAAGGCAAAATACAAACTTTTATTCTACATTTTGTAGATGAAACAACCTAAAAAATAATTTTATTTCTTTAATTTCCTAGCATTAAAACCCACATGAAGAGAAGTGCCACGTCAAACTCATGGATTACATTGAAATAATATTTTTTGCTCTCATGCCTAGGAAAATAAAAATGGTGAGGTGTAGAGAAAATCACATGAATGAATACCTTTAATTAAGCACTAAGGATTCAAGGTGTAACAAAGGCTCTTGAAAAATAAAACATTGCACGAAGATACCTAGATCATTATCTTACCAATATACCATATGTTTAGATGATTTTAATCAATACTTATAAAATTAACATTTTTTTACTATTCTCCTACTATTTACAATGAGATAATAAAGAAGCTTCCTAATTATATCATGTATTATATTATATATTGGGAGTAAAAAGATTTTAGAAGATTCCTTTGACATAAGGGAAAAAACCTCAGCACACATTCTTGTAGTGTCAATGTAAGTAAACTGATTGTCATGTTATTAGAGCCAGACTTGCCAAAACTAAAAGAGGAACATGCTTCAGGGTTTTGAAAGGTGAGGAGAGGGGAACATATTAGGGAAAGATCTTATTACGAGATTTGTGCAGCTAAAAAATTCTAATCCAAGAGGATTTGGTGGGTTAGGGTCATAGAGGTAGGATTCCATTAACATTTATAAACTGAAAAGAAAACTAATTTGAAAAACATTGAAATGAATATACCTTAAAATATAACACTCGCCACTACTTCCATTACAAAACAGTAAATGACTTTAGAAAAAATGTAGTAACACTCTAGGTACTGTAAAACCCATCACTATTCAACTAGCTAACAAAACTAAAGTAATGAATAAGATAAGGATTTAGAAATACTAACCCTGCATTTATTTCGATCATTGTAATCAAGCATTTGACTTAAAATCTATGTCAAATTACTCTTACTATATTTATTTTTATGACTGTAAGAGTTTAGATGTATAATTTCTCTTATAGATTTATATATATTGTTTAACCATCTATAATTTTTTATAATTTTATAAATTTTTAATAATAATTCTTATGTTAGAATCCTTAATATAGTTATAAAAAAATTATGATTTTTTTAACAATTTTAAATAGATATTAAAATTATTTATAAACATATTTTTATTTGGTTTATAAAACATATTTTCACCTTGTAAATTTTATATATAATTATTTTTTTATTAAAATGTTATATTTGAATCCATATAAAAATAAATAATTTAATAATTAACATTAACGACTTTCACCTTATAAATTGTACAAAATGTTTTTATTTGTCTTTAATTTTGTATTCACATTTGAAAATTAGATTTAGATATTATTTAAATTTAATACTTATCTCAATTAATTTGAGTGAATTACATTTGGTTGACGTTATCATAGTTTAACATCACACAATTTGATATTTTTAAAGAGGCACCGCCGCTACATTGTATGAGTAATGATGAAAAGTATTTGGATGATTTTTTTCACAGAATAATATTATAAATCATGCACTACCTTCAAAAATCATAAATTGAGAAGTGGTATACTTAGGTTCATATTGAGAGGAGCCTTTTTTTAAACTTGAAATGATCAAGAAAATTGAGAAAATGATTCAAATATTCAAATTGTAAATGACCCATACTTCATATAGTTTTGTATTTTATGAATCATAGTTTGATATTAAATTAATAAGGTTTATTATAAAATGAATAAAAAATAAATTTGTGTGAATATAAATAATATATTTAAATTTTCTTAATTTATTCAATTTAATTAGGCGAGAAAACAAATAAGATTTGGAATCTTGTTGCAGAACTCTTACCTAAATATTAATTTGAAAACACCCTTTAAATATAATTAGCAACCTCACCTAGAAATCTGGGTTTGGTCAAGTTCTAGTGTCAGGGCCACTACAAGAACATCTAATAAAATGACAAACACTTCCAAAATAAATTGATGATTAGGTTTGCCTAGTTCTAATATTTCATTTTCTAACCCCAATCTATGCACTATAACTAGTGTAATTAAAATATATTATTTATTTATTTCCATAGAATGGTTTTGGTGAACCTACAATATCTTAATTATATAAGCTATATTATATTCAAGAAAATAAATAAATTTAGGGGAATATGTTAGGGGTTAACGACTAGTGTGAACCAAATAGTTGTCTGAGTGTCAACTTGTCATGCCCATAAAGGTGGGAATGAAGCTCATAAATAATAATAAATTGCATAAAATAAATGGTTTCAAAAATAAAAATAACATAAAATAGATAAAACCTAGTTTTTACACCAAAAGTTCTCCACAATAGAATAATAGCTTATGGGAATGATAAATTTTCTGATGGTTTCTTTCCTTATTTTCATTGTGTGATATTGTAATAATTATATGTTTGATAGATATTTTATTTGATTAAAATGAGAAACCATGATTTATTTATAGAGAAAATTGAATTCCAACTCAAAACTTATATGTGTGCACATCGACCTCCAATAGTGAGGAGCAAGAAATGCATGAAAGAAAAGTAAATGTGAGTACTTGATCTTAGAGTGAAACTATCAAAGTGACCAAAAGTGCTAAGAGAGCTTTTGAGAGGTTCTAGAGGCACGGATATTGTCCCTAACAAAGAGCTTATGAGGTAATAGAATCAGAGGCAAACATTTAAGTAGGTGGAAAGGCATAGGGAGGTCGTCAATAATTATCAATATAAACCAATAATGCTTAATTTGGATCCATATTTGATATATGAAAGAGTGTACTAAAAAATATAAAATCAGACTAACTAAATACCATGTGGCCACTTTTAGGTATCTACATTTTAACCCATTTTTATATGATGACCATAAATTTCAAAGTATAAAAATTATATATAAAAAGGATACAACTAAACATTTGGATCTCTACTTCTAATAATGATGCACCTTGAAATAATCATTGTTTGTAACTTTTTAATAAAAATGTTTTCTACACAAACATGGGTGAGTACAAGAAAATAATGAAATATTAAATTTTGAAATATTGTTTAAAGAATATGTGAAGATGAACTAGAGTCAGGAATTTTATTAGACATGGGCCTCCACATTTGAGTAAATTCAAGTCACTAGAAATTGAAATTAAACACCCTATTAGACACAAACCTTTAAATTTAAAAAATGTGAGTCCCTGGAAATTAGAACTAAACATCCGATTAGACACTTAATTTTATGGGTATTTTTTGGGGACATTGTGGTAAAAATTAGGAATGGTATTATATTTTATGCTAGCCTATCATCCTAATATTGATGGGAAAATAGAAGTTGTGAATCATAGTATGAAATGTTTTGAGATGCTTGGTTAGAGACAGGCTGAAAAAATGATATTTGGTATTGGCCCAAATTGAATTCAAGTACAAAAATTGAACCAATCAAAGTAAAAGTATGAGTCATTTAAAAATTATATATGGTAGTAGTCCCAAAGGTGTATATGAACTAAGAGATTTAACTGAGTCGAATAGAGTTCCTGATGATGAATATTTTGAATAAATGGTTCATGATGTATATATAGAGGTTGAAAGGAGATTAGAGGAGAGTGAAATACAATGTAAAAATAATGTTGATAAGAGAAGGAAATTAAAAAAATTATTTGGGCACATGATTTTATCCCATATGATTAAATAAATATTTCCAAAATGCAAGTATAGAAAACTCAATTGGAAGAAGATCGGGCCCTGCATAATTTTTAGAAAGTTTGAACCAATGCATACGAAATTGAGTTTTAAAATTATTCTATTGGATATCTCCCCAATTTTCATTGTGTCATATTTATATCAATACATGGTAGAATCAACATGGGAAGGAGAGATCAACATAAACTCTTCAAATTTTAATTTGAAAGATAAAACACCAAATAAAGAAGGAGTGATCGAGGCCATTTGGAACACACGTATTAGAACTAGGACGAGGTAATGAGTACTATGAGTAATTTATGAGGTGAAAAATTAGGGAAATTAAAAAAACATGTATAAGTGCATATAAATTTCCCATGAATGGCAATTTAGTAGATTAACTTGTAGGCTCATGAGTAATAGCTCATGGATAATTTATCTTGCCCTGGGTGTTTGATGCAAGAGCATCCAAAATGAGTGAGATATATTTTATCACTTTAGGCAATAGGTGTTTTTGTGTATTTTATAATAAGTGACCTTAATTCACATTATGTATTCTCTAATGTCATAAAGATCATCTTGGTCACAGTTGTGGGGCACACAATCATATATATTTTATTCACAACTCTAAGTTGTAATGTCAGGGGCCACATATAGTACCTATTTATCTAAGGAAAGTAACAAACACACATTTTTCAATAAGTCTCTAAGTCCATGGGGGACTTTATATTTTATATTATATTTTTCATGACTAAAGCTTCATTATAGACCCACCAACATATACATTGGATTGTAAATTTCCACTTGTATACAACCTCAAGTCCTCCCTATTGGAATAATTTAGTTAGTATGAACTTATTTAGTATATTATTTTTTATGTGAGTTATGAAACTCACCTAAGCATAATTTTTTTGGTGAGATTATAGGGTATGACTCCTTGTATTAAGGAGATCCAAAACCCTTTTGATATGTAATATATTATGAATGAATTAAATGGTTTATTTTTTATATGATAAACATTGACCAAATACAAAATTTGGTATCAAATCCATTTATGCATTAGTTTTGTGATGGAGAAGGAGGTTGAGTCTAGAAAACATCATGGATTAAATTCTTGCCTCGATCATAAGTTGAAATCCTTGGTAAAAGGTTCTTTTTTCACGGGACTATATATAAATAGTTTTATAATTTTTTAAGTAGTATAATATAATTTTTGTACATATATTCATTAAAAACCTCTATCATGGATCTATCCTCTCTCATGTCTGCTACAAACAACCATCTATTAAAAATCACCATGTGTATCTTCATATTGGATTTAAGGAGTAGTGTGGGTGTTTTTTCTCATTGTCCACTACTTTGTGATTTCAAAGCAATCCATTCCAACACAAACTTGCACTTATTCGTTCTGATCTTCTCAATATCTCAAATGTTCTTCTTTATCTAGTTCATCCCTAGTATTTTTGTACATATTACACCTATGGATTTGTCCTCTTGTGGCCTTCTTATTAGTCAATATTTAAATCATATGTGTTTTGATATTGGAACATGGATAATTAATCCTATGTGTTTAAAACATAAGAGAACATAACCCCATTCCTATGTGTTTTGATATTTCATGGTTAATTAATATGGCTTAGTTAATTTTAAATTCCAAATCTACCTAAAACTATCCTTGTCATTATTGGTGTGAATCAAATCTTATTTTTATCATTATTATATTGTTGGCTCCTCAAAATTGTCATTCATGAGTACCATGAACTTCTATCAGTGTTAAGATGATCTCAAAGTCCTAGATATTATAGTCTTATGTTCTGATTTATTTTAGTTGTGACTACTTTTTTTTGTTCTTCCAAATTCAATATTAGTCAATATTCATTGATAAAATCCACATTTTATTATTATTAGTAGTATTGTTCTAAAAATTAATTAAATTTTACTTTTGATTTGTAAGGTTATTTATCTAATAAATAAATTTATGGTATTAGTCTGGGAAGTCCTTATCAATTCATTATATAAATTTAATATTATTTGTAAAGGATGCATTTTTTAGTGGAAACTAATGTCTTGAGTAAGTTAAAAAAATCTAGGGGGATTTAAATGAAGAAAATAAATCTCATTTAAATTATTTAAGGTTGATAGTTTCATACATGGAAAGTCAAAACTCATTTTTTTACTAGCTGACAATTATGTATGGGACATTATCAACAAAATCATTGTTATTAGTTGACAAATATGTTAGGGAAATCAAAGAACAAATTCAATAGTCATAATGAGATATTCAATAGTTCTTAAGGGAATAAGAAACATATAAATGGTTTTAAGGGAGGAAATCAATCATAGAGTAAATTACCATCTAGTGGATATTTTACATGTGGAGGAGATCATTATGATAAGTACTATCCTCACTAGAAGACAAAATACAAAAATAATAATTCATCTACCTCTACATCACAATATGGACCCTTCTAGTAGAAAATTCATTTAGCTATTGATAATCATCAAAACGAATTTAACTCTTCTCCCATTGAAGTTTTAGTAACCTTATTCATGTATCTTATTTAAGTTTTGATAGATACAAGAGCCACTGAATGCTTTATCTCTCCTAGTATGTTAAATAAATTACTTTATTAAAATTGTTTCAATGTTCATTCCAAATAATTCATCAATGGAGTACAGGAATGAATCTAAGGCCAAGGTAAATAGGCATCTTTTTGAGGCTAAGGTGAAGTTATAATAATTAACCATGGTAATTGGTATGTATGTAACACCATTAGGATCATATGATGTGTTCCTAGGAGTGAATTGGCTCTCTAGGCATAAATCAAAGATTGTATGCCTTTAAAATAAGGTTTAATTCTTAGATGATTTGGGAAATCAAACCCAAAGTAAGCGAGAAAAAAGAGAGTTGAAACTAAGATATATTTTATCCATTCAGTTGAAGAAGGCTCAACAGAAGGGATGCCAAGTATTCTTGGTTAAATCTAATGAAATTAAAGAAACTAAGGTACCCTTTATTGAGAACCACCCCTTTTTTAAGAGTTTCAAAAAAAAAATTTAGAAGATTTACCTAGTTTACCTCCTAAAAAATAATTCAAAATCATTATTAACACCATTTTATAATAAAAATCTCAATCTAAATCTCCCTCTAGAATGAAAAAAATTGAATTAGTCAAGTTAAAATCCTAATTTTATGAAATGTTGGTGAAAGAGTTTATTATTCTAGGTGTTTCACCTTGGGGTGCACCAGTAGTATTCATGAATAAGAAGGATTAATCCTTTTACCTATGTATAAATTACATTATGTTCAACAAAATAACCATTAATAATTGGTATCCATTACCTTGCATTGATGAAGAGGGAATCTCGTAATTGGTATCTATTACCCTGCATTAATGAAGAGGGAATCTCATAATTGGTATACCCTGCATTGATGAAACTACCTTTTCCAATATTTACCTATGAATAGGGTACCATCAATTAAGGATCAAGGAGGAAGATATTGCAAAAATAGCCTTCAAGACTAGATACAGGCACTATGAGTTCATAGTTCTTCCTTTTGGGTTAATGAATGAACTTGAAACATCCATGAATATCATGAACAATGTGTTCAAATATTACCTTGATTAGTTTATAATTATTTTTCTCAATGACATCCTCATCGATTCTAACATTAAAGATAAACATATTGATCATTTATGTTTGATTTTATAATGGTTGCAAAAACATGAGATTTATGGGAAATTTTTTAAGTGTGCCTTATTTCAAAGAAGAGTACAAAACTTGGGACATATTATATTTTTAGAGGGAATCTTTGTAGACCCATATAAGATAAGAGCCATCATGGAATGGCCAATGCCTATGAACATGCATGAGGTATGTATCTTTATGGGCTTAGTGGGATATTACAAAAAAAATTGTGCCAAATTTATAAAAGATAGTTAACCCAATCACCTCTATACAATGAAAAGTGTAGCATTTTATTTCGACCAATAAGTACAAAGAAGCCTTTTAGATTATAAAAAGGAGACTTAATTAAACACTAGTATTATAGATTCTAGATCCAAATGACCATTTTCAAAAATAAATGGTGATTCAAGGGATGGTTTAAGAGGATTTCTTATGGAGGATGGTTTAGTTGTAGCTTATGAATCAAGTAAATTGAAGCCTTATTAGTCTAACTATGCCCCACATGACTTCAAGTTGGATGCCATAGTGCATGATTTATATGGATGGAGGCATTGCTTGTTAAGATAACTTTTTTATCTCAAAATAGTCAACTTGGGGCTCAAGTAAATATTTACTCAACCTAACCTAAATGCTTGGTAAATACGATGGTTGGAATTCCTATCATATTATGACTTTGACATTAGCTACATTAATGGAAATGAAAATATGGTTGTAGATGCCCTTAATCATAGAAAGTACATTACAACATTAGATACTATCATGAGTACCTTTTGAGATCAGATATTGACATTATAACAAAGAGATAAATTATTTGAGTAAGTTAAGAAAGCTTTATCATAGAATCCTCAATACCTTAGGTATAAATAATTAGAATTTGAGAATGATGGAATTTTAAGATTTAATGGAAGGATATATGTGCCTATTAAAGAAAAGTTGAGGGTAACTATAATAAGGGAGTTTTAAAATGCTCCATATTATAGAAATATTGGAATTACTAATCTCTTATCAGAGTTAAAACCATTGTACTTATAGAAAGAAATCAAGAAAGATGTAATGGATTTTATGTCAAGACATTTGGAATGTCAATGAATGAAGAATGATGCATCCTACTGGGTTATTGTAAAAACATTCCATACTAGTATGGACATTGTATAAGGCTTGTCTATATTAAGGAATAATTATGATATTATATTGATGGTTGTTGTTAAACTCACAAAAGTATCACACTTCATTCTAGGTAATTTGATTGATGATGCACCAATTGTTGTAAAGAGGCTTGTAAAGGAGGTGTATATATTGCATGGGTTTATATAAAATATCATCTCAAAAAGGATGACATAAATCTTTTGGAAAACTTTAATGCCCTTAATCATAGAAAGTCAACTAAAATTTAATGCAACTCATCATCCATAAATGGATGGGCAAATAGAAAGAGTGAATCGTAGATTGGAGTATATTTCAAGGATTTATTTCATGTACCAATAATAAAAATGGTAAGAATATTTATCATTGGTTGAATTTAATTATAATAACTCATTTCAATCAACATTGAAGATGGCTCCTTTTGAAGCATTATCTGGTAGGAGGTGTAGAACACCTATCAACTAGGATAAATTAAAGGATTGAGTGGTTGTTGGGCCTGATTTTCTCACTAAAATGGAGTAATAGGTAAATATAATAAGGAAAAGATTTGATAAAGGCAATGTTAGGAATAAAAATTATGTTGATCTGAAAAGCACAATAAGGTAGTTCTTAGTTGGAGATAAGTTTTTTTCTGTGAGTCAAACCCTAAAAGAGTTCCATTAAGGTTGGGAAATCATCAAAATTATCATGTAGATATGTGGGACCCTTTGAGATTCTATAAGTGATAAATCATGTATCATATAGACATTCATTTCCTCCAACTTTAGTATGATTGAATTTTTTTCATATATCATATCTTAAAAAAGTATATAGCTGATCATTCACACATTTTGGACTAGAATGCATTACAAGTTTTAGATCCATGGGTGGTAACAATATAAATAATCATAATACTTGATACATGTAAGCTTATCCTACTTAACAAATAATTTTCTTAATATAAGGTCAAGTGGGGCCAACATTATAAAAATAGTGTCACATGGGAGGATTATAAGGAATTTCATAGGCTGTGTCTTCATTTATTCTAATAATTTTATTGTGAACTTTATTTTATTTTCATAACTCTATTTAAAATAAATTTTATTAAGATGATGACTTATTTTAGGGGGAATAATGTTACATTATGTTTTACTCTTCACAAATTTCATTAATATTAATATAATGAAACAAAGTAATGATTCTACATTTTTCTTATTCTGATGGTATATTTGGATATATTCTACTTGAGTAGAGAGTTGCACTATTTATTTCTTGGTATATTATGATTTGAGTAAAATTTACATTTATCTGGGTATAATATAGTTTTGTGTTTTTAAAAAATATGTTGAGATGATTTCATTTACATATTTTATTTACCATGCAATATTTTACTTGATGCATATACATTTTGAGTATTTTTGTTATTTTATTTTAAGCTCTGACTAATTACTATTTCATTTGACTAAGGTGATTGTAGGAATGTCTCACCCTCATTGAGTGCAACATAGGGAGATCATAATTCGGAAGGAGGAGGCATATTTTGGCTACATGGATAGAAAGAATGAAACCCAAAATCACATACACACTTACACATTTTCATCTTGAGATGTCAGTGTTTTGGTATTTTGTGAATGTGTTGTGTGATTGATTTTTAATATATATGTTTATATTTATTATTTCATGCTCTACATTGGTTATAGTTCATACACTTGTTATGTTGTTGATAAGCTATATCGAACATAGATTCTCTTGTTAATGCTATTTATTAACATTGTCATGAATATTTGTTGAATGTATCTATGAAAATGGTGGTTTGTTGAGTTAGTATTGAATATTGATCTATCTTAGTCATTTTAAATATATAATGGTTCAATATGTTATTTAAGTCATTTTCATAGTATCTAAATATGCAAAGTTTTGTTTGGTTTCAATTGAACCCTTTTTGGTGGCCTAGGAAATATAGGACAAAATACACACAAGTTTTTTTTTTTTTGTAAATTTTTAAGAACATAGTGAAAATGGTTTTTTTTAAAAGGAATTAAAGGTTCTATTTTGGATAATAATTAGTAAAATTGGCATGAATCATTGCCATGTAAAAATTCAAACCAAAAATTAGGGTTATCTAAAAGTCCTCGTAAGAAATTAGGCCTTTTTTTATCATCTGGGTTTTGAATTCACCATTTGGTTGAGAGCATAGTGTATAGAGTTTTTCATGTAGCCATAATTATAAATGTTCTTATCTAAAATTGAAATTAATGGAAGTAATATGGTTATGCATTTATGAAATTTTATTTCTAAGTTTGAGAACTTGCTGAGATTTAGGAGAAATTAGAGGGAACACAAAATGTGGGGGAAGAAAAGAAAAGAAAATAAGCAAGAAGAGAAATAGTGTAAATGGACATGAGGAAAATAGTGGAAGTTGGAAGGATTATCAAGGAAAATATGACTGACTACCTTTATATGCATTCAATAAACCATGACCATTGTTATCTTCAGTAACCATGCAAGTGGTGTATTAGAATTTTAAAGCTATATAACACTTTGGATTTGCCTAAATATGTATGAACTATGTTGTTTCATTTATTTTAGTCTATAAATATAAATTTGGAACCCTTTTTTACCTAGGTTTGGATATATAATTGTTTGAATACATATAATGGTAGAAACCTTTGGCCATTCATGGGCATCACACTCAACCAAATTAAAAAATATATCAAGGATTCATTTTTGTTTTGATTTTGTGAATAAAATACCATTTGTGGATTTAAATATGGGTCATTCTTATGGACTTGGGAATGGAACTCACTTTTATCCACAATCCCATAAGAATGAGGGTAAACTAGTCATATAAACGTAGAAACCTTTGTGAATAGATGAATTTAGTGCATTCATGTTTATAGTTGGATATCCTTGCTATTAAAGTCACTTATGAGAAGGTATGAAATAAAAATTCTTCATTTCTACTTATGACTAGTTTGTAATTTTTTAAGAGGAGGAGAAAAGTGTTCTGTTATATAGTTTCCTTGTCAGAGTGACACTCACTTATAATTTTTTTAGTGATATCTTACCTTAGTCTTACCTTTGCTATAGAAACTATATCTAAACAAGAATTTCATCTTATAAAATTCTCATAATCATGTTTTGGACTATATGATGTGTCTTTTATTGAAAATTATTGAATTTTAGTGATAATCATATTATATGAACTATACATAATCATTCATTGAATTAAGTTTTAGATAAATTTTTTATCAAAATTTAATAGTGTTTTGCAGATCGAAATGAGATAATAATTAAAATGACTAAAAATATAATTTCTTGATAAGTGTCAGCTATGCTAAAGTATATTTATCTCCTTAGTATATTCTTGAAAAGACTATTTACTTAATCATCTTATTTGGATAATTCATTTTTTTATTGTGTGTGTGTGTGTGTGTGTGTGTGTGTGTCTATATATATATATATATATATATATATATATATATATATATATATATATATATATATATATATATATATATATATATATATATATATATGATTGAACAACTTAAACATATAGTGGAATTAGATAAATATTATAAGGAGCAAGTAATCAATAATATAGAGTTATATATAATAGACTTCTAAGATGAGAGAATTTTATTGGGTTAAATGATTAGTTTCCTTATTATAAACACTTGAGTGGATTTTCCAACTTTGATATCGTAAATATATCTTGTTTTCCATGCATATGCTACTATAATAAGCCTTATTGAGTTTATTTTGAACCATTACTTAACATACAAGGTATTAAGGAAAAATAATGATAGAAAGATTATTATTATTATTATTATTATTATTATTATTATTATTATTATTATTATTATTATTATTATTATTATTATTATTATTATTATAGAAACACTACAAGTTGTGCATCAAACAAGTTGATGATAATAAACCTATTTTGTCTAAGATTATTTGGTATGATAATATTTGTATTAGAAAATAATTTTATTAGAAAATTATTAAAAATACATCTGTATTTCTTGAAATTATTGCATGTGATATTGATTACATGTTTGTGGAAAAATTAGACTCATTTTCTATGGGTAAAATATGTTTTTGAACTTGTATAAAATGATTATGTGAAATTTTAAATAAATGATTAGATGATAATATGTTTCAAGTTTGAATAAAATATAAATTGAACTATTTTTATGAATTTATACCATTGTATTTCTTTCTTATGTTAAGGGATGATAGATAATGTGGGATGAGGCCACATTGTGTACATGTCTATCATTAATTAACAGAAAAGAGAATAAGTTAAATTAGTAGAGAGTATGAGTTTGTGTGGATTTGATTTAGATCTATGAGAAATATGATTTCTATAATGAAAAACTTAGGCTAAATTAACGTTATAGTTGTAAATATTGTCAATCCACTATACTATCTAGTTTACATGCATTTGCAAGAAGTCATACTTGATAGAGGATTGTGTTACATGTTCTATATGACTGATGCATGTATTAGTGATTTTACAAAACATAATTTTGGTTTAATTATTTATATCCCTACTTCCATCATCTACTCAATGTTTCATTCTGATTTTTGGCAGTGCATGATCCAGATCGTTGTCCCCACATACTTTGGTTCGAGACGGCAAAGTTTTGAAACAGAGCGTGGGCTCTAATTTCCTTTTGATTCGTTTTTCTCTAAGTGTTGAAGTTAAGCAGAAGCTACCAAGTGTCATTTTTTGAGGCACTTTTCATAATTTCAATAAGGCCAAAGAATATGACATGTGTCCCATAGTAACTCAGCAGAATGTGACAAGTGTCAGCATCGACATTTCATATCAGCACCCGCATTTCATCTCTTTTCAGAGAAAGGTTTCAACAAGCTACGTATCAGGATCAGGCAAAAAGTGCCAAGTGGCAATCACAGAAGGTTTCAATTTGCTTTTCTAAAAGTGATGGAAGATGCCACGTATCCCATCTGAAGAGAGCAGAAGACACCATGTGTTGATATTTGAATTATCTTAATTTTTCTTCAATGATAAAGCAAAGACTATGGTGGGTCTCAAGTTTTGTTTTTAAAGCAAGCGGAAGCCGCCAGGTGTCGCTGTCTGTGTAAATATGAAATGAGACCCAATTATTTCTATTAAACAAAGTAAAGTAGAGACCACCACATGTCACCTTCCACAGGTTTCTAAAAAGGTAGCTAAAAGAAGCGGAGACCACCACATAACCCCAGTTAAGTAAAGCAAAGATTGCCATGTGTCTTTTATTGAGGGAAGTATAAATTGCCACTTATCCCTATGTTCCTTTTCAAGTTGCTTGGGCAAGAAAGGCTATGGGTCTTATTCTCTTTTAAGCTGTTAAAGTTTTGTGGAAGCGGATTGCGACAGGTGTCAAAGGTGGAACACTCATGAGCAAAGACACAAAAGAAGTATAAATTACACAGAAAGTGCTGTGTGTCTTCAATAAGGTTGCAAAACCCACCAAGTGTCATCCTCTGGTGTCTCTTAAAGTAATAAGAAGGTTTTCAAGGAATTGACTAAGTGTCCTCTTCCATTTAAGAGAAGGGAGCATTCTGTGATCTGTTTCATCCAATGAACTACTGGAAGACAAAGCATTTTAGAATCTAATAAATATCTTCTGTTAGACACTTCTAGTTTGATTAGATTTCAGTTGGGCTGTTAGATTGAGAAAAAGTAAACAATCTGGAGTGAATCTAAGGCTATAAATAAGGGTGAAGAGATCACCAAGAGCATCATCATATACCAGAGAGAATTGTTTGAGAGAAATTGTCAAGAGTTTTAGACTTTCTAGAGTTGTGACTAGGAATATCATTTGCCTTTGTTCTATTTTCTTAAGTTGGAAAGTTTATGTAACTGTGCCTGTTTCTGTGCCTCTTATGTGACTGGAGAATTAATAAGAAGATTTAATCCTATGCTTTTGTTGATATTTTTTGTCTCATTACAAAATTAGTCTAGGCTATGTTGTCAAGAGTTTTAGACTTTCTAGAGCTATGATTAGGAATGTCATTTGCCTTTGTTCCATTTCCTTAAGTTGGAAAGTTTATATAACTGTGTGTGTTTCTATGCCTCTTATATGACTAGAGAATTCAAATAAGAAGATTGAACCCTACATCTTTGTTGATATTTTTTATATCACTGTAAAAGCAGTAAATGCTGTGAGCCTCTGTTTCTATTGTTTCCATCTTTTACATTGATCATGCACTTGTTTGCTCTTAAATGTAATTGAATCTTACATATAGTCTCACTGTGCTCAGGATTAAGGTTGAATTACATTCAGGCACATTGCCATAGTTAGATTTTCTTTCTTGCATTTGTATTTCTATTAAAATTCCTATCCCTTTTCTCAGTATAAACTTGATATAAAAAAGAGACCAGCTTCTTAAAAATATGGAGGTTGTTTCAAGTAGCAAGTCCCACATCTTGAAACTTCCCATTGTTGGTGTTAGAAACAAGCACAATTTTAATCATCAACAATTTTTGGCACGTCCAATGGGACAAATCTTGAAGCTTCTTTCAAGATCATATGAATCAAAGAGATACAAGGAGTCAGAGCTATGGACCAATAACCAGATCACAATCTGCTATAAATCTAGGTATTCTTTTGCCACCTTTGGTAACTATTCCAAGAAGAAGAGTCAACTAGTTTATCCCAATACCACCAGCCACTTGGGACCCAATCCCAGTGAATGCCTTGAAAGCTCTACCCAGATTCAGTGGGCAAGACTTTAAAACACTTGAAGAATATTTGTAGGATGTATCAAATGTTTGTGCTATACATGTTGTCACATAGAAAAATGTGGCCATAAGACTATTAACAGCTTCTTTTAAAGGGAAGGCTCTAGAATGGTATCGATCTTTGACCCCAAATACCATATCTACATGGGATTAGCTTGGATATCTTTTCTTTGAAATATTTGAAGAGAAGGGCGATAAGTCTTCTTTGTTACAATAATTAATTACCATCCAAAGGACACCACAAGAAGTGATTACTGACTTCAATTCTAGATTTCAAAATATTTGGAAAAGAATCCCTATTACAGCTAGACCATTATCAGGTATGGCTATAGTGTTTTATCTTAAGGCTTTGAATTCAGATATATCTGTTATGATTCAGTCACTTGGAGGTCATACTCTGCCAGAGGCTTATACTATGTAGTCAGAGCTGAAAATAATTTGATAGATGCTAGAAAATTGCCCCCAAGGCCTCCCATGCCCATGTTCCCATAAATTTCCTTACCATTACCTCAAGAAGCCCCTAAATCCATAACCCCAACTGTGTCTATCTACACATATCCTTAACCACTTGCTAAAGAAAGTGTCCCCACTCAGTCATCTGAGCTAGATGATATCAAGAATATCTTGAGGACATTTCCTAATGAGCTCATTAATATAAAAAGATAGCAAAATACTTATACTAAACCTCAATACCAGGGCTATCAAGGAAATAGATTTTCATCTCAACCAAACCAATACCAGGGTCCTCCAAGGTAAAATATCCCTTATCCAACAAATCAATTAGTTGCAGTCTCTACACCCTCATAGACTATTCCTCCCAATTCAAATAGAGAGATTGTTCCAGGGCAAAAGAATTATGCGAGTACTAGTGACAATCAAGTCTACCAATCTTTTGGTATGCAAAATTTAGTTTTAATGGCTCAGATGCAAGGGATATCTTTACAAAAACAAGAAGAAATAGCCCCAAAATATGCTTTGTTCTCATGGGTTGAAGATGAAGAATCAATATTCTTGAATGAAGCTTCTGTTTCCAAAAAACCAGTGGTGCAATCAAACTACTGTACTAAATCAAAGAAAAGAATGATGGAATAGCTTGAAGTTGTAAAAAATGATGTTATGGAGAATATTCCATTTCAAGGTCATCAAAACATGGCAGTTAGACAAGAAGTGCTTCAGCCAGTGCAGAATCAAGAAGTTCCTGGAAAAATTTAAGAAAAGGCAAGATATCCTTATTTTCCAAGAATTCAAACTTTGGGACCAATGAATGTGGTGGATCAACTGAAGATGACACCAACACAAGTATCAATTTGGGACATATTAGCTATTCCTAAACAAAGGACACTATTACAAGAAGCTCTTCAAAGCTAAACAATGCCCAAATATACTGAAGGACTTGCTGATAAAAGAAAGCTCAAAGACACAGTTTATCTACAGACACCAACCTTAGTGAACATTGTTCTAGAGGTAAGCAAATCCAAACTAGATCCCTTCTATTTAACTATGATAGTTGGCAAGAAACTACTGCATAATGTAATGATAAATTTAGAGGCTAGAACTACAATAATGCCAAAGCAAATAGTAGATGCTTTAGAGATAAAATATGAGTAACTCACTAAAGGAGTTATGTAGCTAGATGGCAAACCAGTGCAAATAATAGGGAGAATTAAACAATTCCCATTACAATTATATACTTATCCAAATATAATTATAAATCAAGATATATTAGTGATAGATATACCTCCTCTATTTGGCCTATGTTTATCAAGAGACTTTATAGCCAATATAGGAGGAGATATGTCTCTTGACTGGTCTCACTTAATTCTAAGAACTAAATATGGCTCAAAGATGAAAATTCTATCTGAACCACTATTAGAAGATCACATCACCAATGAACCAATATCAAAATTAAAGGTAGATCATGCTATGATAAATAAGGAAGAAAGGGTTTTTGTTGAAAAGTTTGAAGCATTATGGACTAAGCATGATCAAGAAAAAGAAAATAACCAGTTGTTAGCTATGATGCAAAATGACCCATATGGAAATTATGACTCTACTGGTCTGGGCACTTATGTTATTTTTGATGAAGACCATGAAATCCCAAATGTTTTAAGGGAAGAGACACCAAATACTCAAGAATCTAAAAAAGTTTCAGAAATCTGGACTTTAAATTTTGATGGGGCTAGAAGTAAAAATGGTGTTGGAGTAGGTATTTGTCTTACTGCTCCAAATGGTGAAAAAACATTAGGGGCTATCCATTTTCAATTTTTTTGTACTAATAATGATGTTGAGTATGAATCTTTAGTACATGGGCTCCTATTAGCCAAGAAAAAGGGAATAAAGAATCTAATAGTAAAAGGAGATTCAGAATTAGTAGTAAAGCAAATTAGAGAAAAGGAAATAGCAAAGAATGTCAGGATGAAATCCTATAAGCACAAAATTTGGGACTTAATAAAAGATTTTAAAGCTTTTAATATTGAAGTAGTTCCCAGGATTCAAAATTTTGAAGCTGATAGGATAGCATAGATTGGTTCATAGTTTGATCCAACAACTAGCCTATTAGTTAATAATGAGTCAGTAAAGGTTATAGTAAGGCCAACTATCCTAGATAATGATGATAATTGGTAAGTATTTGAGAATGATTTTCAAGTACTCTCATTCTTATAACAATCAGGGGAATTTGTCGATCAATTGCAACCAAAGATTGAAGAGGCATATGGGGATCAAATTATACAATTAAAGAATAATAAACTTCCCAAAGGTTTAATCACTTTAGAGAGCCTTTTTGATCCAGAAG
Organism: Torreya grandis; assembly: GCA_037957365.1. Taxonomy (NCBI): domain Eukaryota; kingdom Viridiplantae; phylum Streptophyta; class Pinopsida; order Cupressales; family Taxaceae; genus Torreya; species Torreya grandis. The sequence goes on along the minus strand of JARHVA010002847.1, from coordinate 660,809 downwards.
ATGTAAGCCTGGAGAAGAAAAGTTTCCAAGCAAACAAAGTAGATTATTCTGAAATAGAGGTAAGTGAAGGAAAAAAATTAAAAGTTGTAAATTCTACAACTCAAGTAGAAAAGGAAAGGCTAATTGAGTTATGCAAAAAATATGATAGAATCATAACCTGGAGCTATAAAGACCTTCATGGAGATAATAGAGACATTATTCAGCACACAATAGATCTGACTGAAGGATCTAAGCCTGTCAAACAAAAATAGAGGCCAGTGAATCCAAGGATTGAGCCTCTAATGGTGGACGAGTTGTAGAAACTTTTAGATTCTAAAATAGTTTTCTGATCAAACACTCAACTTGGGTATCAAATCTAGTACCAGTTAGAAAAAAGAATGGTGATATAAGACTTTGTGTAGATTTTATAGATCTAAACAAAGCATCTTTGAAGGATCACTATCCCTTGCCCTCCATGGAACAAATTTTATAGACTGTGGCCAGATCTAAGAGGTTTTCTTTGCTAAATGGTTTCTCTGGATACAATCAGATTTGGTTGGCTAATGAATACCAATACAAGACTGCTTTTACTACCAAATGGGGAACATTTGCATATGCTAAAATGCCATTTCGCCTGTCAAATGTTGGAGCCACTTTTCAAAGAGATATGGATGTAGCATTTGGGGAACTTATAAACAAAATCATTTTGATTTATCTTGATGATCTTACTATTTTTTCAAAGAATGTTGTTGATCATTTTGATCATTTAGAAGCTGTGTTTAAAAAATGTCAAGAATTTGAAATATCTTTAAATCCTAAGAAATCTATTTTTGTTTTCCCTCAAGGAAAATTATTGGGACATAAAGTATCTAAAGAAGGAGTCTCCATAGACCCAGAAAGAGTTGCAGCTATAATGAACTTACCTCTTCTAGTAAATAAGAAAGCAATTCAATCTTTCTTGGGAAAGATTAATTTCATTAGTCGGTTCATATCTGACTTTGCAGGCTTAGTAAGACTAGTGACACTCTTGTTGAAAAAAGACCTAATTTTCAAGTGGACTATAGAAGGAAGGAAAGCCTTTGAAGAGGTCAAGAAAGCTATCTCAATAGCTCCATTACTTAGAAACCTAGAATTTTCTAAGCCTTTTGTAATGTATGTATATGGAGGAGAGATTAGTATTGTTGATTTCCTAACATAGAAGGATGATAAACAAGAGGGAGAGCATCCAATAGCTTTTTTCTCGAGGACTCTTAGGGAATATGAAACCAAATATAACTTTGTGTAAAAACAAGCATATGCTATGGTAAAAACTCACAAAAAATTTAGGCATATAGTATCAGGAAGTAAAATTTTGATACTTATAGCACATCCAAGTGTTATAGAATACATCATGGAGGGTAAAATTACTAAAAAAAGAGCAAACTAGATAACTAAGATCCTTGAATATGATGTAGAAGTCAAACCCACTAAATTAGTCAGAGGTAGGGGTTTGTGCCAATATATGACTCAAGATCTTGAAAAGATGATACCTGAAGAGATAAATTTAGGAATAGAAGAAGAAATTGTATTGATAATACAAGAAGTTGATCAAGAATCCTAGGTTACAAGCAGGATTCATTTTATGAAAAAATGTATTTACCCAAGAGAAATCCCTCAAAATAAGAGAAGATACTATAGGATGCAAAGAGTTAATTTTGTTTTAATTGAACAGGTTTTTTTCAAAAGAAATTCTGATGGAAAATTGTTAAGATGTGTAGAAAAAGATGAGGCTAAGAAAATACTACATGAAATACATCATGGAGTATCAGGTGGAAATTTTTCTGTAAAGACCATAGTTATAAAGATAAGTGAAGTAGTTTATTTCTGGACTACTTTATTTATAGATTGTTATCAATTGGTTAAAAAATGTCAATCTTGTCAATATTATGTGGGGATGAGAAGGAATGCAGCAATGCCTCTTAGTCCTATAATTGTGGATGAACCTTTTTCTCAATGGGGTCTTCACTTCATTGGAATGATAAATCTAATATCTAGTATGGGTCAAAAATGGATCTTAACATCCACAGATTATTTCACCAGATGGACCAAGGTAGTGCCACTCAAGGAAGCAACAGAAAATATGATCCTAGATTTTTTAGGGAGTATCACTACTCATTTTGGGGCTCCTCACACCATAATTTTAGATAATGCTAAAGCATTTTTAGGGTTCAAAGTATCCGACTTTGCATTAAAGCATGGAATATATCTAAAAACTTCTTCTAATTATTACCCTCAGGGTAATGGTTTGGCAGAATCAACTAATAAGAACCTGATTAGACTCATCAAAAGAATAGGGGCTGATCATCACAAGGAGTGGCATAAAGTGCTTAATTTAGCACTATGGGCTGATAGAATTATGCCTAAATAGGTGATCAAAATGTCCCCATATGAATTGGTATATGGGAAACCTATTGTAATTCCCCTAAGCTTGGAGATTCCTGCTCTCCAGCTAATCAAATAGATTGAAATTAAAGAAAATGGCCCCATGCAGGTCAGACTTGTAGAACTTCTAGAAGTTCAATAAAAGAGGGATGTAGTACATGATTGATTAATAAAGCATAAAAAAACAATTAAATACTATTTTGATATAAGGACTTCAAATCCCCATTTCGAAACAGGTTCAATTATTTTGAAATGGGATGCAAGAGTTGCCAAACCAGGTCAACACACTAAGTTTGAAGCATTATGGACTGGCCTTTATAAAATTTTGGCATGTAAATAGAAAAATTCATTTGAGCTAGAAATGATGGAAGGTGAACCTAAAGAGATTCCTATAAATAGAATCTATTTGAAACATTTTAGTCAAAACTATGTTTTTTAGTGATTTCAGATCATGCGGGAGTTGTAAATTCTTTTTGAGTAGGCTCAAAAGTCCTTGGGGTTGCCAATAATTGTGGAGTAAAAAATACTCTACATTTCATTCTGATTTTTAGGAGCACATGATCCAGATTGTTGTCGCTGCATACTTTGGTTTGAGACAATGAAGTTTTGAAATAGAGCGCAGGCTCTAATTTCTTTTTGATTCATTTTTCTCTAAGTGTTGAAGTCAAGCGGAAGCTACCAAGTGTCATTTTTTGAGGCACTTTTCATAATTTAAATAAGGCTATGAAATGTGCCACGTGTCCCATAGCAACTCAATGGAACGCGACAAGTGTCGGCATCCACATTTCATATCGGCACCCACATTTCATCTCTTTTTAGTGAAAGGTTTCAACAAGCTAAGTATCAGGATCAGGCAGAAAGTGCCAAGTGGCAATCACGAAAGGTTTCAATTTTATTTTATAAAAGTGATGAAAGATGCCATGTATCTCAGCTAAAGAGAGAGGAAGCCACCATGTGTCGAGATCTGAATTATCTTCATTTTACTTAACCAATATAGTAAAGACTGTGGTGGGTCTCAAGTTTTATTTCTGAAGCAAGCGGAAGCAGCCAGGTGTTGTTGTCCATGTAAATATGAAATGAGACCCAATTGTTTCTATGATATAAACAAAGTAAATTGGATACCACCATGTGTCACCTTCTGCAGGTTTCTAAAAAGGTAGCTAAAAGAAGCAGAGACCACCACATAACCCCAGTTAAGTAAAGCAGAGATTGCCACGTGTCTGTTGTTGAGGGAAGCAGAAATCGCCACCTATCCCTATGCTCTTTTTCAAGTTGATCAGGCAAGAAAGGTTGTTGGTCTTATTTTATTTTAAGCTGTTAAAGTTTTGAGGAGGTGGATTACGACAGGTGTCAAAGGCAGAACACTCATGAGCTAAGACACAAAAGGAGTATAAATTACATGAAAAGTGTTGTGTGTCTTCAGTAAGGTTTTGGAACCCACAAAGTGTCATCCTCTGGTGTCTCCTAAAGTAATAAGAAGGTTTTCAAGGAAGTGACTAAGTGTCCTCTTCTATTTAATAGAAGGGATCATCCTGTGATCTGTTTTAGCCAATGAACTACTGGAAGACAAAGCATTTTAGAATCTATGAAATATCTTCTATTAGACACTTCCAGTTCGGTTAGATTTTAGTTGGGCCATTAGATTGAGAACAAGCAGACAATCTGGAGTGAATCCAAAGCTATAAATAAGGGTGCAGAGATCACCAAGAGCATCATTATATACCAAAGAGATTTTTTTGAGAGAAATTGTCAAGATTTTTAGACTTTCTAGAGTTGTGACTAGGAATATCATTTGCCTTTGTTCTATTTTCTTAAGTTAGAAAGTTTATTTAACTGTGCATGTTTTTGTGCTTCTTATGTGACTAGAGAATTAATAAGAAGATTTAATCCTTTGCCTTTGTTGATATTTTTTGTGTCATTTCAAAAGTAGTCTAGGCTGTGTTGTCAAGAGTTTTAGACTTTCTAGAGCTGTGATTAGGAATGTCATTTGCCTTTGTTCCATTTTATTTAGTTGGAAAGTTTATATAACTATGCATGTTTCTATGCCTCTTATGTGACTAGAGAATTCAAATAAGAAGATTGAACCCTATGCCTTTGTTGATATTTTCTATATCACTGCAAAAGCAGTCTATGTTGTGAGCCTCCGTTTCTATTGTTTCCATCTTTTACATTGATCATGCACTTGTTTGCTCTTAAATGTAATTGAATCTTACATATAGTCCCACTTTGCTCAAAATTAAGGTTGAATTACATTCAAGCGCATTGCCATAGTTAGATTTTATTTCTTGCATTTGTGTTTTTGTTAAAATTCCTATTCCTTTTCCTAGTATACACTTGATATAAAGAAGAGACCAGCTTCTTAAAAATCTGAAGGTTGTTTCAAGTAGCAAGTCCCACATCTTGAAACTTCCCATTGTTGGTGTTAGAAACAAGTGCAATTTTAATCATCAACACTACCCTTTCATGAAGGAAAGGGCCACTCCCAATGGGGAGGTGTATAGGAGACTAACAATCAATGATTGGAGGAAAAATACCCAGATGATGCTTTCTCTCTCTTTAGTCGATCAACCACTTTGGATGCATAATCATGGATATTGTATTGATTTTGAGATTTCATATGAAGATATATTTTAGTATTGTACTTCTTATCATTTATTACTTTGATAGTTAGTGAAAATTGTAATATTTTCACCCAGTATTATTATAATTGTTTACAACATTGGTTATATATTTGTACATGATTCATAGTAAATAAGAATAAAAGTGGATATGTATTCTTGTTTAGCTATAATAATGTGTTATTTTGGTGTAAGATGGTACCATTCGTTCTATATATTATTTCCAACATGTTTTCTTATCTTCTGTACTTTTGAAATATTATTTGTAAGCTAATAGAACATTATTTAACCAGTGGGTTAATAATATTTATACACATGTTGTATTTAGTTATATTTATCTATCAAATAATATAACATTTATTTTCATAGTGGAGAGAATTATACTTTATTTATGTTGATGTAATATTTTTAAAATGAGGTTTTAAGTAAATCCCAATGGGATTATAACAAAGTAACTAGTAAAATTGGAAACATGGTCACAAAAAATTAAAGTAGAAGAAAGCTTTGATTAATAGTGGAAGTTGTAAAAAGATGGATGAGGAAAAAAAATGGGCATATTTAGAGATTCGATACAACAACACCACTAATATCCCACATGACTTGGTTATTCCTTTAAAAAAATCCATGTAAATATTTGACCTTACTTGAATACGAATAACCAAGGGTTGGAATAAGCTTGGGCTCAAGACAGTTTCTCCTTTGTTGCACTAAAAGGTCTCACATCATCCCATAAACCATTTAATGTAAAGTTTAGTGACCTCTTAAAATAATTTAAGTGTATCCTTTCATATGTACTAAAAAAAATTGAGTGGTTAGTTAAAGGGGAGGCAGGCAGTTCTAGTAAAATCGTCTCTCTCAGTGCTAATTCTGGTACTAATACCAAACATCATTTGTTTTGTAAATAGTGATAATCACAAGAATAATTTGGATAAGATGAATGTTTAATGTTCACTTATTAGATGATTCTTACTATACCTTATTCACCTACTCTAACATGGGGAAGGATAGGGTACACAAGGTTGTCTCTTATTCATATTGGAGAGACAACACCTATACAATAACATTGTCCTAAAATTTCTTGTATGTACTATCATAGTCATATCCCATCAATTTGGGAAACTGCTTTTGTTGCTCGAGTGAAGATAATATTTTCTGCAAGAATTACTTGAGGCTATAGAGATCAATTCTGATATAGAAGTGCCTCTTGAATAGGAGTGGGCTCCCCTTGTATACAACATGATTAACAATTAGCATCTCCTTTTCATATGTGGAGTGGAGTTTTTAATTTGAAAGTGCATTTTTGATGAATGCAAGGGGTTGACCTTTCTGAATTATAAAAAACTCTAATCCACCTCTTGAAGTATAAATATAAATGAAAAGGGGTTTTGAGAAGTTGGTCATAGCTAGAATAGGAATAATACACATTGCATGCTTGATCAGTGTGAAGGATTTTAATAGTACCTCCAACCATTAAAAGGCATAATATTTTAAAATGGAAATCAATAGAGCTAAAATTTATCATAATCTTGGATAAAGCTTTTATAGTACCTAATAAAACCTAAAAATAGCAAACTCTCTTGAGTGTTTTATGTTTAGGTCTATTTTCATAGATTCATTATTTATAGGATTCACTTTCATGCCTTCTTCTAAGCCAATGTGTCCAAGATACTCAATTTACTTTTGCCAAAATCATAATTTCATTGTTTGTCACATAAGTGGTTAGAAATAAAGAATTGGAAGGTATGTTTCATAAGTATCATATGATACTCCTATATATAGTTATAGACAAGGATGTCATCAAATAATACCAAGATTAAATTATGGAGACATGGCCAAAATGTCATGTTCATTAATCCCCAATACATTAATGAAGCATTATTGAAGTCAAAGGGCAAGATAAGAAACTCATAATTACTATCATGAGTTGGGAAGGTTATCTTGAGAATATCATCTTCCTTTGGGTAAATTTTATGATAGCCTTATCGTAAGTTGAGCTTTCATAAGAAGTGATATCCATGCATTTCATCCAGAAACTCATCAATAATTGGAATGGGAAGTTTGTCCTTTATTATGAGTTTATTCAATGTGCAAAAGTCAATATAGAGGTGATAATATGCATATTTTTGTCATACCAGTAATACAAGAGAATAATAATGACTAATGTTGAGCCTAATGACTCTAGCCTTCAAATATCCTTATACCATTATTTTATTTCATTCTTATAAAGAAACAAGTACTCATAAGGATGAATGTTTAGAGATAAAATACTTGGAACCAACTAAATTCCATTATAATCAAGCCATTATGTGTGTAATCCTTTATGTTTCTTAAATATAATTGAATACTTCAATAATAAATCATTTACATCTAGAAGGAAATTGGAATCAGATGATTTATTAATATGGATGGAACAAAATTAGGAAACAATCCTATGAAACCCCTTTTATAGAAACATATGCATGCAGTGAGAGGTAATGCCACTTTTTCATATTTAAGTGAAGACTTTTAAGGTTTGTCATTGGCCCTTATAAATGAATTACATCCATAAGTAGGAAAAATCTCATATGATAGGACCTAGTTTTTGAATGCTCTATGTTCCCCAAACTTTGTCACAACCTCCAAGAGATAGAAGAAACTAGTCTAATTTTAAATTATCATATTTCATTGAAATACATACATTCAAAAATTTTCCCTTACAAGGTAAATTTATACCATTGGACATCATGAATTCAAAACTTAAATAGGTATACACATAACTATTGGTTTATTTGGATAGCATAGGATAAATGAAGTTATGTATGTTGCTAGAGTCAATGAATATTTCTAGAGGGGGTGTTCTTTAAAGAAACCCTTAATTTTAATTGTTTGAGGAGTGGTGACATGAGAAAATACATGTAATAAAATTTATGGCATGTCCTCATCCTTGATATAAGTGTCTTATTCATTTTCTTCCTCTATGGTTTTTGGTGCATCTTCACTCTCTTTATATTCTTGAGAAGACTCTAAATCAAGTGGGTAAAGCTTTTATTCCACACACTAGTGGCTCATAGTGAATATAAAATCATAGTTATATCATAATCCCTTTTTAAAACATGATCTCATCTCATCCTCTATTTGGAATTTGATGGGCATAGTTTCTAGGTTTGAAAATGTTGGTGATCATGGTGGAAAGGAATTCATTATTGGGTGGGATTTGGAAGACTTTCCTTGGACTATGAACTTTTCTTCATCCAATTTAACTATCCCAATGGTTTGAATTATTTCACTATTATCTAATTTTATATTTTATACCCACAACAAAACAACGTTTGAAGAAGTCGTTTGTCAACCCTTTCATTTATTGGCATTTTTTCAAATTTTGTTCAATATTCTCAAAAAACAATTCTCTACTACAATTTGGTTACAACTCTAATGAAATCCTCATAGGCACTTGGGAAAAATTGAACTAATAATAACTCAAAAAAATTGGACCATATAAAAATACCATTCAATTTTTTGTATCATTGAAACCACTAGAAAACTTATTTTACTAGATTGAAAGATCTTATAGGGACCTTGTTTTGGGATGGGATGTCATCCAAATAAAATTATTGCTCTACCTTGTAGATCCTACTAATGTGATCTTTACCATCAAATTTAGGATTGTGGGGCATTCTCCAAATATTAAAGTTATGTTTAAAAAAATTCTTAGTCACTACCACTTAGGTCATGGAGAGTGTCCATCATGTTTGTCTATTAGGCATTGAAACTAAAGAGTTGGGATTGGATGTCATCATGTATGGCATGTATTTATGGTAGAAAGTTAGAATTTTGTGTCACCATTTCTCATGATATGATTAGTACCACCATATGGGGGTTCTAAGGCTATTCATAAATTGTTCCCAAAGTTACATATAAAAATTATCAGTGTAATGAGATGAATGCATATGCCCCAAGTTTGAAAAAAATGAATTTTTTTTATGGATGATAGACTTACGACATTGTGTCCAAATAACTTCTCATAAATATTTTGGCCATTTTTGGTAACTAAATTTTCTATGGCATTCCGAAATAGTTTAAAACATTTAGATTTTTGTGGATACTATATTTTCAGATCTAAGATTCCAATATTGTTAGGGTAATAAACGTGTTTTTATTTTATGAGCTTGTAACTATATAGATCATGTTTGTAATTGGTGTTGGCATGATATTTCAAATTTATAGCTACATAGGTTTGAATCTTTTCATATCTCACTAACCCCTTTTCTAAGATACAACATGACTAAATTTCATGGGATAATTGGTTACCATTGCATCACATAATACAAACGGATGAAGCCTTCCTATGGCTAAGCTTTAAAAATAACCATGGGATCTTCCAATATACATAAAAGTCTGTGAAAGATTAAATTTGTATATAATGTTGTTTAATGGCTTGAGTATTGGGGCATAACCCCACACTTCATAGATAATAGGTAAAATTGATAAGCACTTAGCCTATAAAAATAAATTTCTATGATTTTTAAGACCATTAGAACATAATTTCTAGCCTAAGAAAAAACTATTTTTAAAATAAATTAAAAAAATTGGCTAATTTGTGGTAAAAAAACTTAGTACCACTGATTTTGTTTTCACTTTATGATTATCGAGACCTTAATTGGGTGAGCTAAGAACATATAGTGAGAGCATAAGGTTGATAGTTGTAAAGAGCCCTGAACCACTAAAATTGTTACAGAACAATATTTTAGGAAATTTCTTACACACATGTTAATTTAGAAACATAATTAGAACAATGTTGCATTGAACTAAAATGAGATAACAATATTGTATTACAATAGAAAATTTTCACTACAAAACATCTTATTAACCCAATTCAATACAAAATATTTAATAAATGATATTTTCTTTTACAAAATTTTTATGTTTAATATATTTTATTCAATAAAACAACTATTTCCTATACTTATAAGATAATTATAAATATAAAATATAATGTTTTGTAAAATATATGCATATAAGATTTTATTAGTAATAAGTAATTCAAACTTAAAGAATAAGGGAAAATGGGTCCTAATAAATCATGGCCAATTTGAGTGGAGGAACCATCCTCTCCAACTAATGGCATAAAGGAGGACCTAGGTTTAAAGCACGATGTAAAAAGGTGAAGTGAGGGGGAACTTTAAAAAAAAAATTAATTTTTTATGTTTTTATTTTTTAAATAATAAAAATAATTTTTCTTAAGCTTGAGGAAATACTGAATAATTTGACATTTGAGGGTGCATAGTTATTTATACTTATAAGGATAGTTGTTCTGAGTAACTCTTTTGATTTTGGATTTTTATATTATTTTAATATTGAGAAATTTTATATTTAAAATATTCAAATAATTTAAAATAATATTATATATACAAAACATTTTAGAGAGAAAAGTAAGTTGTAAGAACATTTTAACCTATAATAAAAATAAAATGAAAGATAATTAAATATTAATAAAATTAAAATTTTAATAAATTTTAATTTATATTATTAAATTTAATATAAATAAATATTTAAAATATATTTAATTTCAAAACAAAATTTATTTATTATATAAATAAATTTAATGTAATATAGTGGCTCTACTTATTTTCAACACTTGTAAATACCAAAAAGTATTTGCACTATCATTTAGCTAAAAAATGTCTTTCAATTTATATCAATTAAAAAGTGAATTTAGTGAGTAGTTAAAAACTTTCTTGTTTATATTAATTGAGATATTTTATTATTCTTAAATATATTATATAAAAAATATATATATTTTAAAATATATATATAATTTTATTAATAAATAAATTATTCATGTATAATTTAATTAAAAATTAAAATTAATTAATTCTTCATATAAATATATGTGTTTTGTATTTATTTATTTTTTATTTTTATCATCTATTTTATAAATGAATAGTATAAATTTATTTTATAATATCTTTTAGGGAGAGAAGACATTTATTTTTTATTTTTTTTCCAATACTTATTCTAATATAAAATTTGAAATGCATTTCATTTGTATTTTAATAATGGCAATGAATAATAATGAATGTAATAGGAAACAATTATCATCAGTTTTGAGTTTAACATTAGTAAGGGTTTACATATAAACTTTTTGCTTTTTTTTTTAATAATTTCAACACAGTAAAGTGTACATAGAATATATTATATGATGATAATTTTTTATTTAATATGATTTATAATGAAAAATTTTATAAAAATGTGGTGGTAGGGTTGGGGGCCTACCACTCAACTACGTATCAGAATTAAAAAATTATAAAATCAATAATATATATATATATATATATATAATAGTTAAAATTGAAATGAAAAACATATTTATAATTAAAAGGTCCTCTTAATTTATACGAAAATGAAATGCTTCTATTAATTTAATGATATTATAAGATTTTAACAATAATACGCTTGAATCCAATTCAATGAAATGTATTGTAGTCAAAATTCAATTACTGTTCCCATTAGCATGACATTAAGGGAAAAAATAGTGTACCCATTTAAAGAAGAAATTATTAGCAATCCTCGAACATGATTTATTTGTTAATCAATTGCCGACCATCCATCATCGATTACAGATAAAGTATCAATTTTACTTTAAAGTGATTTGTGTAGGTTTATAATCATAAAATCCCCCAGCAATGTGACAAGTTTCTAATATGGAGGCAAATCATGAATAAATATAATATATAAATAATAAAAATGAATGGTTTGGGTTAATACTTGGGTTTGAAAATGTTTAATTGAATAGATAAAAAAATAAAATAGGAAAAAATAAGTTTAGGAAAAAAATAAATATCTAATAAATAATTGAATTTTTTTTACAATTAGATGAAAAATATTTACTTCAATAAAAATAATAAATAATGAAAGGAATGAATATGATATGTTGAGCGGATGTTTGGAAACATTGTATAAAAATTGATAAAAATTAAATTGAAAATAAATTATTTTTCATTGTATTTATAATCATGACTTTAAAATGTGTAAGAGTTCATGAAGGTAAGTGAAATATTTGATAAAATTTCTAAATATATTGGAATGAAATGGATTATTTGAAATATTGTCCATGTTCTTTTTACACAAATAAAATTGGCTGCTAGATGTTTAAATTAGATTGATTAGCATGTTGAATTTTTTAAAATTTTGAAAGCTTTAAGAAAACAAAGTGAAAATAAAATAAAGTCTAATAATCAAATTAATTAAAAAAATATAAAACTATAAAAATGATAAATTATAGTTGAAAAAGGTGAAGGTAAAACAAACATAATTTTTCAGGTGTTTCATGTTAGAGGTTAGCTAATTGTTTTCAAAATTGTATTGTTGAGAAATTATAATAGTTCATTTTGGTTTGAGCAATCCCATGATTCTTTAAATTTTATGCAATAAATATCACTAAGAAAAATTAAAAGTATTTAACTAAAATCTTTTATTTAAATAAATAAATTAATAATATATGATTGGACACAAATTTATAATCGGAAATAAAAAAGTAGGAAAATCCTTTGAAAATGTTCAACGCCTTACTATTTCCCATCCCTTAAAACTTTCTTCCTAACAATAATTTCTCTTTCATTAGCAATTTTTAAATTTTTATGGTGTATCAAACCGATGTGAGCAAAATTATAGAACTAATAGCCCCCAACATGGGACCACTCCATTAAAATTGTTTTAATTATAACATGTGTGTCAATATTAGGCTTGAATCATGTCAAGAGGGCCAAGATAGAAGTGTTTAAATTTGACATCCATTTATAATTTTTTATGTTTTATATAATAAAATACTTACATTTTTAAAAAAGGTTCACATACTTTTTTTTTATTGAATAAGTTGGTTGTTACAACAACAAGTAGCTCTATGAAACAAGAAGATCATAAAGGAGACATAAAACACAAGACATTAACTATTATAATTTCAATATTAAATTCATCATATCATTTTCAGCGTTTCTAATTTTATTTTCAACTTTTGGCATTTGTTGTACTAGTTCATTGTTGTAGACAAGATCTCTTTGGAGTACCCTAAAGATAATATGTAACTCTAAATAATATTTGGATTAAAGATTTTGAATTGAAACTATAAAAAGAATACAAGAGTTATTAAATACATCAATAGATCTAATCTTCTACAAGTGCATAATAATCACTTAAAATATTCACCAAATCACATTATGAGAAATGTTAAAGATTAGAAGAGCTTATTTTCAACACAATAGTGTTGAAAAATATCAAAGAAATTATTGTGCACAATAACCCATATACTTTTATCAATATTGCATCTCTAGTAGATATGAGTGACAAATTGAGGAAGATTACAAACTAGACACTTGAGAGGGTTGTCACCAATAGGTATTTTATGAAAGAGGAGCTTCCAAGTTATGATTTGAGCCATGACATTAGCTTTGGAATTCCAAATGGCAGCTCAAAGGTGTTATTTGGGAAAGGGGGGGGGGGGGGCGGGGGGCGGGTGCGGCGGGAAGGAAGGAGAAGGCGCGGGTGGGGGTGGGTACAAATTCATGTTATCATTCATGAACTATCAAAATAATATAGTGAACTAGCAACATATTAAGAGCCATGAGTATCAGACAAGAGCATAAAAAATAGAACACTTATTTGAGTGGAAAACCCTCAAGGAGAAGAAAATTTAGTGATGATAAAAATGGACTATTGTCTTATAATTCAAACGTCAAGATTTAGTGAATCACAAACTTCACCTTGAGCACCAACTCCAACTAGCTAAACACCAATGCTAGTAGGCTTTATCAATCACCCACTTGTAAGGAGGCACCAACCCCCTAGATGACTCAACAATAACCTAGTCACCTCAAACCTTTTATCACATTCATAAAAATTTATTTATCATACAACACATAATGATCTCCTTCTTAATCTCTTCACACATTTCTATCCTTGTCAAACTGGTCTCTAGCCTTCTTCACTCAAACATGTCTCTTCAAGATAGATTATGTTATTTAACATTGATAGTCATCTATAATACCCCTATTAGATCTTCATGATAATTTATCTTCACCTTGATGATTTTTTATAATACCCCCTTTATCTCTTAAAAATTATATATCTTCTGTTTCAACTCTCATACACACTAGCTAGCCAATTACACCAATTAGGCCTTGTTCTTATACTAAGCTCTTGCCCATACACCTCTTGGTCAGCCATACAAACTTTTCCACTTATATTTTCAATAAAAAAAGCCTTAGGTCATGCCAAAAACATGAATAAAACATTGAAATGTGTTGGTCATATCATATCAAAGCAAAACCCCTTTTAGGCCTTAAGGAGACCTAATTCAATTAGGCCTTCATTAACACAACAATTACCCTTTAAACTCTTTGGAAAACTCTAAAACTTCTCACACAGTACGAACATATCATATGTCAATAAAATGGACCTTATAAAAATTCATTTTAGTTCCAAAACACCTTATAAGTCCAACTACTGCTTGAACCTCTTCTCAAAACACTATTCATAATAGGCTTGTCTATACCCAAAAAATCTATCTTAAACAACTGAAGTAAAAACACAATTTTGACAAACAACCATGAAAAAATATCACACATACATAAGATATATGAACTTAATATCATCATCATGTGTTTTATACTTCTCAATACACTTCAAAAGAACTCAAACCCTTCTGTGTAGATAGCCCACTCAAAAATTCTAGAACACTCTAAAACTTGGTGAAGAATAACTTGATCTTTAACACCTAAAATACCACACTCAAGATGTTATAATGCATAAATATGATCTTAAAACATCCTCGTAATAACCTAAAATAATATATCATAATCTCTAATAGAAATATTGGTCTTTCAAACCAATCTCATTACCTCATTGTACACAGACCTCATTGAGCTAGACAAGTCAACTAGAGTGAAATTTTTTACTATATATAATGATATCCAAATATTGTATCCAATATTAAAATTTATTATAGGTATTTAAAAACATATCCATGCACTTTTATTCATTCCTAATCCATGATAACACATCCCTATTCACCTTCTCACTTCTACTTGGTTTTCTCACTATTTGGACTAATAGGCCTATTAGTGATAGGTCAACTTGTATGATTGGTTTAGATAACCTAAGGGATATAACATAATAATTAAGTATAATTGGAAATCAAATAAATGTCTCAAGATTTTTCCTTCATCTATTTAGTAACTTTGAATTTGTTAACTCTAAGAACTTCAGCAAATCTTTGAGAAATAAGGCCTTTCATATAAGATCTACTCAGTCATCTAACAAACCAATCACACTTGGAGATGCCTAAGAGATTTTAATTCATGATCAAATAACTAAAATATCCAAACCAATCCATTATGATCACTTTATATCAATATATTTCACATCAGGTCATTATTAGGGTTTTAGAGAGGGTTAGCATTATTTCTGGTATTAATGATTATTCATAAAGGATTGCCCCTCATTTCCAAAAATATTTCCTGAAGATATTACCTAGGACCCTTTACCATCTCTCCTCAATATCTCAAGTTCCCATGCATAGGTTACACATGCTAATAAACACTTAAAAGTCCTTCTTAGGTTGAGAACCCTTCATTTTATACACTAAAGAAACCTCAAAGTCACCTTTCATGCCTTTTATTTAAGAATTTGACCTCAAAATGTGTCTAAATACATGGTAAAACCTATCACATCACTAAAAATTCTCACATTCTCATTCTTATCTTGAAATTTGAATCTCATACCTTATTTGGCCACCATCTCTCTCTATGCTTTCTTGGACCTTGACTTAAAAACTATATTAGGCCTTGAAAGTAGCCTTCAAGCCTCTTTTCATACACTATCCACCTCGATAACATGCTCACACAAAATCTCACAATCTCAAACAATGTCAAACATCATTCATATGCCTTGACAATAGATCATGATGTCTTATTAGGCCAAGCAGGGTCTAGAGGTGGTCTAGTTATGTACCAAGTTTGTAGGACTTACTCATGTAGGTTCACTCTAATAATCTCATGAGTGTTCAAATGAATCATATTCATACTCAAAAAACCTCATATATCTTATTATGCCTCTATGCATCCATAACACTAGGACACCAAGCTCATGCCTTCTCACAAGATCTCTTCATGTAATGACTAGTGTCATGACGAGGCTTCTCAAGCTCTTGAAACTTAATAAATGACCTTGAAACACTTATTTATGATCTTATACCTTGATCATAAGTATTACATTCACCTCATATAGTGTCATACCTCTCAATGATGCTATCAAAAAAGAACATTATTTAATTTCATCATGAACACATTTCTTAAAAACCTTTGACATCAATGACAACATTAATTCCAAGTTTCAACAATAGGAACAATACTCAACAATATCCCCCTTAGTCATTGATGGAAAAATATATTATATTCATATCATTCATATCTCCCTATTCTATTCTTTTATTCCCCTTTGACATAAATGATAAAGTGATATTTGTAACTCCTTGGATCACACTTCTTACAACCAAAATACTCAACACATAGGACTTATGAGTTTATGAGACATAACACAAACATGTTCCCCCTATATCCATACATACCTTCTTGGAAAACTCACCTATTCTTGTATATAATGATAATGACTAGACCCTCGTAAGTACTTGACTTTTTTAATGATTGCTAGGGGCAAGAATTACATCCAATTCCTGTCTTAGTTGTTCAAAAGTTACCTTTGGAAGTGGTTTGGGAAAGAT
This sequence comes from Torreya grandis, assembly GCA_037957365.1. Taxonomy (NCBI): domain Eukaryota; kingdom Viridiplantae; phylum Streptophyta; class Pinopsida; order Cupressales; family Taxaceae; genus Torreya; species Torreya grandis. Next base: position 644,039 of record JARHVA010002847.1, on the reverse strand, counting down.
GTTTTCAATCTGATCTTGTGTAGAAACATATTCACATTTGACACTTTCTTCACTCACCTTCTTTCTTACAAAATGATACTTGATGTGAATCTGTTTAGTCCTTGAGTGCATGATAGGGTTCTTTGAGACACTTATAACATTTGTATTGCCATAATAGATAGAGATAGGACCATATACTCCACTTTTTAGTCTTTTAGGGTTTCTCTCATCCATAGGACCTAAGCACAACATAAATCTACTACAATTTACTCATCCTCACAAGTGGAAAAAACTATTGATGGTTGTTTTTTGCTTATCCATGAAACTAGGCACCTACCTAGGAAGAAGATTTCTCCATTAGTACTCTTCCTATAATCTATACTTCATGCCCAATATGCATCTATTTAGGCTATCAAATTGAAATCCTTGATTTTCATAGATACCATAATCCATACTCCATATTCCACTAAAGATACCTGAGTATCCTTTTGAATACTTGCATATGATTCTCCTTTGGATCTTCTTGAAACCTTCCCACAAGACCTATTGTATGCATGATGTCAGGTCTAGAGGTAGTGATGTACGAAAATATTCCAATCATTGACCTATATGATGTCTAAAATATAATTGAATACTCATCTTCCTTGTTCAACTTACATCCTATAATCATGGGTGTACTAACTACCTTATAATCCTCCATCTCAAACTTCTTCAACATCTTTCTTATGTACTTGACTTGTGAGATGAATATACCTTTTTCAGACTAAGTGATTTAAAACCCAATAAAGAATGATAATTTTCCTCGCATGAAAATCTCAAAATATTTACTAATAACCTCTATAAAGGCCTTTTTTATGTTCTCATTATTTCCACCAAAGATGATGTCATCCACATAGATATCTACTATCAGTTGATGGTGATCTTCTGTCTTAATGTATAGATCATTATCTACAAATCCTCTTTTGAATCTTTTACCTAATAGATACTTATCCAACCTAGCATGCTAAGCTCTAGGAGCTTACGTTAGACCATATAGATCCTTTTTAAAACTTCAAACATAATCTTTGTCATCTGATGGTGATAACCCTTTAGTTTTATCAGTGTACACTTCTTCCAAATTCTCAATCAAAAATGTAGTTTTGGCATCCATCTGGTATACCTTGAAGCTTTTAAATCTTGTATAATCTATAAATAATTTGATGTCCTCTAATATTACTATTGGTACAATGGTTTCCTCAAATTATACCCCTTTAACTTGTGCATGTCCCTTGTATACCAGTTTAGCCATGTTCCTATTGACTTCTCCATCTTCATTCAGCTTATTTCTAAACACCCATTTTGTGCCAATGAGATTCTTATCTTTAGGCCTAGGAACTAGTTCCCAACTCTCATTCTTATCCATTTAGTATAACTCCTCATTCATAGAACCTATCCAAAAATTATCTTTGATCTATTCTATAAGACTCTTAGGTTTAATATTGGATAATAGAGAAACATTATCTTGATTTATATTATTGGCTAGTCTTCTCCTTATTTGCATACCTACATTCCTGTTTCCAATGATTTGAGATTTAGGGTGATCTCTTTGAATCTATCTTGAAGGTCCTTTTGATTCTTATCTCTCTCCAAGTTCTCAGTCTTCCTCATCAACCTCTATAGTCTCCTACTCATTCTTGAAGTCCAAATTTCCTAAAGTGTTCTTTGACTGTGCATGAGATTTTATTGTCTCATCAATACTCACATTTTTAATTTCATTTATATTTTTTAGTCTATTGTTATAAAATATATAGGTTGAGCTCATTGATGAGTATCTTAAGGATATGCCTTCATTAGATCTATAATCAAACCTACCCAAGTCTTCATCATCTCTTTTGATGAAACATTTGCTCTCAAAAACTCTAAAGTGTTCTACATTGGTAGGTCTACCATTCTATAGTTTATAAGGAGTCTTGTTTCCATTAGTCCTTATATATCCTCTATTAAAAATTTAGATAATAGTGCTTACTACCTCTCTCCAATATCCATCAGATAATATAAACTCATTTAACATAGTTCAATCCATCTCTTGAACTCTCATATTCTTCCTTTCCACCACCCCATTCTACTAAGGTGTCCTAACTATTATGAATTGTCTCCTTTTTCCATGAACCTCATAGAAGTCATAAAACTCATTGGAACAAAACTCTCCTCCTCTATCAAATCTTAGGCACTTAATCTTCCAATTCTTCTCATTATCAACAAGATCCTTTAATATCTTAAACTTATCAAGAGCTTCTAATTTCTCTTTCAGGAATGCAACCCAAGTCATTTTTGTCTAATCATCAATGAGTAACATGAAATATCTATCTCCTTGAATTATTTGAATTCTTATAATCCCATAAATATCAATGTGTATTAACTCTAAGGGTTTTGTAGTAGAGTACTCCTTAGACTTGAACCCTCTTCTAGTCATCTTACCATGTTGACATGCCTTTCAAAGTATGTTTGTAAGTTTGATGATCTTAAGCATGTTCTTCATAGAATTCTTAGTGATAATCCTAAATAGGTTGTAAAATTTTAGGTGACCTAGATTTTTTTTCCATATCCAACTTTCATCTATCTATCTCATGAAACATCTCTCCTTATTGATCTCATTAAATACATATAGGTTGTTCTTAGTCCTATTAGCGTTGTCAATTAGCCTTCCTAATTTGTCTTTCCTTATCTCACACCCTCTATCATGAAAGGTTAGAGTATGTCCTTCATTTCACATTTGACTCATACTAATCAGGGTATGTTTAAAACCTTCCACATACAACACATTTTGTGTCTTGATCTTTCCATTGTCCAAACTCAAGACACCCTTACCAACTATATTGGTAATTGTGTTTTCCAAAACCTCACTATTCTTACATCATTATTATTTAATGATATGAACTTATTTATATATATTATCATGTGGGTTGAGTAACTAATATATATATATATATATATATATATATATATATATATATATATATATATATATATCAAGCCTTCATCTTGAATATGAAAGGTATTCTAAGCTAGCATAAAATCCTCTTTGGTCGTTTATTCCTCCTTAGAAATTAGTCCATCTTGCTTCTTGAGCTCAATTTGATCCATCCTAGCTTGTTTTGACTTCCATTCCAATGTTTGATCCTTTTTATGAATTCTAGGAGCTTCATATGTCTTGTTGAATCTTGTGGACCTTCTAACTTTATTAGATTAAAATATTGCAATGTGTCCTAAATTGTGACAAATGTAGCAAACAACATTTCTATACTTACCATGGTTCCATGATGACTTATCCTTTATAACATTAGGTTTATTGATTGATATTTTCATGTTATTACTCTTGAATTGTTCTAAATTATCATTATCTTTCTCAACCTTGCTCAATTTATCTATGAGTTTTTCATGCTCAACCTTAAAATAATCTAGCTCAATCTTCAACTAGTCATACTCAACTTAATTTGACTTACACCTTGTGTTGACGTCTTCTTACTGACTCCTGAGATCACTGGTATTATTATTTTGATGTTTCAAATCATCAAGGGTATTTATGATCTCATCTTCAAGTTATAATTTAGATTTCCCTTATTTACTATCATAGTATACTTCTTCATCATACAAGTTATCTTCTTCCTTTTGATCACAAAACATTCTTGTGCTTCTTAAGGTCACCTTCAAGATGTTATACTTTGCTCAAAGGACAAGGATATATTACCAATTATTGGAATCACAATTAATTAGAGGGGGGTGAATCAATATTTAAAACTTTTACAACTTTACTTTATCATTCATGAACTATCAAAATAATAAAGTGACCTAGCAAGACATTAAGATCCATGAGCATGAGAGAAAAGCATAACACATATAATGCTTATTTGAGTGGAAAACCCTCAAAGGGAATACAACCCACTAATGATGCAAATTTACTATTTCCATATAAGTCAAACATAAATATTTAGTGAAGTACCAAATTCACTTGGAGCACCAACCCCACCAACTCAGCTAAGCTTTAGCAAGCACCCACTTGCAAAGAAGCACTAACCCCCTAGATAACTCAACACTAACTCAGCCACATAAAATATTTGATCACCTTTAGAACCCTTTTTTTCATCCAATAGATGATTATCTCCTTCTTCATCTCTTCACACACTTCCATCCTTCTCAAACTAGTCTTTATTGATCATCACTCAAATAGGTCTCTTCAAGAGAGATTAGGTCATTTGAGCTTGATATTAATATATAGTATCCATGTTATATCTTTATGATAATTTATCTGCACCCTGATGATGTTTTATAAGACCTCCTTTATCTCTTTAAAATGTTATATCTTATGTTTCAACTCTCATACACACTAACTAGCCAACTAGGCTCTTGCTTATACACCTCTTGGTCAACCATACACACTTGACCACTTATATTTTCAATACATTAGGCCATAGGTCATGCCAAAAACATGAATCAAACATTACAATAAGTCTGTCATGATGAGGTTGGTACATATTTGTAGAAGATCAACACATGTTACATAGAGCAGATAAATAAATTAAAACACAATATATCATAATATTCTTTCACTCTAATTAATAATCATTCAGGACTTTACACAAATATATAGAAACAATATTATTATACTTATGAATAACATCTCTCCACTAACTTCTCACCTAAATCCCTCTAATTATGCAAACTCCTATTTACAATATATTGTTATAATTCATCAAAAATATATCTCAACAATATAATATTCTAATTAATATCATAATATTGTTTATAAAAATATTACTACCAAATATTAATTAACTTAATAATTTTTACCTCTCTATAAATACTAAGAATTTACATAATGTAAAAGATAGATTTCCTAACATCCCCCCCATAGTTTTACATGGTGAAAAAACATTCACACTCTTATTTGCAGTATACTCCCCCATTTTAGCATGACCTATTTTGCTCATGACCTTGACATAAAGAGATCCTCACTCCTTCCATGGTTTTACAATTTTACCACAAAATTTGACATGAATGGAAACATTAACTACCTCCAAGAATTGGCATGAATAGAATTGTATGCCACCACATACTCATAGGTCTGGATAGTACTAATGCAATCTTCTTGCACATGACCACTATTGTGCAAAGAAATGCATCCTACATTTACTTAGGTGATAATAATGGATGTGTCACTGAGGGTCATCTCCATAAAAAATTAAGGTAGTTTTGAGATCTCTATATTATTTTCTCTCCTAATTATTGTCCAAACACTATTCACCTCCTATGGTTTTATGGATCTACCATAATCCCTTTCAAGATCCATGAACTAACTTATATTGATTCTTTCTATCCTTTCAAAATGTTTTCACATCAGGAAATAATTTTTCAAATTTCACATAGATAATAGTACATGAATAGACATTGTTCTTTTGTTCTTATTTTGCATGCACACAACATAAACAATGAAAAAAATACACCATATAAAATTTCACCACATCATTGGTATCACCCCATCATTGGTGACTAATAATAGGTCATTGAAAGACCTCCAACCTCCATGTATCCTCCAACCTCTAGTAGGTTTGTTGCTCACTTAGTTGATGAAGTCATGAAACTCAATCACATGTTACTTTGACTAAAGTGGGTTCCCCCATTAATACTGACCCAATTGACATTATGATGTCTCATACAAGTGATAGTACATCCTTTATGACAAAAGATTTAACTTTGATAGTTATCTGACATATAAGACTTTTACAGATGATTATATATTTGATGACTTATATACTCATGACACAAAAAAGACCATGATGATAAACAATAATAACTATTATGACTTTTGAATATTTAAGCATTTGATATGAATTGATAAAATGAATAAACTCATAATTACCCTTTAAGAGATAACATGACTCTTCTCTTTTAAAAACTAAAAAAATAATTAACTGTTAATTTTTATCATAGCTATATGATAAAAGCTACATGTTAAAAAACTAATATTTACCTATGACGATAAATACTCAAACATTGACATTTTTTTAGAAATGATACAAAACACTAAAATTACTTATAAGAAAAAAAACATGACTACCTATAAATAATAAACATAAACTAATACTAAACAAAGACTTTAATTTTTTTTATAAATTTATTGACATGACTCAGTGTTAAATAACCTTGATGGAAGGCATTGGATACTAATTATCACATTTTTCATGAACTCATTTAATCTATTGATAAATTATACAAACCATGAGACACTTTGAGTATTGTGCTTTAAATGATAGTTGATTTCACTATTGCATGATGCCATGTGTCATGGATCATATAGCAAGAAAAGTTGAAGATTGTAACCAATAGTCTAACATATAAATGTAATTTATATGGAGAAAATAAATTCCAATGTGGCATGATCCAAGTGGATATAAGGTGGGATTGTAGTCACTATACAATGTGGTGTAACACTTTCAATAATGAAGATCTATGATGACTGGTTATTGCTAATAAATGAACCAGACACTTTTACATTTAGAGATGTATTGATTTATAGTTAATCTATATATAGACCAATTTATATCCAACATAATTAATATCCTTACCACCACAAGCACATGTGGATATGTAGATGCATGATCAAAAAATTAATATGTAGGTTGAGTTCGACTAGGTGTATATGACAAGATTTGAATGATGCAGAGGATATGTTTAATGATTAGTGGGAAAATTTATATAGTAAAAAATTAGATGCTTTAATTGACATGCATAGTTCTAATTTTGTTTAATCCTCTATTAGTATCTTCTCGTAGACTGTGCATTGACCATAGATTATTGGAATTCATTGTGGAGATTTTACAGTGTAATAATACTATTCCAACAATACTCTCATTAGAAGGGCAAGTAATAATATAATAACCCCTAAAAATAAATTAGATATTCATCATAGGAACCAAGATAATGTTACTTTGATACCAGATGATGAGGCTGGTATGGATTTGTAGAAGATCAACACATGTTACATAGAATAGATAAACAAATTAAAACATAATATATCATAATATTATTTCACTTTGATTAATAATCATTCAAGAATTTACACAAATATATAGGAACATAGTTCCTATATTTATGGAGAAAATTTCTACACTAACTTCTCACCCAAATCCCTCTAATTATGCAAACCCCTATTTACGATATATTGTTATAACTCATTAACAATATATCTCAACAATATAATATTCTAACTAATATCAAAATATTATTTATAACAATATTACTACCATATATTAACTAAACTATTAATACTTACCTCTCCATAAATAATCATATTTACACAATGTAAAATCTAGACTTTCTAACATGTCATAGCATATAGGACCAAAATCCCTTTTAGCCCTTAAGGAGACCATATTCAATTAGACCTTCATTAGCACATGTTACCCTTTGGTCTCCTTAAAACACTCTAAAATATCTCACATAATAGGAACATATCATATGTCACTCAAATAGACCTTATTAAACTTCAATTTAGGTCCAAAACACCTTTTAGGTCTAACTACTGCTTGATCCTCTTCTCCAAACACCATTCACAATAGGCCTATGTATACCTAAAACATTTGTATTGAACAAATGAAGAAAAAACAAAATTTTCCAAACAACCATGGAAAAAAATCATACCTAAATAATATATATGAACTTAATATCATCACCATGTTATTTTTAATTCATAATACATGGAAAAAGGACTCAAACCCTTCTTTGTAAATAGCTCACTCATAACTGCTAGAACACTCCAAAACTTGGTCAAGAATAACTTGATATTTAAAACCTAAAATATCACACTCAAGAGCTTAAAATGAATTAATATTATATTAAAACATCCATTTAATTACATAAAAAAAATATATCATAATATATAATGGCAATATTATCTTGTAGACCAATCTCATGACCTCACTATACACAGACCTCACTAAGCTAGACAAGTCAACTTGACAACAAAGTTTTACTATATAAAATGATCTAAAAATATTATATCTAATATTAAAATGGATTTTAGGTATTTAAAAACATATCCATACACTTTTATTCATCCTTAATCCATGATAACACATCCCTAATCACCTTCTTAATTATGCATAGTTTTCTCATAGTTTGCACCAATAGGGCTGTTACCAATAGTTCAACTTGTATGACTATTTTAGCACACCTAAGGGATATAAATTACTCATAAAACACCATGGATATCAAATACAGGTTTAAATATTTATTTTCCATCCATTTAGTAACTTTAACTTGGTCAATTCTAAGAACTATAATAAATCTTCAAAAAATAAAGCCTTTCCTATATGGTCCACTCACTCACCTCGAAAACTAATCAAACTTGGAGATGCATGAGAGATTTTAATTCATGATCCAATATCTAAAATATATAAATCAATCCATTCTAATCACTTTAGAGTAATATCTTTCATAATGGGTCATTATTAGGGTTTTAGAGAGGGTTAACACTATTTCTAGTGTTAACGATTGTTCATAAAGTATTAACCTCATTTAAAAAAATAATGTCTAAAGATATTATATAAGACCTTTATTCATCTATCATAAATATCTAAAGCTTGAATGAATAGGTTACATGTGCTAATGAAAACCTGAAAGTACTTCTCAGGTTGAGAACCCTTCATTCTATGCACTCAAGAATCCTTAAAACCACCTTTCATGCCTTTTCTTGAAAAAATTGACCTCAAAATTGGTCAAAACACTTGGTAAAATATATAACACCACTAATAATACTCACTTTCTCATTTATATCTTGAAATCTAAATCTCATACCTCATTTGACCACCATCTCTCTCTTTGATTGCTTAGACCTTGACCTGCAAACTATATTAGGCCTTAAAAATGACCTTGAAGCCTCTTTTCATACACTCTAAACCTCACTTAAATGATAAAAAAACATCTCACGTGCTCAAAAAATTTCAAACATTCTCCATATGCCTTAACAACATATTGCGATACCTTATTAGGCCAAGCAGGGTCTAGAGGTGGTCTAGTTGTATACCAAGTCTATAGGGATTAACCCTGTAGGTTCACTCTTAGAATTTTATGAGTTAACTAATGCCTCATATTCATGATCAAATAACCTCATATATCTTATTACACCTTTTTGCATTTATCTCACTAGGCCACCAAGCTCATACCTTCTTATAGGGTCTCTTCATGCAATTACCAATGACATGATAAGGCTTCTCAAGCTCTTGAAACTTGATAACTGACCTTGAAAAAATTATTTATTATATTATACCTTGTTCATAAGTATTACACACTCCTTATATGGTGGCATACCTCTCAAATATTCTATCGAATAAGAATATTGTTTAATGACCTCATGAACACTTTTCTTAAGAACCTTTGACATCGATGACAACATTAATGCCAACTTTCAATAATAGGAACAATGCTCAACATTAACTTCACTAAATTTATATTTCCATTTAAAATTAATCCTTTGTTCCAGAATCAACCCTAGAAAGAGTTTATTATAAACAATTTGAGCATAAATTTATCAATCTTATAATTTTTAAGCTTCCTCTAATCATTCAAAAAAATTGCATTGAATCAAAGTGGATATATTAACAAGTAATGAATTATCCACAAGTCATAGAATTTAATTTATATTAGTCTTATTAGTGTTATTTAGGTGAAATATATCCTTTAAAATTGACCAACATTCCATTTGCAACAATATAATTACCATAAATCTCAAAATTGTTGAATGCCTTTATTAAATAGGAGTTTTCCTTACAGCCTAGAGTGAAGAGAAAAAGAAAGCCCATTAATTTGAACATGTCTATTCCACTAAATGGATGACATAAAAAAATTATGACCATGTTTAAAAGAGTTAACTTTCCATTCCAAAACTTGAGAAGTTTCTTGCCATGTTTTCCACATGTTGTTAAGTGATGTAGGGACTGAGAGTTTGAATTACTTATGGAAAAATAAATTATCATACATGTGCAAATATTTTCATTAAACCTTAGAAGTAGATATTCAAACTCTATCTCAAACAAGAACATTCCATGGTTAATAACTATGAAAAGCCCTAGTGATCCATTTATAAATCAAACACTTACTTTGTGTCCTAGGATCCATAACAACAAGACTTCCTTTATCATTTAGCTGAATGAATTGATTTAAGGAGGTGCATTGCATACATTTATTTCCATACCATTTCTCCTAAATATGTTTTTTATAATTTTGGTGAATTTTTTATAGCATATTTTATAAGGAAACAAGCATAAAGAATAGTAAAAATGTGTTACAACTAAACCCTTATTAGAAACTTTCATTTTTTGGCAAAATAAATAAATTTGGATTCCTAACAATCAAGATTGTTCTAATTTTTTCTAGAAACCAATTTTGCATGTCACTAAAAGAGACTTTAAGGACAAAGGGGATACCATGTACCTAGTAAATTTTCCATGTTGAACACATTTTCACTCAAGAGGAGTCTAATGAGAAGTGGGATCAACTTGAATCATAATAAATTCATTCTTGTGCATTGCATTTTTAGACCTTGAAATAACATAATACAACTCAAGTATATCCATGTCATTGTTTGTTTCTTCTTTATGATTGCAAATAAAAATTATGTTATCATCAATATAATAATATTGAATGATATATGTATTATTAGGAAGAGTGATATTTTTAACAAGATTATAATTATTTACCCTTTGTAGCATGTATCAAAGAGAATCTATAATCAAAACATATAGAAAATCAGCTAGAGGGAAACCTTGACAAGTGGATTGTTGAAACACAATGGATTCAACAAGAGAACCATTCACTAAAAGTTTAATTGAGGCATCATCAAAGCAAACTTTAATGTAGTGAATCACTTATTTTATAAACTCTAATGAATTTAACATATTAATAATAAAGGACCATTTGATTTTATCATAATATTTTTCAAAGTCAAACTTAACAATTAATAAGTTTTGATATGTTTTTTTTGTATTCATTCTACAAATTCTCAAACTAAAGACTAGATTATCTAAAATAAACCTCCCATCAATAAATCATTTTTTTCCTCAAATTTAACAATATCTTAAATAAATAATTTAATACATTGAACAATAAATTTAACAATCATCTTATAAGAAATATTAAAAGAGAGTAATGAGTCTCCATCTGACTATATTATCTCTATTGCTGACAACTTGTGAAATGATCTTTATTAATGCTAGGTTGATAAAGGTACAAAGTGAGGTATTTTATTTAACCTCAAGATAAACTTGTAAAATTTATCATGAATAATTGGCCAAATATCCTTGAAAATTAGGCCATCCCATCTAATCTAGGAATTTTTTCATTGACCATATAGAAAATAACATATGACAATTCATTACAGGTCAACAATTCCACTTGGAATGGAAATAAGACTTGACTAGCTATGTAACAGCATAATAAAATTCCATAGTAAACATCAAACTTAAAGGTAATTATGTTATCCTTTGGGTATAATTTCTCAAAATGTGTATGTTAATGTTATTAAAAATATGCATAATTGATATAATTTCCACCATTTTACATCATGCATTTAGCTCTTTCCCATTGCTAATTTACGAATATTGTAATTTTATGTGATGGATTTTGAAAAATTTAAAGCTAAATTATAATATTTGTGCATATGATTTAATGCATAGCATGTATGAACTTTATTTTTTTTGGAATTTGAATAATACATAACACATGGTTTTGAACTAAGGAGGAGATTTTTTTGATCTGTTAGGGTTTTCTCCATGCACGCCATTGAGTCAGCCCTTGGTTCTTTGCTTAACTAGCCTTGTGTCATACCATGGCCTTAGGCACTTGTGGGAATTATCATTTTTTTAGGGTTTATCACCTTCAGGTAAGGCCATCCCTTATAATATATTCTCCCCATTTTATCCAATCTTTTTTAGTTGTGAAGAAGAATGGAGGAGCACTGACGAACAGCCCCCTGCAAGTGCCTAAAGAAGTTTTTCCTAAAGGTATACCATGAGGTAATACTTTAGAACCTGATGTTATATTTCATATTCACAAATTTAATTATGCATGTCATTGGTTAGATCAATTTTGTTTAATATGATATTTTATCAAGAGAATCATCTTTAAAAGTATGCTAAGGTCTTGGGTTTAAACTCACTAGGCATCACACAGAATTAAATTGTAGAGTGTCTAGAACATGACTAAGGGTTTTTTATCTTTAATTTTTTGAACCATCCCATGCTAGAGGAATCCTCCATAATTATACCACTTGGTATGTCAAGAAATCACTTATGGTTCTCTCCCCTTGGACACAAGACTTTATAGTCTTGGAGCACTCTGATCTTAAAGTCATGATTTGGGTTGAATTTCCATGCCTCCCTCTCCCATGTTATCACTTTATTCACCAAATATCATCCTTTATATGCCATTTTATTTTTCATGAAGATAACTAATTTTACTCTGCTAGACTACAAAAAAGGGTTTGTATAGAATTAAACCTCTCTTAGAAACTCAAAGATTTTATGTAAATCTAGGCTGGGGATATAAGGCACTCTTAGTGAGTCCTATATATCAACTTGCCTAACACTTGATTTTGATACCAATCCATAGACCATAAGATACAATGCTTTCCCCTTCATTAGCTCATAATAATGCATCCAACCACATAGCCTCTTCCCCAAGCCCTCTCTTGAAGCTAGAAAGACACCAGATGAGGATAGTTAGACTATGGTTAGGAAGAAGAACACTCATACCAAAGATGTAAACTCAAATAATACTCCTAAAATAGGTAATTCATCTTCAAATAATGTCCCACATGATCAGGCTCCTATTCCAAAAGATCCCTCACTAGCTGCAGCCTTGAAATTAGTAGAAAAGCCTAGGGTGTTCAACACTCCTTTAGCTGTTAATGTTGTATCCCAAGGTGTCAAAGCCTCTATGCCTAATTCTTCAAAATCACATCTATCCAATATTCCACTTATTACTTAGTGGGATATGCCTAAACAATCTCATATCCCTCCTTAGAGGATTGACAAGGTAGAGGAAAGAGTTTTTGGTTGACCTTGACTTGAGGAAATAATATGAGTTTTTGAGTGCCAACAATGGGAACTTTTTATAGAATTGGTATGATGCCCTAAAAGGGTTATACTTGAAGGACATGTCCCTTTATGATCTTTATCTGTGAATTTATTTTCATGGAATATTCAAGGTCTCATAGATCCAAAACACAAGTTTGTTGTGTGTGATTTCAAAAAGAAGTTTCCTGAGATGGACATTTTTCTATCTATAAGAAGTCAAGGTGGTGGATGTTTTATTGAAATCTATCATTAATTCCATCTAGCATAACAATATCATTCTTCATAGAAACATTTCCACAAGACATGAAGGGGTGATCACATTCATCTCTCCAAGGTGGTGGCCACAATTAGTGCAATATAGTGTAGACCCCATTAATCCGTTAGTTTGGGCTCTTTTTAGCATTGAAATTCACTCCTTTGGATTTATTAATATTTATTCCTTGAATAATGATTTGGAGTATTGTAATTTATGACATTGGACTGTGGATGATCTCCTTGATGCCCATTGGGTATTATGTGGTGAATTTAATAAGGTAACATCTCTTAAAGACAAATTAGGCCACTTACCTATGAGGTGGGTAGCTAGTGAAAGGGAGGCATGGTTTTACATGTGAACTAAATGGGGATTTTATGACCCCAATTTAACATGCCAACCTACAGATGGATTTTGGTACACTTGGAGTAATTTTAGGGAAGGCCCCACTTAGATTTTGAAGCATATAGATAAGGCAATGATGTCCACCCAAATTACTTCTCTTTTGATAACATTTTTTCCTCTAGTGTAGGTGCTATTGGATTTTGGGCTTTCTAATCACTCCCTCATTTAGTTTCATGTGCAATGGAATTTCATGAAACATAAAGTCCAAACAATACAACTCTTCCTTAGCACCTCCTTGCTCAATCATGGGTCCACAATGGCACACATTGTGAGAGTTTGGAATTTAGATCCACATTCTTCCCAAGAATATGGTTAGATTTTCTAGTGAGATGATGCCATCAGAAGGACATCCTAGTTTTTTTGGATCTATGTCTACCAACTTACCAAATTTTGGAGACACTCCTACTCTGAAACTAACTGAGAAGTGATTCATGTAGCTCTAGCTCTAGAAAAATATCCCTTTAATGAGATCTTACAGGTGAGAGTTGTGTCCTTAAGGCACCACATTCATATTAAAAATAGATACAATTCCTAAGAAGCCCTAGTCAAATCCAAGCTTCATTCACTTAAAATAGGGGACACAGCTTCTAAAGAATTATTTTAATTGGTGTGAGCCAAAAACTCAAAGAAAAAAATTCAAGTCATTATTGAGGCCAGTAACAGACTCACAATGACTCCATAGATAGTGCAAGCTTTCATCCAAAATTATCAACAAGTGTTCAAAGCTCAAGTGTATGTAGTTGAGCATGAATCTTCCCTTCAACAATGCCTTTTAGTGGTGCCATGCAAACTCAGTCCCACCTATCAGGTGATTTGTGATAGGCCCCTCACTATTCATCATTTACATGAAGTAGTGTCTCACATGGCTAATGATAAATCCCCTAGAATTGATGGCATCCCTTGTGAATTATATAGAACTCTTTGGGATCTTGTGGGTAATGATTTTCATAAGGTTTATCAAGAATTGTTTCATGCACATTCATTGGGTTAAAATATAAATAAAATAAATATCAAATTCATACCTAAGAAAGGAGATCTTGAGTTGATCTAAAATTGGCATCCCATCACCCTCCTAAATTTTTCCTATAAAATTATTGCCAAGGATTTGGTATTCAATCTATGAAATATGTTACCTCTCATTATGCATCCATAACAAATAGGCTTCATTAGAAGCCATTATATCTTGGATAACATCATTGTCATATGGGAAGAGATAGATTAGGCCAAACTATCTAAAAAACAAGCTATGTTCATCAAAATTGACTTTGAAAAATCTAATGATTACATTGAATGGCCTTTTATATTAGTTATGCTTCAAGATCTGGGTTTTGGGCCCATCTTCATTCAAACTATTTAGATTATATTATTTGATGCCTCTGTTATCCTCTCTATTAATGGAGTTACCTATAATAAATTTGGCTTATTCCATTTCATTCACCAAGGGTTCCTGCTAGCTCTTGCCTTCTATGTTAAGCCGAGGGTTTTGGATATCTTTTTAGCAATTCTTGGGCTAGTGGCCTTGTTAAGGGAATTTATCTCCCTTTTGATGAAGTTAATCTACATAAATATATGTAATTTATTAATGGCCACTTTCCAAATGACTCCTTCCTTACCCTTATTAAATATGAAGCCAATCTAAACAATGCCTTATAGTGTCTTAACACCTTCTGCTTGGCCTCTAGCTCCAACATCCAATGTTAGAAAACTCATTTATATAGATAATCCTACCTCCTTCCACTAGTTTGGGATGTTAAATTTAGTTGGGAGTGGATCCAACATGATGAAATATTTAAATACCTTGGCATCCCATTCTATTTTGATGCTTCACCATCCTTACTATGGCAATATGTTATTGATAGAGTTGCTAAGAAGCTAGATTAATAGGTGACCACATCTCTTTCATTGGTAGGAAAATTTCAAATATGTTCAAAAATTATTACATCCAACCATGTGTATTAATCATCATGTTGGGTACCTTCCAAAAAAATCTTACCATAAGTTGGAGAAATTTCTTTGGGTTTTCCTTCGGGAAAATTTTCCATAAAGTAAAGGATTTCACAAGGTGGCATATGAATATTGTTGCCTCACGTGTGAAGATAGAGGGATGGGACTCATCAAAATAGCTAAAAAAGGAACTAAATTATGTGCTAAATGGTTATGTGGGTCATTGAGCGCACATAATCTTGGAATGTGTTATTTAGACACTATATCTTTTCAAGCTTGCCCAAGGATGTGAAATCCTAGAAAGGGCTCACCTTCCCCAATTTACTCTTCATCTAGTCACCTATCTAGATCATTGGGTCCTTTGTGGACAAAAACATCTAGAAGGCTTGGGAAAATATTAAGCCATGGTTTCTCTAGAATGGTTCTAGTTTCTGTAATGGGCTCTTTGCTAATTCCAACTCTCTTCGGTGGTCCCCTATTTTTTCTCACATTAAAGTGCCCTTGGTAGAAGTCCCCTAGATCAATACCCTCAAGATTTTTTATATATGAATTTGTATGAAATCATAAATTCATCATGTCTATAAATCAATCCTGGGTCAAAGAAGATAGAGCATACCTACACCTCTGATTGGGGATACATTTATTAAGCGTGAGCATGACCAATATGGAGATCTATTAGACCTGATTAGGGGATTACTTATCAAAACATATCATGCTAGGAATGTTTCCAAAGCCTACATTCTAACATAATCACACAAAAACCTTAATGGATTCCTAAGGTTTAAATAGTTCACTCTATTCTAATAACAAGAAATTAAAATCTAATCTAGTGCACACCAAATCATATGGCATAAAGTGGGGGTTAAAAATAATAAAATAGCTAAAATAAACATCTATTAGAATACATATACTTACATAAATGTATATAAAATCCTAATACATGGGAGAATAATACAAATGCATTATCTATCTACTTTTACAAAGGAGAAATAAAGTTAGAAATACTTACCTTTGAATATGAACCCATCGAGCCTCAATCTCTCCCTTGGCCAAGGTGTTTCACAAGAGATTTTTGTGGTATGTAAGGATAACCAAGATAAATTAGATCTAGGCTACATAACCTATCTAAGCATATATAATACTTCTCCATAAGACAAGATCTTTATCTCCAAATAAAGTATGAAACCCTAATCTTTATTTCTCAAGTAGAATGGTCAATAAACAAATGTTCATTTGTAATTATTTACTAATAATTATTTTCTTATGAAATGGTGGGAAATGAACTTGTATATATAGGTGGATATTTCCATAAATACTCTTGGGAATGTTGGTTTTATAGGGTTGAGCTAGTCGACCTAGTGTGTTTTTGGGGACAATTCACTAGGTCTAAGTTCGGTTAGCCAAAAGGCTAACAAGCTAAGAAAGTGAAAATTACCCCTAAATTGTATTGGGTCAACCCATTCAAATATATAAATGGTTTTTAAGGAAATAAAAAAAGGAATAGAAGGAGGAAAAGACTATAATGTGTATAATAGATAAGAACAAGCTTAACTTAAATGGTTTTAGGAGACAAGTGTGTAGATGGCAAGTGGTAAAAAGAACAACAATCTTACAAAGCACTGATGGTTTACACACCCCTTTCTCGATGTACCCATTAAGGAATGTGCTTAGAGAGATTGAGACTTGATAAGTTCCTACAAGATACAAAGTGTCAATAATCAATAAAAGTATGAAAATATTATGTGTATACATATGCCCCACTTGAAGATCATCATGTGTCACATAAGTACAACATGAGATGGTTCTTTGAGAAATGAACATGATAAAACACAATGATGATGCTAAATAAAGTGAAATAAAGAGAAAATAAGATAAAGGAAAGGACTAAATTGAAAAAAACATATATTTAAATTACCTTAGTGTCAGAGATAAAGAATTAGATTGTAATAAGTGTGAAGGTGTCCAACGTAGATAACACTAGATGAACATATAAAAGTTAGTGTAAAAAATATTCAAAAATTAAAAAAATGGAAGATAAGCATATGATAGTGTAAAATAATCTCTACATCATCATGAATATAATGCATTTTATGATTTGAAAAGCAGATGAGTAAAAACAAAGATATAGGCAAAATAAGGAATCTACAAGATGATAATTGAAAAATTTTGAATTTTTGAAAAAAGTTTTTTTAATAGGGAAAAGAGAATTCATTTGTTATTTTTGCTTATGAGAGAGGGGAAAAAGAGATCTAAAGATAAAAATAATCTAGGATGGTGAGGAGATGACATGCTAGACAGGGAGAGGCTCCATAGGTGGTAGCAGGTGCACTACGAGTATGTAGATAAGAATCTTAAAACAATTTTTGGAATCTATATTGAATTAAGTTTAATTTTAGTAATTTTGAATTTTAAGCATTTATATATGTTAGAATGAGGCAAAATTAAATTATATCAGTAGAAAATAGGAAGATGAGAAATGGGTTAGGAAGTTTTAGGAAAAAAATAATAAAATTACACTTTTTCAAGAAACTACAAGGGGTTAGCAGGCAAAAAGCACTAGGTCAACCTAGTCAACCTATTAGGATAGAAACTGAGTAAAATCTATAGTGTCGACCTAGTAGGTATGGGTCAACCTTGTATAATATGTAGGTTGACGGCCTAGTTTAGAGTTGTTAGGTGGTCTGAATGGTCTAGAATAAAAACTCATCACTAAGGAGGGGAAGATAAGGGGGTTGACTTAGATTTTTGAGTCAACTAGGCGAAAAGATATGAAACTTTTGGTCAAACTAGTTTCACCAAAGAGATAATGATATAGAAAATCCTAAAAAATGCTGAAAGAGGGCTAGAATGGCCTAAAATGACAAGTAAGTTCAAGAAGGACTCAGAAGGCTAAAAGTAAGCTAAAATGAATAAAATAAAGTAATGTAGGCTTGTAAAAAGAATGTATTTTGACTATACATGACATGGAAGAATGGATACATCCTTTGTTGTTTCTTGGGTGTAGGGATGTTGGTGATTTTGGAGACTTGTGGATACATACTTGTTAGATATATTGTTAGATGGAGATAGGGCTAGACTTGGATCCATAGGTTTAGGTAGGATAGCAGAGATATGCCAGATCCCCCTTAGTGATGATTTGTTATTCATGTTTCTTGATTGTTAGGAATGATTGACTAACGCCTTCAGATGGGAGGTGTATAGGAATATAGTAGAGGTGGATATCATGTGATAGGATGTCCATTCCATCTTGGGGCTACCTATTGTAGGATCATAGGTAATTATAGGGATACTAAATAGCCTAGAGGAGAGGAGAGCCTTAGTCATGTGGGATATAGACTTAGAGATGATAGTACTAGGCAAGAGAGTGAGTATATTTGATGTCTATACATCACAAATTATAGAGATCTAGAAGGATGTGATAGGCCTTATGACATAATAGGTGCTATGTCACAAGTTAGATGGCAAGGTACCACTATTCGTGGTAGCCTTGAGTAGGATGATCTTTGAGAAGTGAGTTCTATATGACCTAGGATCTGTCATCTATGTCCAACTCATATATGATCTATATGAGATGGTGGTAAGAAGGTAGAGGAATATGGGATCGATCATGTTGTTGATAACTTGGATATATGAGAGGTTTATTATGTACCAACTAGCTAGGTTTTTCCAGGTGGTTGATGATAGGTTACCTCAAGTTCAGATATGGAGAGAGGACCATGTAGTGTAGGTTGTGCCCCACATACACACAATATAGTAAGTGAGATGTGTATATATAGTGTGTCAGTCATATGATCACATAACATATACATGGTTTAGTTACGACATAGTTTCACTAGTAATAATGAGGATAGAGGTGGTTGGACACTATTTTTAGTGGAAAGAGCCACATCTAGTGACATGGGTACCAGGATAGATGGGCCTACCTCATCTATTATCATTGATACTAATGCCCAAGTAGTGGGCTCAACATGTGAGGGAATGATAGGGGAAGATAGGACTAAGGCCACTAGTGGTGAGGTCAACACTAAGGCCATATCAAGAGTGACCATGGATTAATCAAGGATGATGAGGAGTTGAGTAGGAGGATAGGGATGCAGAGGCAAAGATACCATATGTACCACTACTAGTTCCATAATTAGATGAGTAGTGGCCAATGAGGAAATGACATCAATGGAGGTAGGAGGAGTAGGAGAGAGTTTAGACTATTACCATATTGGATAACCCCATAGGTGAGCTAGATGAGATGATAGAGAGACCACTCTAATTTAGGTTGAGACTTACATGAACTATGATAGTTGGGTTTGAGTTGAGGAGGTGACCTATAGAGAAGGTGATAGGAGGATACAAAAAAAGGGAGACTATGTTAGGTGGTCACATAGATGGTGAGACCATAGTACCTAAGACACAAATAGGTAAAAGATGATTAATTTTTTCCTTAAGTTGTCATTTGGAAGTAGAGATAAATAGATAGTTAGATATTATGAGATATAATAGTGATCTAATATCCATCTTGTGAGATTTTTGAGGTGTAGTTGAGGATACAAAGGAGAGATGGGGGTCCCTGATGAGGGTATTACTCCATTACATCTTGGATGAGACTCTATAACCATATAACCCCATGACATTGGAGGATCTGAGTGTACCATCTTCCCCAGCTTAAGCGAGATAGTTCAGATTAGCTAGAGAGGGAACAAAGTAGATATAGGGGTAGAGGGAGAGGATGAAACCACCAACAATCATGGGTTCCATAGAGCTACAGGCATGGTAGGCCCTATAAAATGAGAGAGTTTAGCATATGGCTATAGTAGTGCAGATGACAAAGATTTGGACCCATCTGGCAGAGTCACAAATGTGGGTAGTGCACTTATAGGGATAGGTAGAGGGATTAAGATCTCGAATGACCTCTTTATAGTGTATTATTCAAAGGAGTTAGATTGAGGCCTTAGAATTTAGTGTGTCTAGGCCACAAGATAGATAGGATGGAGCCTAGCCATAGGGCTAGAGCATTATATATGGTTGCATTTATTGTATCAAATTCATGAGATATATATGTGATGGATTATTTGGCATATTATTGTTGGTTGTCTACGTTGTCATTATGGTTGATTATATTTATGTATTATGGTTTTGGATGTGGATGATTTGGATATATTCCTTTCTATCACATGCATTTAAATTTGTTGTATATGTTATAGTAAATATGTGAGATGTGGTTTCTTTTCTAGCATTATGAAAATAAAAATATGAAAAGGTGAAAGATAAAAAAAATGAATTAAGCATAAAAAATACTAAATCAAGCTGTGAAGCATGTCAATGATGAGTAAATTCATAATAAATCAAATCTTATCTCTAATTTGGCACATGTAATTTGGATGGTCACTTGAGTATTGGAAAATGTTGTGAGAAGGGTTGGGTCCTATCCATAGTCTTACACTACAACTTGACAAAGAGAACACCACTAGGATGGAATAAAAAATAAAATAGATTAATAAAAGGATGTGGGCAATAGGAAGTAAAAAATGGTAATTTGTGAGGATGGTCAGGTCCTATCCATCATCTTATAATGCAACTCATAAATGAAATCCTAAATGGAGTGATTAGTAGACAAAAAAATATTTCTCAAGAGGAAATATAAGGGATATAAGGAGTGAAAAAGAGTGTAAAAATCAATACTTATGCATCATATGATAAGACCTTAGGAGGCAAGAGGTATATTCAAGACATGAGAAGACACTGACTAGTGGTCGTCTATGTACAAAGGAAACCTGTTTGCTATAGACACAAAGATTTATAGGAAAATAAGCATACTACTAAGATCAAATCATGAATTTAGATTGGTACAAGGAAAATTAAAATGTACCTACCTTCCCATGACATGTTTCCCATTCTTCAGGACCCCGTATAGAGTCATTGATCTACTACAAAGATTGGGTACTTGTATGAGAAAGTAGGTAGCATTAAAATATTTTTTATTCTCCTCTTCCAATATATTGGCCTAGCACACCCCAAAGGAACTCTACCATGAGGCCAACTGTGGAGTTTGAGCTTTGAATAGAAGAAGGATATGTGCTTTGAATCATGTCTTTTAGTGTGATTAGACTTTTGTGAATATTTTTTCCTTTTGTTCAAATGATTTGGATTTTAAATTTATTTTGAATGATTTTTAAGATTCTTCCTCCATATGGATGTGTAATGACCAATCATGAGAGAGATAGTGATACACATGAATGAGTTTTAGTCTATGTCTAAAGGAAGTTAATTAACCAAAGACAAAGACTGACTAGGATACTTAGGCTTGACAATGAAATAGCGTGTGATCTAAAGTCTCAACCATGCATATGCTTCATTTACAAAAAAAGGAAGAGGGAAATATGAGATCCAAATTGGACCATTAAAAGAGATAATAAGGAGATATTTTTTTTTCTAACTGGTCACATGGTAAAGAGAAGATAATAACCAAGGGAAATAGGGTTTCTATAACCAAGTCACCATGAAAAAATTCCTATGAAAAATAAGGATAAGAAAGTAAAATAAATGTGAAGATACAAGAAAGAGACTTTTGAAAAAAACTCTAGGGAAAAATGGAAAGCAATGATAAATAAAATACAACCATATGTGAATATAAATGATAAGATAAGTAAGATATAGTACAAGTAAGATAAGCAAAAATTTGACACATTGTCAAATGATATAATAGATAGAAATAATATTCGAGCACAAGTATAATCCAATATGAAAATGTGAAATCACCATGCATGTGTTCATAAATACTAGTAAATCTATCTTAACACATTCTCCAAGACATTGGATAAATCTTTATGAAGCTATGATAAAATTGTTACTAAGGTTTCATCAATCTTTAATGAATATTGGGAAAATACTTCTTTTTGGTTCTCCTCAACTGAAAAATTAGGAATGCTCTAAGGATCAAGATAATGTGTGGGATTGATCTCTACAAGAGATGTAGGAATCATCAGTGGAGAAGGATCTATGGGTGGAAAAGGATCTATATGTGAGGAAAGGTCCACGGATGAAGGAATCTTAGGTGGAGGCACAAAAAGTGGTGGAGGGACCAAAGGAGAGGATGGAACCACTAGAGGTGGAGCCATGGGAGAAGAAAGATAAGGCTTCCTATAGTAACAACCTATGATATGAATAAAAGAAGGTCTAGGAATGTCTATAAGGTGATATTTGAGATGTTTTTAAAGGATGCAATAATGATCAGTGTGATGGGTGCCACATAGATTCTATAAAAAACATACCTCACCATACTTAGGCATGTACTTAGGAAGTAACTTTAGGGGAGTTATGGCTTTGTTTGATGATGGGGAAGAAGGATGCAGGGTATCAATATACTATCGTAACTTATGACAATGGATGGAAGAATGATTATTTATCTCATAGAAGTAATAGATACACTTATGAGTGCTTTTAGGAGAAGGACTCATAGAAGGAGGTATAATAGGAGTAGAAGAAGATGGAGAGAAATTGTCAGCCCATTTGGTGGGTGAATTATCCATCTTAGATAGGGGAAGCAAACGATCACCAAGGGGGGTGATGATGAGGAAGGAATGGAATGATTCTCAATGAAAGGAGCGATAGTATCAAAAATAGGGTTAGGCTCAAGAATAGTAAGAGAAAAATAATCTAAACTATAGTGGGAATGGAAAGAGGCTCAACTATAGTGGGCTTTACTAAGGGAAGAGCGAGATCTATAGAAATTCTAAGGAGAGTCTCACTAACTTCAGGGGTAAACCAGCTATGAGGATTAGGTTACCTATAAAAATGGTAAGGCCCAACCATAGCATGATCCGTGAGCATAGTCCTACATTGGTCCTTATAAATTGGAGGTGTTGGTGCCATATATTCCCTAAAATAAATGTAAAAATGCAAAAATCAAGAACTATAAGTCAATGAAAATGTTGAGATTCATGAAAAGACTAAAGTAAAGAAGAATCCTAACAAACAATTTCAGCATCACAGGCCTATACAAGACTACCCAATAAAGAATCATCTAAGGAATAATAATCATCATAATCTGAGGTATGAATATCAATGATACATGTAGGGATAACCTTGTCATCTGATGGAACATGGTGAATAGAATGCCTAGTGTTGGTCAAGACTATGGGAATGTCATTGCAAGGAGGCTTGCAAGAACGAGGTTATAAGGAAGAAGGAATATGCGAGATGAGATAATGAAAGAGATCAAAAGTTTTGATCTTTAATTTAATCTCATCAAGATCATTAGAATCTAGAAGGTTAGGAGGAATGTTATTAATGAGCTTAGGATGCCCACTATAACCTCAGGTTGAATTCATCAAAAAGCTAAGATGCTGAAACTCATGAAATGGAATTATAGACAAAGGCTTATGAGTAGGAATCTTGAAGATACCATGATCTTGGAATTGTTTGAAATTATAAGGGTTAGTATCACTTTGAATCCTATAAATGGCTCCATTATGAATACAAAAGCTTAAGAGTAGGAGTCTTGAAGATACCATGATCTTGGAAATGTTTGAAATTCCAAGGGTTAGTATCACTTTTAGTCCTGCAAATGGCTCCATTATGAGGGAATTTAATGCATTGGTAGGCAAAGAAATAAATATCTCTCATGTGATGAGTCCATGGCCTACCAAGCAGGTTTTTATAAGAAAGGAGGAAGTTAAAGATCATCACCTTCACATGAATAGTGATAGGTAGGACTATAATGAGAAGCCACATGCAACCTAGAGGAGGCATTTTACTTCTATCATATCCTTGGCATGTTTTGCATGTATTCTTGAGATTGAAATCATAATATCTAAGGGTCTTATTGAAATTAAGAGAGGTAATACAGGTGCCATAACCTTCATCAATCAATGCATGCTTGACTTGGATATCACCTATTTGGATGCTAATGAATAAGGGATGATCATCCATGCTAAGTAGAATCTCATCAAGAATCATAGAAGCTATGGGAAATATCAAAGAAAGAGACGTGCTTATGGTTTTGTGAATGTTGATAGACATCTCTTCACATTGTTGTAAAATACTATCTTTGAAACCATATAAATTTGCCTCATATCCTATTAGATGAGGATGAGGAGGATTCAGTTCAAATAAGATCTACATGAGATAGTCTCTATGACATGGAGAAGTCCTCATAAGCTCAAGGAATGGAATTTGGGATGGGAAATTAGTGAGCTCCATAATGGGATCCCAATGATCATAGCCCATAATAATGTTATTATATAAAGATTAATAATGGTTAAATAGGTCCTCGGAAGAAGGAATCGAAGAGCATTGGAATTTATTTTAATAAGAAGAATAAAGTTTAGAAAAAAGTGGTAAATCAAGTTGAGGTGATAAACTAGTTGGTTTGAGTTGATTTTGAGAATTAGAAGAAGAAGTGTTAGTATAATATTTATTATTATTAGCATTGAAAGGTGATGGAAGAGTGGTAGAAATATAATGGGAAGTTTTATCCAAGGGGGAATCAAAAATTGGATTGTCAAAAGTGATAAGATCTTCTTGCCGCAACTCATTTAAATGAGTTGGAGAAGAATTTTAGATAACATGATGTCTTATGTGAAGGAATGTAGATAGGTTAATAATCAATGAAATTAACCACCCTTCACATATTAGTCATGTTAACCACATTTTATTCATAAGTTGTTTCAACAAAACTTTTGACATTATTTTTGGAAGGGGTGGGTTTATCTTGAGTTTCTTGAATCAATTGATGATTAGGTAAACGATATTTTTAGATAGCCAAATGATCATTTTATTGATTCAAGGCTTGAGTTTTATCATGTGATTTATAGTCCTTGAAATTAATCTCATATACTTGTTGATGCTTATGGATAACGGAATAATGATTAAAACTAGGGCCAAGAATGAAATCCATAGCTAAATTATGAAGTTGTCTATAGGCCTCATGAGAATGACCCTAACTAGCATGAAACCAACAAAACTTGTTATAATCATACGAAGATTTCATAGGTATAGTAAGGTCAAGCACTCATAGAATATGCCTAGGTAAATGCTTAAGAAATTTAGTCGAGGCTAGAGGTTTGTAAATGTTAATGTTGTTTGGTGAAGAGAAATGAGTATTAGTATATTGTTGAAAAGAAGGGGTTGGTTCTGAACAAGGGTTAGGAATGACAACTTGAGTATGTAAATGGTGTCATAAGAATTAGTAACACCATCATTAGTGATATTGTGTTTTTTGTTCTTAAGTAAAAGATGAGGACCCATAGAAGGTTGGGGTGGCTCAAATTGACACATTAGGAAATCTTGTCTTTTAGCTTGGTCAATAGCCTCTTCCAATGTATGTGGAGAGAGAGTGAGGACTTGATATTATAATTTAGGAAAGAGAGAATTTTTGAAAATATGTAAAATATTGCCATCCATCATGTTATGTTCACATTTGTTTGATAAAGTCTTCCATCTCTTAACAAAGGCTTGGGTAGTTTCATTCTCATGTTGTTTACAATTAATGAAATGGGCCAAAGTGTTTTCAGGAAGATCATTAGTTTGGAGTTATTTCACTAAATTAGTTACTAAGTCTTCCAAACTAGAAATGGAATGAGATCTAAGTTAATTGTACCAATCCAAGGAATTACCTGTGAGGATTTTGGCTATGATCTTGGTAGTAGCAAAGGTGTTTAATTTGACCCAAGTCTTGTAAATATTTGTAAATGTTTGTAGGTGAAGGGTAGGATTGGTTGACACATTATAATAAATTATAGGTGTTATACCTCCTATAGCATTGGTGTCAATTTGAGTAATGAGAGGTTTATTTTGTATATGCTTAATGGTTTTATTGACTAAAGGAGGTTGTGGAATGAAATTGCCTTGAATTTATTGAAGAGGAGGGGGAACATTCTAGTTATGCGTACCCCAAGCCATTGGTTGTGGATGAGATTAAAGATTAAGAAGGTAGTTTTGCATTCTCATCATTTGATTTGTGTTATGATCTTGAAAGGTATTCATTTGATTTAGAATTTACAATAAAATTTTGTGTGTTTGATTAGGATTAGAAGCATTAGAATTGGTATTTGTGTTCATATTAGTGTCTTGGGTACCACTATTAGTGTTAATATGATATTGAGAATAATTATGAAAATGTGAGGCACTAGTGGAAATTTTTTATTGTGAATCAAAAGATAGACTAGTGAATGGTTGAGAGGAAGAAGCACTAGAAGCATGATTGCTTTGGGTAAAAAACAATGAACTAGTGGAAGGATTAAGGATAGGGGATATTATGAGAGGCCCAATAGATGTAGAGCCTACCATGTTATTTAATATAGTAAGCATGAAGATGGAATAATTTAGAGAAGAATAAGTCATGATATGAGGAGTCAAAATTGAAGGAAGAGGTTAAGAACCAAAGAAAGTGATACCCCCAAATCTAGTTGAGAATGTAGGAGTAGGTGAATGAGGCTCTTTAATTTGACCAATAATCATGAGGTTATAAATGCTAAAAGGATCCTTTCTTCTATGTTGGGGAAATTTGAAAATAAAAAAGAGCATTTTTGGAGTATACTCTAACTCAAGTTGATCCTCTAAGAAAAGAGGAGGATTATGCTAAAAATAGGTATTTGGAGGGGTCCCATAGTTCATTGTATGAGCGGAATTATAAACATTAGAAGCATCCAAAATATGATCCCTACTCTATCTATGGGAGACCCTATTAGGATTGGTAAAGTTCATCATGTTTATTGACTATGACTTAGTGTCACTACAAAATATAAATTTCATGATGAAGGGAAGAGAAGAGAGATGAGAAACAAAAGTACAAAAAGGTGACTAAAATAGTATAGGTTCAATTAGGTTGACCTAGCACAAAAATAGGGACTATAAAACTATACAGGGTTAGCTTGGTCAATCTAGCATAGTGTACAAAAGATAGAAAAGGTATTGGGTCGACTGGGTTGATCCAGTATAGTAGAAGTGATTGCAAGAAGCCTAAAATAGATTGTGAAAATGAAACAAGATAAATTTAAATGTAATGAAAAATATTAGGCACTGAAAGGAAAGAGATACTCAATTGGATTAATGCTAGCCAATCCAATTAAAGCACACAAAACAAAAGTTTGCACCAATTTTGGCTAATGCAAGTTTTTGCACACATAATTGAGCAAAGAGCAAGAAATCAACTTGAAAAGTAAAGAGATAACTAATTGGTCAACCTAAATGTTTATTAGATTATTAAGATATGATTTTGACTGTGATGGGAAGTTGGCTATAATAAAGGTACTAGATAACAATCTAAAGATGGTTTCGGTTAACTTGGGTAGAAAAGAACTATATTGGTAATGATACAAGTTTGGTATTGGGGCCTACCACCTCAATTCACACACCACATTGATAAGGGTGTCAAGTGATTATCCAAAATATACCATTAACCATGCTTTATACTTAACTAGAGCATCAAGTCATCTTTCCTTTTGGTGATGAAATCCAAGTACGTTGGCCTTGGGTAGACAAAATGTTAAAGTGCTTGTTTAAGCTATGTGATTTGGTCATATGTGCATAAAATAGAAATAATGAAACTAAGTGATTAATTGAAAAACCCCTAATTAAACTATGTGAACAATTCTAAGCATGAAAACAACACAAAAAAGAAAGGTTTAAACTAATTACTAGCAGATAGGAGGTTAATTCCAACATGAAACAAGGTATAGTGTTGAAACTATATGCCTAAAATACATTACAAGGTCGCCAGGGTTGAACCTATACTATAAAATCAAGGTATAAAAATTAACTAGATTAACAAGGTCAATCTAGTTATTTTAGATAGAACATAAAACATAGAACTGGGTTAGTAGTTGACCTATGCAATGGAAGTTTTATAGACTACAAACTATGAAAGGAAAGATAGAAAGAGAAAGAAATAGAGAGGTATAAAATAACTTTGGTGAATCAAAGATGTAAATGAAGGAATATTTTTGATGATGAACCTTGAAGTATGTTAGCAAAATTTGCAAATTGGGTCGACAGAATTGATCAAGCTATAAAATAAGTTGCTAAAGAGTGTTAAAACTATAAGGGGTGTATTAATTCAACCTAGTAGGCTAGATTTGATGTCTAAAAGGCTAGAAACTTATATTGGGTTGATTGGGTCGATCTAGTTACCTATTCTTAGGAACCTATGCACAAAGATAAATAACTAGGTCAAAATAATCAATCTAATATGTCAAAATATATGATAAAAATGATGATTAAAATAAATGAACCATAAAGTGAAATAAATCCTATAAGGTTTAGTTTCACGTTGGGTTCACTAGAATGTATGCAATTAGAAATGCATCATGTCTATAAATCAATCTTGGCTTGGAGAAGATAGATCATACCTACACCTTCGATTTGGGATACACTTGTTAAGCTAGAGCATGACCAATATGGGGATCAACTAGAACTATTTAGGGGTTCACTTGTCACAACATATCTTGCTAGGAAGGGTTAAAAAGCCTACATTCTAAAATAATCACACAACAACCCTAATGGAGTCCTAAGGTTTACAACATTCACTCTATTCTAATAACATGAAAGCAAAATCTAATCTAGTGCACACCAAAGATTCTGGAATAAAGTGGGAGTTAAAAATAATAAAATAACTAAACCAAACATGTATTAGAAGACATATACTCATGTTAATGTATATAGAATCCTAATACATGGGAGAAGAATATAAATGCATTATCTATCTACTCTTACAAAGGAGAAATAAAGCTAGGAATACTTACCTTTGAAGACAAACTTGTCAAGCCTCAATCTCTCCCTTGGCCAAGGTTCTTCACAAGAGATTGGTGTAGTATGTAATAATAACTAAGATAAATAAGCTCTAGGCTACACAACCTATCTAAGCATCCAAAATACTTCTCCAGAAGACAAGATCCATATCTCCAAAGAAAGTATGGAACCCTAATATGTATTCCTCAAGTAGAATGGTCAATACATAGATGTTCATTCACACTTCACAAATAATTCTTCTCTTATGAAATGGTGGGAAATGAAATTGTATATATAGGTAAATTTTTCCCTAAATCCTCATAGGAATGTCGACTATATAGGGTTGACCTAGTCAACCTAATATGTTTTTGAGGAGAATTTACTTGGTCTGATCTGGGTTGGCCAAAAGGCTAACAAGCCAAAAAAGTGAAAAATACCCCTAAACTATACTAGGTCAACCTAGTTGACCAAGTACAGTTGACTATCCAAAAGGGTATTAGGAAAAAAAGAATAATGGAAGGAAGAAAAGACTAGAATGGGTAAAACTAAGAAGAACAAGCTTAGGGTAAATTGTTTTTGGAGACAAGTGTGTATATGGTAAGTATAAAAAGGAACAACAATCTTATAAAATGCCGATGGTCTACACACCCCTTTCCTAGTACACCCCTTAAGGCATGCATTTAAAGAGATTGAGACTCAACAGGTTCCTAAAAGATACAAAATGTCATTAATCAATAAAAGTTTAAAATTATTATGTATATACATAATTCATTCTTTCCAAGATATCTTTTGTAAGTGCTCTCACTCTTAGCTATCTTGGGAGTAGGTGAAATCTAAATTTTGGTTAGCCAATGCAGATCAGGAATCCTAATAGGTTATTTTAAATGCCATCCCATCTTCTATGCTCCATAAAATCTTGATCCATTCCACTCGACCATGGTGGAAGGACTAGAAATGGTATGTAGAGACCCCTTTTCTTAACTACACTCCTTGACTAAGCTATGATTAGCTCACCCCCATTTGACCATGGTTGACAATACTAATTCCCACTAGGGGTTAACTCATCTATTAAAATAAGGATATTTCACTTCAACACTATTTGGGGGGCTTGTGTGGAGTCCAAGCTTGATCACTTTGATTGGTGTATACTACACCAAGGCTAGCCTATTGTTAAAAGACTCATTCAATTTGGAGTCCACCTACTTACTTGCCCCTTCTATATCCACCTTGAGATGCTTCCTCTTCTCTTATAATATTATTCTAAATCTCAAAGGGTTTGGACTTGGATCCATGATATTTTTAGGCCTTTCCATCCTGAATTCTTCCTTTGGCAGCATATCCTCCTTGGAGACAAACCCACAATGCCCTTCAAATACATGAAAGTTTGGAATACTTTCAAAGTAGAGATTCTCTTTTGGTTTTGGAAAGAAAGAAAGAAATAAGTGTTTAATCATGCTTCTACTGATTGTAATGTTTTTTTATTTACACAAATATTCAATCATCTCCAATATTCTTTTGTAGATTTAAGTCAAAGATAATAAAGTGGCTATAGAGCTTGGTTATCTTTAGGATCTCCTCTCCCATTATGGAGATGTTCCTTGTACTATGTCTTGGGTTCCACCTTCTCTACCTAGGAATCCTAGATTGGATGATAGAGTGCCTTTGCCACCTCATGGTGGGAATTTTCATAGATATTCTAGGCATCTCTCTCATAGTGGCACCCTATAATATCATGTTTCCCCTCCTAGATAGCAGGGAGGGTGGTAGCCACCACCTCCTTCCCCTATTAGGAAGGATGGCTAGGGTACTCTTCCTCTTCCTCCATGCACAGATGTTTAGGTACCACCTATATTCCATGCAGATGTGATAGATAAGTTCACTAGGCTCTCTTTGGTTATCTCACCCATTCGAACATAAGCAGATGATGATACAAACACTATCCAAGTTACTAGCTGTGAGCCATGGCAATGATTTTCCAAGCTCGAGCTGACATCTTGATGATATGGATCCTCCACCTATTGGCCTGCTTTTGTTACATAAAATTTATCACTTTTTATGACTTTGTGACTTAGTGACTTGTTTCTAGGATTTGCCTAGATTATGATACTTTGATTTTACTCCTAGGCTCTGCCTAGTGTGTCATGGTGTGATCTCATACCACCTTATTTTTTTGTGAACTATTTGTATATTTCTATTAAGTTAATATATAGATATATTTCATCAAAAAAACACATGGTTTTATCATTAGTCAAGTTGATATCCAATGAAAAAATAAAAATAAAAATTTAATGAAATGGAAAACACAAAATTAAATATTAAATTTATATGACACATAAAATATCAATGTCATTTGGCTCTATATATTTAATGAGAAATACATTCATCTCTCTTTGTTCATGGAGATGAAGATATTTTTTTTGAGTTCTTATGACTTATAATATTCACTTTATAGTTATATGATTTTTTTTAGTCAATCAAAGTTAGGGAAATATATATTGTAATAAATTTACAAAAAAATTCTAAAGTTTGAAACCAAAATAATAGTATATTATTAAGTAATATTCTTCTAAATTTAATACCACTAATAAATATATTATACATACCTTTAAACTATCAAATTTTGGTGTTTATTTTATACATGTTGATTTAAATAATGTATGAAGCATGTAAAAACATAGATATAATACACCTAAAAATAATGACATATTCTCCAAATTTTAATCTAAAACACATGTTCCATAATGCAACTTGCAAAAATAAATAACATCATCATTTGATGCATTTAATGATAGACACGAATGTGCAATAATAACAATAATGTTATAAATGGGAGTGTCATACCTTCCCTTGTCAGGGTTTTAATTTTTCTTCTAAAATATTTGTTTGTTTCTTCAAATTGTAAAGCTTAAGGCATGGGGCAATTTTGGCATAGTAAAGCATGTATTCATATGACACAAATAAAAATATTTATTTTTTGCTTCAAATTGTAAAGCTTAAGGCATGGGGAAATTTAGGCATAGTAAAGCATGTATTCATATGATGCACATGTTTATATAATTGACTTATATCATGTTTGATTTTGATTGGAATGCCTTTAATTTATTTTATTTTATTTTTTTAATTTTCATGGGATAACTTAAATTTAATCAAAATTGAAAGGATCAAAGTTTAAACGATTTGATCCTTTTTATGGAATTTTACTAATGTTTGAATCCTATTTGTAATTTTTCATATTATGGTTATGATATTTCATAATTTTTAGAGGATTTATAATATTATAATTTTTATGACAACCCTATTCCCACTCTCACTATTTTATATGTAAACTCAAATTTATGGGTCAAGCTTAACTATGGTTTAATGTCTTGTTTAATTTTATTGTCATTAAAAGGTTATTGTTTGGTTTTTTTAAATGCTTGATGTCACAAAAATTATCACCTCCATTCACCATTTATCATTTTCTAATTCACTCTAATTTCACCTTTAATTTCTAACACAATTTATTTATTTTTCCATGTCTTTTACACTATTGTTGTATCTTATGTTGTTTAGGCACCAAACACACTTCCTATGTGGTGGATTTGAAATATGTCTTATCCTACATTAAAGTGATCTGACTTGCTTGATTATTTATTTTACAAATGGTGGACATTTAAAGTGTAAAAGTGTACTTCATTTTATTTCATACATATTTTTCTTCTAAATCATTTCTAGAAATTACTTCAATGTGGGATGGAATTGAAAACAAATACAAACAAGTTTATTAATTGATTCCAAAACTATCATCCATACATTACATATCTCAAAATAGTTATAACATGTTTAAAATTTTAGTTCCTTCACATCTCACTATCCACACCCCATTTGCCAATCATATTTTTAGGCACACTTTATGTTAGACATTTTAAGCATATTATTACACTTAATATAGTTATAATTATCCCTGATTTAATGGATATAGTCACTAAATATCATGTGACCTCCTCCACTTTTTATATGCTTGTTGACTGGATGAGGGCCATTTTTTACATGTAGACTAAAAATAGAGGCATCAGATCAAATGACAACATTTCCCATCCTGTACACATATACTTTCCATTAAAGATATTATAAAAGATAATTTATAAATTTAGATCCTAAATTACTTTGTGCCTTGCCTCCACATTTATTTTACAGGTGTGAATTAGTAAAAAAATATCTTCATTTATCTGTCTACTTATTTTTTTGATAAAATTAGCCAGCCAAAATTCTCATCTATGATAATGGTGATGTGATAGGGCTCATCTTTAAATAAAAAATAAAAATGTTAAATCTTTATATATGTACTAAGATCAATATTTCTATGTTCATAGGGATAAGATATATTAATATACATGGGTTGATGGAGACACCGACATATGGCACACATCCCTCTTAGTTAGTTATATGGATCCAATATATTAGGATAAATGAGTAACTTATGGAGTTGGTGTATTGGGTAATGGTTAGCCTATATTGGGATTAGGAGGTTACCCATCCATTGTTAGCTATATATAAGTCTATTTAAAGGAGGTTAATATCATTATAAATCATTCAAGTAAGCATTGAGTCTTATATTTGATAGAAAGATATTAGAGGTTGTTCCCTCAAAGAGACATTGTGGAGTTATTCCATCCTAAAGGAGTATTATATGGCATTGCCCCACCTTAAGGGTATTAATATATTTATGCATATAGTGAATATTTGGGTATTTTGGCCCACCTATATCTACTATGTTGTGTTGACATAAATTCTATTATACATATTTTTAATTATTATAAGTGTGGATCATAACAAGTGGTCCAAAATAATTGAAAATATTCATATTATAATTGAGTTCAACACAAGACAATAGACATAGGTGGGACAAGATGCCCAAATATTCATTATATGTAGAAATAGAATAATTACCCTTAAGGTAGGGTAACACCATACAATACTCCTTTAGGTGGGAATAACTTCACAGTATCTCTTCAAAGGGACAACATCCAATATCCTCTTACAATAGAAGACTCAATGCTTACTTGATTAATTTACAATGATATTCACCTCCTTTATATATACCTCTATATAACTAACAAGAGATGGGTAACCTCATAAATCCTAATGTAGGCCTACCATTACCGAATGCACTAATTATAAAAGTTACTTATTATCCTAATATATAGGATCCATATAACTAACTAAGGGAGATGTGTGCCACATGTCAGCATCTCCATCAACCCATATACATTAATATATCATATCTCTAATTACTTAACATTCCTTCCCTCTTTGACATGTGTTTTAACTATGTAGGACTTGTTGTAGAATATAATTACACCCTTGTGAGAGATTTTTTTGGGGTCACTCATTCCCAACTATAATATTGGAGTAACCTCGGGCTGTGGGTATTTTGTACTGAGGGTGAACCTTTAGAGAAGGCTAGCTTCCTTTTGGTAGATCACCTAAACTAATGATTCTACTTGGAAAAGAGATAAAGAGGGGGTATAGGATGACTAATAAAACTATAATGGTGATACATCAAATTGATTAACACTCCCATAAACTTGGAATAAACACTAATTCAACATAAGGCAATTCTTGATCACACAACCTCATAAACTACCTAATTTGCATAAGTATTTCATAAACTAGGATCACCAAACAATACATAAAGTAAAGAGGAATTTTGAAAATCACACCAAGCATCCATTAATGTTAGAAAGAGCTCAATTTAATACCTATAACTAACTTGAAAACACTTGAAAATAGGCAAGAAAGAAGGACAATGGACATGGAAGAACACTTCTTCACAAGGTCATCATGCAAAATATTAATAAACACAATTTTGAAGAGAAAGATAAGTGAAAATGATCTTTATTTATTCAAAATGTCTTTCTTAAAAATTTTGACAAGTTTTATCCTTGTCAAATGAAAATATCATAAAAAATGGGGGAGAAATGGGAGATATAGGAGAAAAAGGGAGGAGATAGAGAAGAAGCAAGTAAATAGAATTCAATAAATGAGACACAACCACCCTCCATGTATCTCACCCACATTTGGGTTAATTATAACTAATCCTTCCTCAACAAATTAAACTCCATTAGCTCCAACTATCTTCAAGCCCTATCATTGGCTGAGAAACACATCAGAAGATAGAAACTTGTTGAGGATGATGATGTCATGATATACTAAGAAGGAACATTCTTAAAATATTTTGAAAATTATTTAATTATCCACTTGTAGTCTCCAACCTCCAAATCTCTCTCCCTTAGACTTATATTCCCCCTCCACTTGCCTTTGAGAAGATGCTTGGATAAAAGTCAGTTGACTTAGCATTTTATGGTTAACTGACTATGGAGGTTAAGTTTCATGTTTGATTTTTTAGGCTAACTTCTAATTTCAACTTGAATTTTCTCCTCCAACATACAACAAACTACATGATACCTACAACTTTCATAGACCCCATTGATGGAGGTCACAACCTCGAGTCACCCTCAACCAGTTACCCTAAAAACTACTTTGAAGGGCATTTGGCACCCTAAAGACCACTTATACACTTTTATAATACTTAAATAAATCCATGGCATGCATATGAGGAAGAAAGTGAATATTTTGAAAATCTTCAATACCTGCAGCAATGGTGGAAATCACCATTAAACCTGTAACATTTCACAAAATGTCAAAAATTGGGTTTTTGATCCTTTAGCTCAACTAGACACCCATGAAACCCTTGTGAATATCTCCAAGTTCAATATAATGATGTTTTAGATCCCATTATACCTCTTCCATGGTTTTAGATGATTTCTTTCTTTGTTGACATATAAAAGTAGGCATTTTTGAGCCATTTTGGGCCTCCTAGGAACCTAAACATGTCATATTCTTCTAAAAAATAGGTTTTAAATTTTTTAAGGACTCATATACACATTATAGGTGTTTTCAATAAATGTTTGGCCATTTTATGGACCTATGAGTCCAAAAATGCAAAACTAGTCAAAAAGCTCCTTTGTGAGCTCAAATGAGCTCACCTTCAAGATGATTATTCATAGAATAAACAAACCCATTCCATCACTTATTTTTATGTGTTTATATTACATATACCCCTTCAACATCACTAATAATATTGATCTCCCATGCAAATTATATGAAAAGATACACACCTAAAGATGATTGCATATAGAGTTTGCAAGCATTTTGGACATGCTTGCACTCTTAATGATATTTAATAAAACTCAGGTAATTAACCAACCTAAATACATAACTAATTTCAATTAAATATTTTTACTCAAAACATACTAGAATAACTTGATCCAACTCTTCATGGTATGAAAGAAATGAGCATCTAAAGATGGCTTAAAACTAGGTGTCTTAAGACTGAAAACTTGAATTTATCCAAAGGACCAATTTGACATTTCCACTGATATTATTTTATTTAAAAAATCTTCATGTCACCTTAAACATCTCATAACAACTTTCCATATGATCAAAACTCAACTTTTCCTTTTATGCCTTTGAGACTACTTGTGGGATTTTGAGCCTACTTGTGGGGTTTGAATGATGTTTTGAGTTTTAACAATCTTTAAATTTGTTCAATAGGATTAAAAACATATTACCATTCCTATCAAACACTTCCCTAGTCTTTTAAACCTAAAAAACACCTTAAACACCAAAAAGTATGCCTACATGAATAATGATCATTATGAGACATGGAGGGGATTGTGACAAACCAACGATCGCTTACACTTATAAATTGACCCTAAAAATATTATTTATGGATATATTATTTCATAAGTACCAATATTATAAATTTTCAAGTATTTCAGTTGTGTACTTTATCTTGTAGACCATTTTTACCAAATTTTACCTTGAGTTGCCTACATGCTTCTTCCATGCCAAAACTTGTCTTTGTTTAAACTTTCTCATGAAACCCCTAAATTTTATCACTTATATATAAAATATTTGTTTATAAAATAATATTATACCATTTTAATACCTCTTAAATGCCTAAACTCCTTCTTGTCATCTACAACTAGTAAAACTTCATTTGTCCTCTAATGATCACCTTCTTGACTAAAAGGGGACTGTGTCAAAATAGAAGGAACTTTCACTCTTTATATGAATTTTAGGATGGAATGTAATTATTTTTTATTTAATTTATACCATACTTACCAAATTTCATGCTTTGACTCAAATTTTAGATGCCCCAAAATGCCCAATTCCTCTAAGGTATGCTCCAATGTTGACTGTGATTTGACATAGGGTTGACTTTACTAAAATATTGAATATTTCCCATTTTTAAAAATAATAAAAATTATTTTAAATGGGTAATTTATTTCATAATTAGCCTCTTCACCAAATTTTGTGATTTGATCATGCATATTTTGGTATGTGGACCCATTTTGGAAAAACCTAGTGACACATGCCTGCTTGGTCAAATTTCACTACTAATTTTTTCTCCCCTTTTGAATTGGTTTGAGAATTATAATTATTAATTTTATTTTAAATTAATATTGATAAATCTCATTTCATGATTCCACTCTCCATTGGTTTGCCTTCAACCTCCATGCAACTCTTGTATGACCTCACCTCTTCAGGAAGCTTGTTTATGGGTGATCCTTTTAGGGTGGCTGAGTGTGTAAAAGTGTTTTGGAATAATTATCTTCTTTATAAGATAAAAATCACAACATTAATTTACAATATGATCCAAAAAAACTTCATTAAACCTTCCACTTTATCATTGTACCCAAAGGAACTCCTCATGACCACGCTTGATTGAGATGTGTATGGCTAAAGGTGCATTATGGAATATTGACCTATATTTTGACTGATTAAAAAGATTTAAAATAATTCATGAATTGTCCTATATCATCATAATTTTCCAATCCATTAATGACCAATAAACCTCTATGCATCATTATGTTCTTAACATCACTTGCCAACTTGAAAGAGGTTTGAGCTTTAGAGATCAAAGGTGACTGTAGGTCAGAGAGTGTTTTTCCTAACTATGTCATTTCCT
This sequence comes from Torreya grandis, assembly GCA_037957365.1. Classification (NCBI taxonomy): domain Eukaryota; kingdom Viridiplantae; phylum Streptophyta; class Pinopsida; order Cupressales; family Taxaceae; genus Torreya; species Torreya grandis. The sequence goes on along the minus strand of JARHVA010002847.1, from coordinate 605,614 downwards.
TGGATTTAAAATCTATCCTTACCTCATAATCTCATTTCATCTAGTGAAATATTTTCCTTGGTCATAATTTAAGAAAACAACCATATGCCCTTGTGTGTCTATCCTTTAAGCCAACCTATAGGTGTCTTGCCCTTAAGTGGTTGTAGATGGTGTTAAGGTTTGAAACATTTAAATATATGGTGTTATTTAAGATCCATGTATTTTTTTTATGTGTCCAAAACATTATTACTCCTTTAGGGTGGAATTAAAACATGAAACCACCCTAAAATACTTGTTCACACACTAATTGTCAACTAGAACACATGACAATATTTTTATAGTTCTACGTGTAATGCTTGAGATATTATGAATTTATGTTTCCATATTCCAAACTATATGAACTTTATTTATATGTAGTCTCTTGAGGTTATATAAACCCTCTTGGATCAAAATAACACTCTCTTTGATATAAGAAGTTCATGAAACCGAAGATAATCTATAAGCTCCTAGGATTGTTTTCCTTTGAGTGCAAAGCTATATGTAGGTGTGATTGGGGTATGGAATGATCATGAATTTCCATGGAATCCCAATGAAATACCATCAATGGAAATGGAAACCTTAATTTAACCCTTTTTTATAGTATCAACTTTTCTAAAACCAACTCTCTCCTTTAGATGATAGACCCTTCATTAGGTGTTTGACTACTCTTTGGTTGCTTGAGGTGATGTACAAACTAGGGTCATAATTTGGGGTGTCTTGGAAATATTTGGAAACATATAAGGTATATTTTATCCTTATATTGCATGATGGTCTCTTCGATAACCTCAATAATTCCCACAATGATCCACACCTCTTGAAAACACATGAAACCTTTATTCTCCCTCTTGACTATTGGCTTTTGTTTAAGCTTGCTATAGATATCCATGGGATGGAAAAACAATTACATTATTGGTTTCCAATACCATTATTGAATATCTCACCCTTGATGTAAACTATTTATTTCCTATCAAAACTTCTATAGCCTCATTATAAAGATAAAACTTTCATATCAATGGACTTGACTGAACTATGACTATGTTTTATTTTTAGTGGTTGTAGGTACATCCTAAATTTGGATGATATAAATGTTTAAAAACAAGATAATACACTCCTCCATATCAAATTTATATCTTGATGGTTCCCCTTCACCTTGAAGCTATGAAACTTTGTTTGCAATCCCTTTCTTGTATCCCTTTTTTGAATAAATTCCTTGTGTACAGCTCTGTATGGATGAGTATTGGGAAACCAATGGTCAAATTAGGTACCAAATTTCCCTTATGACCTCTTTGTGAATTTTCACACTCAAACTCCTACTTTAAACCACTTTATTATCCCTATTTTTCTCTCTACCTAGGCCTAATTAGGCCTTTCCAACCCTTTCTCCTCTCAGCCCGTTGTAAGGGTACATTGTTGTACAGATTCAAAAAAAAATTTAAAAATATATTTTCTTACCATAACACCTATAAAATTACCAATTTTAGTGATTTTTCAATGGGTAGAACGTCTAAAAATTGCATTTGAAGGTCAAAACACTAAATTAGGGTTTGCAAACCATTTGAGGACCTGAGAGCACTAATAAATGGTTTGTGGATAATTTAATGACTTCCTCAAGACTATGAAGAGTTTTAAATCTTTGTATTAACCTCAAAAAACTACTCAAATCTTCAAAAACCTCTTTTTTAATCCATTGTATATGTTTTCTAACCTAATTTATATTTGACTATGTAAGAATAACACAATCTACAGGCTTGTTTATAACTGAGGGGAAAGACAGCTGTTTCAAGATTTCTAGAAAGGCTCTAAAATATGTGAAGGGTATTCAAAACTTAATAATTACCCCACACTCTTCCCTTAATCACCAAAACCTCTCTGACACTCCTTTCCATTCCTTTTATGACCTCTAGGTTGACCACGTGCAGGGTCATGAACACAAGTTATAGGTTAAAATATTAGGGCCTTTTATTATATTGGTCCCATTTTTTGAGACTATCCCAAGGTTTTTAAAACTATGATTAAATTTATTCCATACCTAATAAACACCTAAAATCACTAAGCACCCCCTATATATACCTTGCTCTTGACTGAGTATAAACTCTTGATTATGATTTCCATTTGAGGGAGATCCCTATAGGTGTTAGTGCATGTTCAAAACTTAAAAATGATTCCTATAGATCCATTTAAAGTCTAAAAAGTCATTTTATAGTGGTCTATATCAATTTACCTCAAGTTCAAGCTATATCAACATCAAAACACCACCTCCCAATTCATTGTCTTGACATATAAACAACTTGGCTATAGGTGGAGATTTCTATGTTTAGATAGATAATTCAACAAAACTAACGTATATAATTTTAAAAAAAAACTTTAGGGTCACTCTTTAAAACTCTATAACAATAGTCATGCATTCACAAGATCCATTAGTCTCCTCATCTTGACTAGGTCCCCATTTTCTTACTCACCTACTTGGTTGTAGGTTACAATCATGCCTCATTAGCCTCATTCAGGGCCTCACATGCTTGTAGCATCTTTCTATTGAAATATGATCAACTTTAATACCCAATAACTCCTTTAATATCTCTATTGAATCATATTCAAAGTACCATTCATCTGCTTAACTATGTTTTAAGTGGTTGTAGGTGCTTAAGAGGCTTTAAGATACACCAGTAGGTGTAGATGAGGTCCACAACCTACAATTCAAACATTAATTATGACCTTGGACTCATTAATATTAAATTAAACCTTATAATATCACTTTTAATAATTAATCATCTTCTTGAATTGTAACCTTGAGTGTGAAGGTCATTTGATACTCAATATTGTAGAAACCACTAAATGCTCACAGTGGATAAAAGTGCAATTTGGGGGCCCTTGAACACTACCCTCTATAAGCCACACACCCTCTTTATTTTTTAGGGTTATTCATCTAAGATATGGATATAATATATAATTATTTTTATTCCTCAGGACTCCCTTCAAGGTTGTTATTTGTCATCACCAAAAGGTGTTAGGTCACTATTTTGGTTTTTTAGTGAAAATGTCCCTAAACATAGACCCTTCATCTTTGAACATGGTTCTAGATCCTGTTTACCCTTAAATGACCTAAAACATGAATTTAAAGGTATATTTAGTCTCTAAGACTCAAGAAATATTTCAAACATATTCATATACCCTTGAACCACATTCTCATCTTTATTTTAGTACCACTTGTAGGTGGACATTTCCAATGTGCAAGAAATGAGGATAAGAATGGAAAATGTGTATTGAATTTGACCTTTAATGAGTTTTAGGATATCTATCAACCTTTAAATGGATTATTTTCACCATGGGAGAACCTCATTTAATATAATACCTCCTTTCAATGTGGTTAGCATTTATGATGCACTTGTAGGTATTCATGGAATTACAGACTAGGCAATGAATAGAAACATGAGTAATGCATGGTGTATTAGTATTCAACAAGTCTCATATCATCTAAAAATATTCAAATGGAATCCAATACATTACAAGACTTTAAAAAAGATTAATTATCCCTTTTCCAACATGACATTCTTAGCATGGCACCTATAGGTGCACATCCATGGCTGATTATGCATGTGTGTTGCGTATGGTTGTTACAACTCTTTTGTGTTACTCAATAATTTGGCCCTATGGATTATGATTAATTAAGGTGTCCCATGACTTGAAAAATCTTATACACATCTCCATAACCATGTTCAGAGCTCAAAACACCATGACTTCAAGTGGGAGTAAGTAGAGAGCTGAGAAACATGTTTGAAACTAGACAATGGTAACCTTATCCTGTAATATAATCTATTTACTTTGCTTAAGAACTCATATTGAATTTAAATTAACATTAAAATGAAATCTAGAATTTCTTGAAGCATTCTTTATCTCTCCTCAGTCTATTAGGGTTTTAGGTTACCTTATAATATCAAATGTAATCATGATTGAGTTTTAACCTTTGAAGGTCACCAATTATGAACTAGCTCATTGTCCTATCAGTGAAAACTAATTAATTTATTGGTTTTCCATATGGTTTCACTTTATAATAAGATAAAATTGAGCCAAAATCCTTGAAGTGATTAATTCCTTTCCTTGATCCCCAAACATGGTTGTAGATGGATATTGTTTAGGCTATACTAGCCCTCATTTGGACCATCAAGCCTCTGATGAACTATTGAAGATTGAGGAGCAAGACTAGATAATTTTTGTTTATGTGGCATAAGGAAGATGAGGTACATTAGCCCTAAAAATAGGTTTTGATCTAAAATTGATTAAACAGGCCATTCACAAGGACAATAAAGAAAAAAAGTTTTATTCCATAAGTACCCTCCTGAAAGGAGTTATATAATGAAACTAATTGTAATTAGTCTTATTTGACTCTGAAACTACACCCCTAAAACCATTATTTCTCACTAAATTTTGAAGTGAAGAAATAAGGGAAAACTTGGACCCTGTTTGGATAAGTAGGCCATCTAGACACCCCCTAAATTGTTAGATATTATTAATAAATTTGGGGAGATAAACTAGAATTAAAATTACAAAAATTATAAAGTCATTATTTTCCCTATTAATTCTCAAAATATTCTGGTCTAACTCTCTCTCTCTCTCTCTCTCTCTCTCTCTCTCTCTCTCTCTCTCTCTCTCTCTCTCTCTCTCTCTCTCTCTCTCTCTCTCTCTCTCTCCTAACCATATCGAGTGAAAACCTGGGGCTCTCTTAGAGTTGTCCTAAACTTCCCAAAACATTTTTTTCTTAGCATGAAGAACCAGAATCCTACATATGAAATCCAACACTTGGGATAACCTTTTTAGTCTATAAATTATCTTTCCTTCCTCCTAGAAACCTTATAAAATGCTTGGACCTCCATTAATAGTAGAAAACTTATTTCATGCCTAGTTTGCAACCAATAAGTTTTCTTTACCTCTACTAGTTCTTATGATGGAATATAATTTTAGAGGCATACAAGAGGATATTTGGGACACCGTTAATTAGTTCATATGATATTTTATCCCTTGTATCTAGCAAAATCTTGAAAAACGTGTTCTATGAAAGCTCTAAGAGGCTCCAAAAATGCATCCTTTTGTTTCAAAATTTATTTCATCCACTCCAAATGACCTCAAATGACCTTAAACATATCTATAAGGGTTAAAAAATTCCATATGGAGGTGGGAAGAAATCAAAACCAATATGACTTCCTCAAAAAATTACTTTTTGACTTGAAATTTCTATTTTGGGGACCCTTAAGTCATCTAATGCATAATACATTCTCTAGGCCTCATTAGAATATTTAAGACTTTTTAAAAACCTAATTCATGCCCCTAAATTATTGAACACCCTCAAAACATGTTATATCCTTCACTTGCACTTTTAGACCTATTTTTAAGCCTATTTCTCAAAATCACCAAAATCACATTAAAACTTGCTTAAAGTGTTTCCAAAGCTTGTAACTGACTTTTGGTAAGTTCATGAGGTTTGTCTTCTCCTTCCACCATTGTATCACCCACTCAACTAAAACTCTACTCAAATTCTCACACCATACTAGGACTTCCTAAAATACTATACTTCATCATCAATAGAAAACTTATTTCATGCCTAGTTTACAACCAATAAGTTTTCTTTACCTCTACTAGTTCTTATGATGGAATATAATTTTAGAGGCATACAACAGGATATTAGGGACACCGTTAATTAGTTCATATGATATTTTATCCCTTGTATCTAGCAAAATCTTGAAAAACATGTTCTATGAAAGCTCTAAGAGGCTCCAAAAACGCATCCTTTTGTTTCAAAATTTATTTCATCCACTCCAAATGACCTCAAATGACCTTAAAAATATTTATAAGGGTAAAAAATTCCATATGGAGGTGGGAAGAAATCAAAACCAATATGACTTCCTCAAAAAGTTACTTTTTGACTTGAAATTTCTATTTTGGGGACCCTTAAGTCATCTAATGCATAATACATTCTCTAGGCCTCATTAGAATATTTAAGAATTTTTTAAAACCTAATTCATGCCCCTAAATGATTGAACACCCTCAAAACATGCTATATCCTTCACTTGCACTTTTAGACCTATTTTTAAGCCTATTTCTCAAAATCACCAAAATCATGTTAAAACTTGCTTAAAGTGTTTCAAAAGCTTGTAACTGACTTTTGGTAAGTTCATGAGGTTTGTATTCTCCTTCCACCATTGTATCACCCACTCAACTAAAACTCTACTCAAATTCTCACACCATACTAGGACTTCCTAAAATACTATACTGCATCATCAATTCAGGACCTTAAAGGGACTAGTCATGGGGGTAGAATATTATTAAAGGGTCTAAGAGAGTGGCTTGATCCATCCAAGAAAAAGTTTCATATGTAGGTTAATTTTGGCCAACATTTTGGCAATCTCCTAGGATCGTATGCCTACTATGCAACATATTAGCTACCTTGTTTGATCCATTGGGCAAACAGGGTCACAAGTCTTTCTTTCCCAGCTAATATGAAACTGGTACAAGGCTATCCCTTTCCTAAAAAAATCTCTTGAAGCAACAAGAATAAAACAAACACTATGCCCAAGTCACTTAGGGAAGGGAACACACAACTAAAAATATGTGCACGATGCACTTAGAGGAAAACATCAAAAAATTTACACAATGTACAATATATACAATGGATGCAAACTCTTCTAATAGTAAGGATTTAGATGAATCCCATTGACTAGGATGGGTAATACCTATCCATCTAGTTGGGCAATCTAAAAATCATTATTTTGTTTGCATCTGTGGATCAAATAAGGACCATTCCACAAGCTATCAAATTTGGTATGGTTTCTTATCTTGGATTTATTTGAATCCCATTTGAGGACTAGATCCCATTCTTTGAAATCCATTGCTATGGATCTCTTGTCAAAGGATTTATTGAATTTAGCTTGATATGACTCTAGTGCCTTCATTTCAAGGTCTCTTGTCTCCTCAAGCTCTATGAGTTTTTTCATCCTCATGCTCATAAGTTCACTCTCCATCAACTCAAGCTGATGGGCTAACTCCAAGGTAGGTAACTCAAGAGAGATGGGAAACTTGTCTTGTCTCCCACATACAAGGACAAATGATGAGTTTCTAATGATAAATTTGGGATTCACTCTATCAACCCATAAGGTTGTCCTTAATTTTGTGTGCCACACTCTCTAATTCTCTTCCATAGTCATTTTGATGATCCTTATCAAGTTTTTGTTTGTTGATTCTACCAATCCATTACCTTAGGGGTTGTAATTTAAGGATGTACTAAGGTAAATGCCTAGCTAAAATGCACATTCACTTGTCCTTTTACCAATAAATGCTAAGACATTTTTTGAAATTATTTTTTTTGGTACACCAAACCTCATTACTATGATATCATAGAAGTCCAACACTGCTATTTCATTGGCTTCTTTTAGGGTAATTTCTTCCACCCACCTAGTGAAGTAGTCAGTAGTAGTGAGTACCCATTTATGTCCCCCACTTGAAGGTGGATTAATCATTCCTATAAAGTCCAGACCCCACTACATGAATGGTTACTCCACCTAGATTGGGTTGAGAGGAAGGGATACCAATCTTTACTTCCCTGTAAAGAGAGAACACTTTTGAAATTTTCTTACCCATGTATATGCATCCTTGAAGAGGATGGGCTAGTAATAACCAGCTCTCATCACTTTTGTTGTTGTAGTCCTTGGAGTAAAATGGCCTTCAAAAGGCCCATCATGGAATTTCTACAATATCATTGTCACCCCATCATTGTTTATGCACCTAAGAATCTCTCCATTTAGGTCTTTCTTAAATAAAAACCCATCAACTGATATTTAAGGTATAGACTAAAGTCTAAAATACCTTATCTTTTCTCTATCCATATCTTGAGGGCACTCACCTATTATCAATAAATGTCTCATATCATGGACCCAACTAGTGTGAGGTGGAGGTGCATCCATTTGTGAGTTGTTGTGTGTCACCAAGATAACCATTTTATCTTCATGAAGGTCATCAACCATATGCTCAGACAAGCCTTTACCCCTCACTAGCGTAGTGACCTTGATCTCCATGTCATACTCCATGACCTTGGTAATCCAATAAACCCTCTTCTCATTCAAATCTTTGTTAAGAAATAAGTCTCACTCCAGGATGAGACACCATAAGATAGATCTTACTAATAGAGAGCATTGGTTTGAAACTTTTAAGGCTTCTTACCACTACAAGGACTTACTTTTCTACAAAAGTATACCTTATCTCATATTCTTCAAGCCCTTGACTTAAAAATTCAATTGGGTTCTCAATTCCTTAACCACTTTTTACATGAACATCTATGATATATTATCAATATTGGCAAAGGCATACAATATGAAATTCCTTAAGAAATTAAGATTCATGATTGTGGGCACTTGGGAAATGGCTTGCTTGATAGCCTTAGATGTTACTTTACCTTCATTTGACCAAGCGAACACTTGGTTATTCTTTAGCATGGCAGTTGTGGGTTTGACCAAGCTTTCAAAACTAGGTATAAACCTTCTCACAAAGTTTATTTTCCCAAGGAAACTCAAAAGTCCCTTCTTATGCTTAGGTAAGGATAATTCCTAGATAGCACTTATTCTATTAGGATCAATAGCTAATCCCTATTTTTATATAATATGTCCCAAGAGTTTACCCTTATGGACAACAAACAAACATTTCTTGGGATTCAATGAGATTTCATATTCCCTACATATTTTAAAGATCAATCTCAAGTGATCCAAGTGGTCACTAGCTTTCTTGGAGAAAATTGTTATGTCATCCAAGTAGACAAGAACCATTTTATTTATCAATCCTTAGAAAGCCATGTCCAGGGATATTTGGAAAGTGGCCCTGATATTTGATAGGAAAAAATACATATTATGATAAGCATATGTGCCCCACTTTGTAGTGAATGCAGTCTTGTTTGGTTCTCTTTTCTTACCAGCACCTAGTTGTATCCTGAATACCCATCCAAAAGAGAGAAATTATGAACTATAAACCATTTGAAGGAGTTTATCCATGGATGGTAAGGGGTAATAATCTTTAAATGAAAACCTATTCAATTCATTAAAGTCAACATAAAACTGGATCTCACCATTCTTTTTCCTCACAGGTACCAACTTGGCTACCCATGAGGAGTGCCTGATGGGAAAAATGATATTAGACTCGATCAATTTAGTCAATTCTTTTCTCATTAGCTCTTCAATTTTTGTGTTGATATTCCTATGATTATACCTCATAGGCTTGGCATTAGCCTCTATTTCTATTGTGTGTTGGGCTATTTTGGGATCAAAGCCTTTCAGGTCACTCTATTCCCAAGTAAAGATGTTTGAATATTCCTTACAAAGTCAAATGAAAGCATGCCTTTCTGCCTCATTGCTTACCTTCCTAAGCTTAAGGAGATTGTATTTGAAGATAAGGACTATTTCATCATTCTTTTTGTTAATTGATATTATTTATTTATTTTTCCTCATATGATCTCCCTCATGAAAGAGACCTTCAAGGGTGACAAGCCCTTTAGGAAGTTTATTAGATCTCAATTTAACAATTTAATCCTCATACTAATGTTAAAACTTACCTTGGTTAATTTAGGAAAACTATGCTTCCTACTCCAAGAAATAGTCAATCTTCTTGTCACTATCAAATACTTGCCAATGAAATTCATTGTCTAGTACTGATGTTCTTACCACCACTTTAACATGTGGTTGCACTTTGGACTTTTTCAACTCATTTAAGATGTCAAACTAAGCTCCCATAGCTACCAACCTATCAACATGTTAGTTTTGGTTCCTTCACAGTATTTATATGTTGAAGGCCTCAAAGTCCTCAAGTATGTCCCACACTCTTATGTTTATAAGATTTCATTAGGGGATTATTTATGATGTTTTAGCCTCTAACTTTATGCACTATCAGCTCACTATCCTCATAGACTTATAACTGCTTCATTCCCCTCTTAATATCCCATTGAAGGCCATGGATAAGGCCCTCAAACTTAGATAAATTACAAGAATAATTGAATTGGAACCTATAAGAAGAAAATTAATTATCATTGGAGGAAGATATTAGCATTTCACCTACACCTACCCCATGTTTGCTCCTTGATCCATTAAAGAACATTTTCTACAAAACACTTGTATCTTCCTATGGCCTAGTGAGGGATGGAAATAATTCACTCTCCTCATGCAAGCAATATACTCCCATGTCTCTTTCTTCAACACCTTCCAAAGGGTCAATTACCTAATTTTTACTCCATAACTCATATAGGAACATATCAAGTATCCCCTTAGGATGAGTGTCTAATTATTAACCAATCAGGTGTTTATCTTCATCAAGAATGTTACAATTAGTGCTTGAGATATCTAGCCCATAAGGCTCAATGTGAAATTATGTAATAGGCTTAGTTTCAATAGACACCTTTGTCCCATAACTTGTCCTAAAAGACATGTAAGACCAATCTTCTACTAGATAACCCATAATTTTAGATGTGAAGTCTATAGATAATCATAGATCGAAACAAGTAGGAACCTTTAGAATCAACACATCTTGATCCACTAAAACACTAGCACAAACATGTAGAGTCAAGTTTAGACCTTTTGATAATACCAGCTAGTTTGGTAGATGATCCATCAAGGTAAAAACCTCCCTTAGATTGGGGTTCATGCTTCAAACCAAGTTGATCTACTATTAACTTTGGTAGCACTGAAGTACTTTCTCCACTTTCTATCATGCATTTGTAGACTAAGGAGTCACCAATGATCACATATATGTAGAAAGAAGGGTTTTTGACCACATTGCTTGATTATACTTCATTGGGTCCTTTTGTTGTATTAGTGAGAGCCACATTTTCCTTACTTGGTGGCTTTTAAAAAACATTGATCTTTGATAAAACTTCTTGAAGGATATCCACCTGACTGGGCATAAAAATTATATCCATTATATCCCACATTGGCACACTCACATTGGAATTTTTAATTTGTTCAAAATAATGATGGGCAAACCACCAACCTTTGGTTATTCTTTGGGAGCCAAAACCATGTTTTGAACTTATGAAATTTGGGGTACAAAGGCATTCCTTTGCTTATTCTAATTATTTGGAGCTATTATAACCTTTAGAGAAGTAATAAGTTCACTTGGCTTTGATAGTAATGGAATGATACTAAGAGGATATTTTATTTCTTATTTATTAACATCCATATTCCTTCTTTTAAACCTTGTATTAGCAACCATTGGAGTGTATGCTTGGCTAGAACTAGATTGTTGATTGGATTTATAGCATTCTTCCTACTCATAGTTAACCATTATAGTACCCAATGGTTTGTTTCTTAATTAGGCCCTTGGACTTGTTAAGGCTCTTATAGTTTTGTCATCTTAGGTATTTCTATGTTCTAAAGCATAATAGATTGATTGTATCCATAGATAACACCTTACTACCATTGATCATTGAAACCTTGATTGAACTCAGTGTTTGGGATAATAGATTGATTATAAGGAATAATATCCTCAATTTATTGATGAATGTTGTTTTGATAAGGGACCAAAGTATTAGAGATGATTGCAACATTTCGATTATAATTTTTTTACCTAACATAGTTAGGTTGCCCTATCCTTGGCTTTATCCTTGGAAATTTCCTTTGTAGGGTGGCCTATTTTCTTGATAAGACTATTGTTAAGACTGATATGGATCTTGATACGGTTTATTTAAATAATCTTGGTGAATATTCATATTCACCAATTCATTTCCAAAGGATTGGAACATGCTCTTAAGCTCTTAGAAATTCTTATGTTCTTAAGCATCACTAGATTGACTAGTTGAAGCCTTTTCCTACTTTGGTGTAGGTATGGTAGAAAGTGTTGGTATAGGTGAAATGGAAACAAGGGGAGAAATTAAAATAGGAGGTTGTTGAATCTAAGGAAATAAAATAATTGGTTCCCTAAGTGTAATCTTTCTAGCTTGTACTAGACTATTCTCTACTCTGATTTCCACTTGATAAGCATCTAGTAGTATGTTTCTTCCCATAAACTGAATCATTACTACAATATCACTATTGAGAGTTTTTAGATAGTAAAGGAAAGAATAGTTAGGAGTAGGACTAAAAAGGAATAGAATCTTGTCCCATGTCTTTTGAAACATGGTACTAAAATATTACATAACCTCATGAGGAGACCTCTTGATTGTAGTTAAATGTGCAACAAGTGAGAAGTGGTCACTTTTATCTTCAAAACTTTTAAAAAAGGAATCACCTAATTAATCTTATCATGTGACAGAGTTAATAGTAAGGTTTATATACCAGTCCAAGTATTTAACCTTGAAATAAATGCCTAACTACCTAATAGATACATTTTCCTCATTGACGTTATGAATATTTCAAAAGTTGGCTATATCTCTGAGGTGCTCAGAAGTGGTTGTAGACCATTCTCTTGTGAAGTAAGGAACACTTTTAAGATCTATCATAGGAATAGGATAATATTTTTTTAGGTCTAAAGGACTCTAACTATTGAAATCCACATAATGAAAATCTCTAGGGGTTGTCATGGCAAAGAAAGGACCCTATAAAGACATTCTTATAGAGGTATATTTATAAATTGGTTTAGGAGGAAAGTTTCCCACATATGGGTGAGTGTTAGTGAATCTTAACCTTATTTTTTATTTTAAATATAATTCAATAAATTCAAAAGGAATACCTCTAGAAGTTGATCTTTTAGTTGATTTTGGCATGAAAGAATAGGTACTGCTCTACCACTATATTGTTGAATGTTCTTCAGAGTCACTAGATACTAAAAGATGAAATCTATAACCATTAAAATTTGATCAAGCCAACATCAAAATTAACCAATCATCTTTGAAACTGGTCCCATCAGGCATGCCAAAAACTTTTTTAATGTATAATTTCACCCTTGTGGGAGATTTTTTAGGCTCTCTCACTCATACCTCTAATATTAGAGCAACCTCAAGCTTTGGGTATGCTATAGTGAGGTTAAACCTTCAGAGAAGGATAACTTACTTTTGGTAGATCACCTAAACTAATGCTTTTACTTGGAAAAGAGATAAAGAGGGGGTATACGATACTAATAAAACTAAAAGGGTGATACACCAAATTTATTGACACTCACATAAGCTTGGAATAAACACTAATTCAACATAAAATAATTTTTGCTCACTAAAGCTCATAAACTAGATAATTTGCAAAAGTATTTCATAAACTAGGCTCACCAAACAATACATGAAGCATAGAGGAATTCTGAAATTCACACCAAGCATCTATTAATGGTATAAATATCTCAATTTTAGACCTAAAACTAATTTAAAAACACCTAACAATAGGTAAGAAAGAAGGATAATGGGCATGGAAGAACACTTCTTCACAAGGCCATCAATCAAAAGTGTTATAAACACAATTTAGAAGTAAGAGATAGGTGAAAAATGATATTTATTTCTTCAAAATGTCTTTTTAAAATTTTTTGATATGGTTTCTTCTTGTCAAATGAGAATATCTTACAAAAATGGGGGAGAAATGGGAGATATAAGAGAAAAGGGGAAGAGAGAGAGAAGAAACAAGCAAATAGAATTCAATAAATGAGACACAACCACCCTCCATGGATTCTCACCCACATTGGGTTAATTTTAACTAATCCTTCCTCAACAAATTAACCTCCATTAGCTCCAATAGTCTTCAATCCCTCTCATTGGCTGAGAAACACACTAGAAGATAGAAACTTATTGAGGATGATGATGTCATGATCCAATAAGAAGGAAAATTATTCAAAGACTTTCAAATTATATTTAATGCTCCACTTTCACTCTCCAACCTCTAAATATATCTCCTTTAGACTTCTACACCCCCTCCACTTGCCTTCTAGAAGATGCTTGGATAAAATTTAGTTGACTTAGCATTTTGTGCTTAATTGATCATGGAGGTTAAGTTTCATGTTTGATTTTTTGAGCCAATTTCTATTTTCAAATTTAATTTGATTCTCCAACCTATAAAAATCTCCATGATACCTTCAACTTTCATATACCCCATTGATGGAGGTCACAAGCTTGAGTCACCCTCAGCCAGTTATCCTAAAAATGGCTCTAAAGGTCATTTAGCACCCTGAAGACCACTTATGGACCTGAAGAAGAAATCAAAACATCCATGTCATGCATATGAGGAAGAAAATGAAGATTTATAAAACCTTTAATACCTGCAATAATGGTGAAAATCACCATTAAACCTACAATATTTCACAAAATGTAAAAAAAATTGGGGTTTTGACCCTTTAGCTTAGGTAGACATGCCTAAAACCTTTTTTGAAATCTCTAAGTTCCATAAAATGATGTTTTAGGTCTCATTATATCTATTACATGGTTTTAGACCATTTATTTTTTGTTAACCTATAAAAGTAGGCATTTTTAGCCATTTTGGGCCTCTTAGGCACCCAAACATGCCAGATTATTCTAAAACCAATGTTGGTCAGGAGATATAATTAGTCCTATACACATTTTATGTTGTTTATAATTAATTTTATTGGCCATTTTATGGACCTATGATTCCAAAAATGCAAAACTAGTTGAAAAGCTCCTTTGTAGGCTTAAACAAGTTCACCTTCAAGATGATTATTAATACAATGAAGACACCCATTCAACTACTTCTTGACATTGATTTATATTAAATATATCCCTTCAACATATTTAAAAATATTGGGCTCCCATGCAGATGATACGAAAATATACACATGTAAAGATGATTTCATGTAAGGTTTTCAAGAATTTTAGACATGCTTGCACTCTTAATGATTTTTTATAAAACTTAGGACCTTAACTAACATCAATCCATAATAAAATTTCATTTAAATATAGGTAATCAAAACATACTAGAATCACTTGGCTCAACTTTTCATGGTATGAAATAAATGAGCATCTAAAAATGGGCTAAAACTAGGTGTCTTATGTCTAAAAAACTCAAATTTATCCATAAGACCAATTTTACCTTTCCATTGATCTTATTTTCTTTAAAAAACATTCATGGAACCTAAAACATCTCATAACACCTTTATAAATGATCAAAACTCAACTTTGTTTTTTATGCCTTTGAGACTGCCTATGGGGTTTGCATGATGTTTGGAGTGTGAAAACTATATAAAGGTGTTTAATACAATTTAAAACATTTTACCATTCATCTCAAACACTTACCTAATCTTTTAAACCTCAAACACACATTAAAACTCCAAAACATATGCCTACATTAATAGTGACCATTATGAGACATGGAGGGGACTGTGATAAAATAAAGAACACTTACACTAATTACATGACCCTAAAAATATTATTTATGGATAAATTAGGTCATTATTACCAATATTACCAATTTTAAAGTCTTTTTTATGTCTACTTTGTCTGGTAGACCTTTTTTACCAAAATTTACCTTGAGCTGCCTACATGCTTCCTCCATGCCAAAACTTGTCTTTACTCAAAATTTTGAATGAAAACCTTGAATGTGATCACATATATAGTAAAATATATGTTTCCAACATCATATTATACAATTTTAATACCTATACAAGTCCTAAATTCCTTCGTGGTATCTAGAACTGGTAAAACTTTATTTGGCCTCTAATAGCTACCTTCTTGACTACAAGGGGATTATGTCAAAAACATAGGAACTTTCACTATTTATATGACACTGAGTATGTAATGGGATAATGATAGGACCTAGGTTCCCCAAATCTTTGACACAACTTGTTAGAATTAAGAGCACAAATGATTGCCTTTGTATAAGCAACTTAAACATGCGGAAATAGCCATAAGTACAAGTAACTATCAATGAGAAACAACACAGAATATGAGAGGCAACACACAATTGTATTCAACTCAGTTAGAAGGAAATTAAAATAAATAGATCACACTCTTCTTCCACTTTGTGGGCATACCAGTAATCTTTCCTCAAGAGTAATCTTCTCTCAGGTCACAACACACAGCTAACACAAGCTGTTGTTCACCTCATTGTACTACCAGTACAACCGAGTACGAACCGGTACTCTAAGTAGATCTCACCATGATCTTGCTCCTTGATGTATTGTTGTCACCTTGGATCTAGCTCCCCCACCGATCTCCTTTCTGACCCTCGCATACACACATCCCTGCAGACCAACCCTGATCTTACTTATCACATGTAGATCTCCAACCTGATCTTACATACATGAAGAATCTTACTTGATTCCACCATGGGAAGAACTCTCCTAGTTCTACTCCTTTACAATACATCCCATGAGTCTATTATATAGATCTCATGCATAAAATAATTATACAAGCGGCTCAAAGACTCGAACTAGTCTTTACATGCAAACAACCCGTTTAACAAACTGACTGTCCGTCAACAGTAGTTCTGGAACCGCACAAGCGACCAATGTCGATCCCTATCTGCCTGGAGGTGACCAATGTCAGCCAACTCTTGCCAATGTTAGCTGCTCTTCTATTGACCCCTACCTGACGTTAGTGTGGCCTGCCAACGTTGGTGATTGTGACACTGCAACCCTCCTCCATGTTTGCATCCAGGTGAAGCTTTTAGCTCCACACCCTAACAATCTCCCACTTGGAGATAAATAGCTGCACCCGTACCTATACCAGTACTTTGTCTATTTTGCATCTTGGCTTGTATTCCTCTTCAAGCTCCCACTTGAAGACCACCCACCACACACCTTGTGGTGGTACACCTGTGTCTGAATTTATCCATTCTCAGCTTACCTTCTTCTGTCGTTGCTAGACTCCCACTCAAACAGAAACCCCTGTGAGTAACCTGTAATCAACAAACACTAACCAGATCTGAACCACCTATTAGTAAAACTCACTCTGATACCATTTGATAGGACCTAGGTTCCCCAAAGCTCTGACACATCTTGTCAGAATTAAAAGCACACATGATTACCTTTGTATAAGCAACTTAAACATGCAGAAATAGCCAGAAGTACAAGTAACTATCAATGAGAAACAACACAGAATATGAGAGGCAACACACAATTGTATTCAACTCAGTTAGAAGGAAATTACAATAAATATATCACACTCTTCTTCCACTTTGTGGGCATACGAGTAATCTTCCCTCAAGAGTAATCTTCTCTCAGATCACAACACACAGCTAACACAAGCTATTGTTCACCTCATTGTACTTCCAGTACAACCAAGTACAAACCGGTACTCCAAGTAGATCTCACCATGATCTTGCTCCTTGATGTATTGTTGTCACCTTGGATCTAGCTCCCCCACCGATCTCCTTTCTGACCCTCGCATACACACACCCCTGCAAACCAACCCTGATCTTACTTATCACATGTAAATCTCCAACCTGATCTTACATACATGAAGAATCCTACTTGATTCCACCATGGGAAGAATTCTCCTAGTTCTACTCCTTTACAATACAGCCCATGAGTCTATTATATATATCTCATGCATACAATAATTAGACAAGTGGCTCAAAGACTCGAACTAGTCTTTACATGCAAATAACCTGTTTAACAAACTAACTATCCATCAACAACAGTTTTGGAACCGCACAGGTGACCGACATCAGTCCCTATCTGCCTAGAGGTGACTGACATCGGCCGACTCCTGTCGATGTTGGTTGCTCTTCTATCGACCCTTGCCTGACATCGGTGTGGCCTGCCGACGTCGGTGACTGTGACACTGCAACCCTCCTCCATGTTTGCATTTGGGTGAAGCTTTTAGCTCCACACCCTAACAATCTCCCACTTAGAGATAAACAATCTGATACCAACTGTCAGGATCCTATTCCACCAATAAGAGTGTATATGATTACCTCTTGTATTAGCAACTAAACACGGAATTTAACCAGAATGAATAAGTAACTAGAAATATGAAACAACACAAGATATGAGAGACAATACACAATATTGTATTAAATACTTAGAAGAAAATACAATAAAGAAGATGCCACTTCTTCTTCCACCTTAAAGGCTTGCCACACCTCAAGGAATTCTTCCCTCTCTCTCTTACGGTCCCAATACACAACTCCAATACAGAATTGTTGTTCACCTCTACCAGTAAAAAACAACGCTGCCAGTACACCAAGTACACAACCATACTCCAAGTAGATCTCCCTTTCATTGCTGCCACCTACAAATCAATATACCTTACTTACCCTGTAGATATCTCTACACCCTGAATAACCCTTGTCCTTGCCTCACCAAGTCCTTATGATTCTTCAACCAGTACCCCGATGGATCTTCTACCCGAACTTGCACACCTGCAACTCTCCAAGATCATACACACTCAACATCACTTTGGAACTAGGAGGAACACACCATGCTCTCTTCTCTCTGAAGGAGCTAATTTCTGCTCTCTTACTCTCTAGCACACTTTTACAATACAACCCATGAGTCTATTATATAGATCTCATGCATACAATAATTAGACCCTAATTACAATAATTAGATCCACAGCTTCTAGTCTAAAATTGGCTCTTAACATGCAAACACTCGATTCATTAACTAACTGTCTATGAAACTGGCAGTTCTGAACTACACATGTGACCAACGTCAATCCCTGTCTGCTTGGAGATGACCGACGCCGGCTGATCCTGACCAACATCGATTGCTCTTCCTGTCTAATCCTACCGATGTTGGTTGGCCTGACCAACATCGGTGTCTGTGACACTTCAACAACTCCTCCTATTCCCAACCTGGTGAAGCTTTTAACTCCACAACCTAACATATAAGTTTTTATATCATTAATACCATATTTACCAAATTTTTTGCTTTGACTCAACCTATATATGCCCTCAAATGGCCAATTTATCCAAGTCATTCTCTAATGTTGATTTTACTAAAATATTAAATAGTTTCCATTGTAAAAAATACACAAAATTATTTTTAATTGGTATATGAGGTCATAATGATCTTCTATACAAATTATTTTTATTGGATCCTACATATTTTGGCTTGTAGGCCCATTTTGGCAAAAGCTAGTAACATGTGCTTGCTTGGACAAATTTCACTACTGAGTTTTTCTTCCCTTTTAGCTTGTTTTGAGCCTTATCATGATTAATTTAATTTTAAATTACTCTATAAAAATATCCTTTCATTACTCTAATCTCCATTGGTTTGTGTTCAACCTCCATGAAACTCATGTAGGACCTCACCTCTTCAAAAAGCCTATTTGTGGGTGATCCTTTTAGGGTGGCTGAGTGTGTACAATTTGTTTGAAACAATTCTCTTCCTGATCAAATCCACCTCACACCATTAATTTCCCCTATTACCTCCAAACACTTCATGAAACCTTCCTCTTGATTATTCTACCCAAAGGAACTCCTCATGACCATTCTTAATTGAGATGTGTATGGTTGAAAGTGCATTGTGGAACCTTGACTTGTGTTTTGAATTATTCATAAGATTTCAATTCATTCATGGCTTATACTATATCATCATCATTTTCTCATGCATTCATGATGAAGAAACCTCTATGAATCACTGTGTTCTTAAAATCACCTACCAACCTAAAGGAGGTTTGAGCTTTAGAGACTGTAGGTGAGAGAGTGTTTACCCTAGTTTTGTGGTTGTCTTGGATTACACATCTCTCCTTACCTCATAGTCTCATTCTATCTAGTGAACTCTTAGCCTTGGTCATAAATCAAGAAAATAACCATATACCCCTCTATGTCTATCCTCTATGCCAACCTATAGGTGTCCTACCATTAGGTTGTTGTAGATGGTGTTAAGGTTTGAAACATGGAAATATATGGTTTTATTGAAGATCCATTTATATTTTTAATGAATCCAAAACATTATTTATCCTTGATGGTGGACTTGAAACATGAAACCACCCTAAAATACTTGTTCACACACTAATTGTTAACTAGAAAACATGATTACATTTCTATAGTTGTAGGTGCAATGCTTGAGAGAGCATGACTATAGGTTTCCATATGCCAAACTATTTTACCTTTACTTATATATAGTCTCTTGAGGTCATAGAAACCATCTTAGATCAAATTATTACTCTCTTGGATATGCAACATTTATGAAACCCAAGACAATATCTAAGCTCCTGGGATTATTTGCCTTTGAGTGCCAAGCTAGATGTAGGTGTGATTGGAGTATGGAAATGATCCTTAATGCCCATGAAATCCAAATTAAACACCATAATTGGCAATGGAAACCTTCATTTAAAACTTTTTGATAGTATCAACTTTTCTAAAACCATCTATCTTTCCTTTAGATGATAAAGCCTCCATTAGGCATTTGACTTATCTTTGGTTACTTGACGTGATGTATAGACTAGGGTCATTCTTAGGGGTGTCTTTTAAATCCTTTAAAACTTTCAAGGTGTGTTTGATCCTTATATAACATAATGGTTTCTTTGATAATCTCAATAACTCCCATAATGGTCCACACCTCTTGAAAACACCCTAAACCTTTATTCTCCTACTTGATTTTTTGTTATTGTCTAAGCTTGTTACAGGTATCCATGAGATGGAAAAATTATTACCTTATTTGTTTTCAATACCATTATTTAATATCTCATCCTTCATGTAAACTATTTCTTTCCTATCAAAATATTTATGCCCTCATTATAAAGACAAAACTCTCATATACATGAACTTGACTGAGCCAAGACTATGTTTGATTTTAAGTGGATGTAGGTACCTATTAAATTTATATGATATGATTATGTCAAAACAAAATAATACACTCCTCTATATCACATTTATATCTTGATGGTTCCCCTTCACCTTGAAACTATGAAACTTTGTTTGCAGTCCCTTTCTTGTAGCACTTTTTTAAAATAAATTCCCTATGTACAGATCCATCCACATGAGTATTGGGAAAAAAATGGTAAACTTAGGTAACCTCTATCCCTTGTCACCTCTGTGTGAAGTTTCACACTCCAAATCATCCTTAAATCCACTTTACTGGCCCTATTTTGCTCTCTGCCTAGGCAAATTAGGCCTTTCCAACCCTTTCTCCTCTTAGTCATTTGTAACCATACTTTGTTGTATGGATTCAAACCAAAGAATTAAAAATCTATTTTCTTATCATAACACCTATCAAATTACCAGTTTTACTAAGGTTTCACTTGTACAAGATCTAGAAATTGCATTTGAAGGTCAAAACCCTTGATAATGGCTTGTAGACCCTATGACGACCCAAGAACACTAATAAATGGTTTGTAGATAAATTAATGACTTCATTAGGACTATTAAAGGTTATAAATCTTTTTATTTACCTCCCATAACTCTTAAAAACCTCATAAACCTTTTATTAATCCACTATATATGTTTTCTAACCTAATATGTCTTTGACTATGTAGGAATAACACCATCTACAGGCCTATTTGTAACTAAGGGAAAAGATAAATATTTTAAGCTTTATATATAGTCTCAAAACCTTGGTGAAGTGTACTAAAAACTTAATACTTACCCAATAATATTCCCTTAATCACCAAAACCTCTCTGACACTCCTTTCCATTCCTTCTATGACCTCTAGGTTAAATATGTGTAGGGTCTTGAACACATGTTATAGGTTGCATTATTAGGGCCTTTTGATGTATTTTTTCCATGTTATGAGAGTATCCCAGGGTTTTTAAAACCATTATTAAATTTATTCCATACCTAATTGTCACCCAAACTTTCCAAACACCCCCTATATACACCTTGTTCTTGATTGAGTACAAAATGTTGATTATGTTTTCCATTTGAGATAGACCCCTATAAGTGTTAGTGCATGTTTGAAACTTGAAAATTATGCCTATATATCCCTTTATATTCTAAAAATTCATTTTATATTTGTCTGGATACATTTACCTCAAGGTCAACCTATATCAATATCAAAACACCACCTTCTAGCTCAATATCTTGACATATAAACCACTTGGCTATAGGTGAAGATTTCCATGTTTAGATATCTAATTAAATAACCCTACTATATATAATTTGAACAAAAACCTTTATGGTCACTCTTAAAAACTCTCTTACAATATCAAAGAATTCATAGGATCCATTAGTCTCCTTCTCATCTTGACTAGGTCCCTATTTTCTTACTCACCTACTTGGATGTAGGTTACCCTTCTTGGGAAAGTTGTAGGTTACAATCATTCCTCATTAGCCTTATTCAAGGCCTCACATGATTATAACCTATTTATATTTAAATATGATCACTTTTGAGACCCAATAACTCATTTAATATCTTCATTTAAGCATAATTAAAGTAGCATTCATTTGTTTCATTGTGTTTTAACTGGTTGTGGGTGCTTAAGAAGATTTTAGATACACCTGTAAGTGTAGATGAGGTCCACAACCTACAATTCAAACATTCCTTATGACCTGAGACTCA
Organism: Torreya grandis; assembly: GCA_037957365.1. NCBI lineage: Eukaryota > Viridiplantae > Streptophyta > Pinopsida > Cupressales > Taxaceae > Torreya > Torreya grandis. The sequence continues at coordinate 583,263 of JARHVA010002847.1, read as the reverse complement.
TTTATATGTTATTATACCTTATAGGATCACTTTCCATACTTAAACATGTTCTTACATTGTAACCTTGAATGTGAAGGTCATTTGATACTCAATACTATAGAAACCATTGAATGCTCATAGTGGACAAAAGTACAATTTGGAGGGCCTTGAACACTACCCTATATGAGATACACACCCTCCTTCTATAGGTTTATGCCTCTCTATTATGGATATAAGATATAATCATTTGGATTCCTCAAGACTGACTATAAGGTTGTTATTTTTCATCATCAAAAGGGGCTTGATCACTATTTTGGTTTTTTAGGGAAAATGTCCTTAAACACAAACCCTTCACCTTTTGAACATGGTTCTTGATCTTTTTTTTCCATTATATGAAGTAAAACATGACTATCAAGGTATATTTAACCTATTAAAACATAAATAAGTATACTCAAACATGTTAATATACCCTTGAACCACATTCTCACCTCTCTATCAGTACCACCTATAGGTAGACATTTCCAATGTGAAGGCAATGAGGATAAGTATGGACAATGTGTATTAAATTTGATTTTTAATGAGTTTTAGGCTATCTATCAGCCTTTAAATAGATGATTTTCACCATGGGAGAACCTATTTCAATCTAAGTAATTCCTTTTAATTTGGTTAGCATTTATGATACACCTATAAGTATGCATGAAATTGTAGACTAGGTAGTGAATGGAAACATGAGGAATGCACATGGTGTATGAGTATTCAACAAGTCTAATATCCTCTCAACATATTGAATTAGAATACACCATATTACAAGACTTGAAATAACATTAATTATCCATTTTCAAACATGAAATTCTCCCCATGGCACCTGTAGGTGTACATCCATGGTTGATTGTGCATGTGTGTTACATATGGTTGTTACAACTCTTTTTTGTTACTCGATAATACGGCCCTATGTCCTATGCTTAAATAAGGTGCCCCATGCCTTTAAAAATCTTCCACACATCTCCATAACCATTCTCAGATGTCAAAACACTATGACTAAAAGTGAGAGTAAGCAGAGAGATGAGAAACATGTTTGAAACTAGACAATGGTGACCTCAACTTGCAATCTAATATATGTACTTTGATTAAGAACTCATATTGAATATCACTAAACCTTTGAATGGTCTCTAGAATTTTTGAATCATGATTTATCTCTCCTCATTATACTAGGGATGTAGGTTACCTCATAACATCAAATGCAATCATGATTGAGTTTAGACCTTTGAAGGTCACCAATTATGAACTAGCTCATTTTCCTATCAATTAAAACCAATTTATTTATTGGTTCTCTATATGTTTACAATCATTAGGAATAGATAATTGAGCCAAAACCCCAGAAGGGAGTAATTTCCTCAAACCATAGATATAGATGGAGATTGTTCAAGCTATACTAGCCCTCATTTGACCCATCAAGGCTCTGATGAACTACTGAAGTTTGAGGAGAAATATTACTTGATTATTATTTATGTGACATAAGGAGGATGAGGTACATTATCCCTTAAAACTAGGTTCTGCTCTAAAACTAATTAAATAGGCTATTCATAAAGACAAGAAGGAAAATGTGTTTTATTCCATAATTACCTTCTTGAAATGAGTTATCTGATGAAACAACTTGAAATTGGTCTTATTTAACCCTAAAAAACACTCCTAAAACCATTATTTCTCATTAAATTTTGAAGCAAATAAACAAGGGAAATATTGGACACTATTTGGATGAGTAGGCCATCTAGACACACCCAAAATATTAGTGATTGTTCTTAAAGTTGGGGAGATGAAGTAGACCATCAATCATACAAATTTCAAGGCCATTGAAGTCCTCAAAACTACCCAAAATCTTATGTTTCAACTCTCTCTCTCTCTCTCTCTCTCTCTCTCTCTCTCTCTCTCTCTCTCTCTCTCTCTCTCTCTCTCTCTCTCTCTCTCTCTCTCTCTCTCTCTCTCTCTCATCTCTCTCTCTCTCTCCTATACTGAGTGAAAACTTGAGACTCTGTTAGAGTTGTCCCAACCTACCTAAAACATTTTTTCCTTATCATGAAGAGCTATAAATATGATTATGAAATAAAACACTTAGGAAAGTTTTGTTAGTCTTTAGATGACCTTTCCTTTCTCCTACAAATCTTTTGAAATTCTTGGATGCCCATTAATAGTAGAAAACCATTTTCATGCCTAGTTTATAGCCAATAGGTTTTCCTTACCTATACTAGTTATTATGATGGAATCTGATTTCAAAGGCCTATAGGAGGATATAAGGGACACCATGAATGCCTAAATATGATACATATTCCCTTTTATCAAGCAAAATATCTAAAAACCTATTCTACCAAAGCTCTAAAAGGCTCCAAAAATCCATCCTTTTACTCCCAAATTTCTTCCCTGTACTCCAAATGATCTCAAATGATCTTGAACATGTATAAAAGTGTAAAATACTCCCTATGGAGGTGGGAATAATTAAAAACCAATTTAACTTCCTCAAAATGTTATTTTTTGACTTGAAATTTCTATTTTAGGGACCCTTAAGTCATCTAATGCACTTTTGGGGGTATTTTGGGCATAATAGATTCTCTAGGACTTGATTTTGGCTCATTATAATCTATGAGACTTTTTAAAAATCTATTTCATGCCCTTTAATGCTTGAACACCCTTGTAACTTGTTAGATCCTTCACTTGTAGTTGTAGACCTATTTCTAGGTTTGTTTCTCAAAATCACCTTAAAACTTGCTTAAAGTGTTTCAAAAGATTGTAAGTGACATGTGGTAGGGTCATGAGGTATTTCTTATCCTTCCAAAATTAGGTTACCCATTCAACTATAAATCTACTCAGCTTCTCACACCACACCAGGACTTCACAAAATATTGCATTGCATCATCAATTCAGGACCGTAAAGGGACTAATCATCAGGGTAGAAAATTATTGAAGGGTCCAAGAGAGTAGCTTGATCCATTTATGATTTTTTTTTATATTTAAGATAATTTTAGAAAACAATACTTAGGGTATGCAAATCCTATGTTATTAAATAGTTGAGTATAACAATAACTTAGAAAGAAAACAAAGAATAATTGATTTGACAAGCCTCTTCCAAAATAATAAAGATGTAAAGAAAGAGTACTTATCCATAGCAAAAGAATTATTTATGTGAAAAGGATAAAACAACCTTGATTAATAGTCATACACCTTTTTTTATGTGATTATAATAGAAATTAGGCTTCGAATAGTAGCACACTTATGTGGACAATAGTGTCATGTGGTGATAGTCTCCAATTTTTGTGCTAGTGTACCTCTTGGAGGAACTATCTATAACTTTTAAAAAATGTATGGGAGGTTTTGGGGGACATGTAGGTGGTTTTGTGTATTTTAAAATATTTCATGTGTCACTATTTTCACTAAATATCTTCCAAACCCCTAATGAGTACCTACACACATGAAATAAATATTAGATCAATTTCAAAAAATGAGGAAAATGGCTTATGGTATATTATAATCAAGTGTAGAAAAAACCCTATTATTTTGGCTATTATCTACCTTAACCTTGATATTATGGGTCTCAAATCACATGTAGTTATCCCTTAGGGAACATACATAATCAATGTGTAAGGTATGCTATTATGACTTTCACTTAGACCCTTTTTTTATCAAGCATGTAATATATAAATGTAATAATTGAGTAGTATACAGAATATTGAGTTCTATTATTGAATACTTTTATGTAATTATGTTACAAAATAGTAAGTAATAGATGTAAAATGCCTTGTGAGGCTCTTTATATAGAAGTAAATTTGATTTTGATGTAAGACCTTGTTTATTTGATGATAAGTCATAAATGTTAGATTATTGTCAATGAATACATGGAGATGTTATGGTGAGTGGATGAACTGATTTGATAGCCTAAGTGACAATGACAAAGTGTGGAATGTGTTTGTCCTAGTATGCTTGAAGAAGGCTTGGTTGATCTTTAGAGTTTGCATGGCTTGAGATGTTTAGGGATGATTCTAAAGTATTGATCATGTGCAATAGGTCTTATTAGAAGTTAATGGTGGTTAGAGTGCTTGTGTTTATGAGTGGTATTTATCTATTTATTCATTATGGACATTTTGGCAAGATTGGTCTAGTGGTAGAAAATTTGAATAGGGAGTTTGTTGATGTCACCATTGCCAAGTGGAAGTGAGTCAAGGGGACTTGATCATATGGGTTTGTTAAATTTTTCCTTATTTTTATGTGATAAATTTTGTAAAATTAAATTAATAATTTTAAAATATATGCATGTGTAAATTTGGGATCCTAAATAGTTTGAGAATGTTTTCCCATACTTAGCCAAAATTGCATCAGACAAGAAAGAGATGGGTAATCATTTTGATTGTGTCATATCTCACACGTGTGTAAATTTCAAGAGAAGGTGATCATATGAGTTTTTTAATTTCTGATCCTATTTTATTTTCACTAAAATTTAGATCATACACTTAAGGGAATCAAAATATATGCATGAGCAAAGTTGGCCTTCCATGCAGTTCCAGGCATAGATGGCCCTATGGAAGAAAATTTTGAGTGAGTATGTTGATGATGGAATATATCATACATGTTTGGGTCATAGTATTAGATTTTTATATGTATGTATTTTCATATATGGGGAGATAATATGGTCAAAATTTGAGATCATGTATCAAAGCACAAAAAATTTTATTAAGTCTCAAAGATGGATTCTTAGATAGATTTTATTAAGTTAAATTTTGATAAACATTGATGGTGTGTATTTTTACAATAATTTAAGAAGTAAAAATATTTAATATTAGTGTTCAATGTTTAACGATTGGGTAAAGGTAAAGGATAGAGATAAATGGTGAGCGTGTGATCATACAACTAAATGTCTATGGTTCGTAGTAAGTCAAAGTGGTCAACCTATTCAATGTTTAACATCGTTAAAGTTTGTGATCATTAAAATAAATATTGATAGATCATGATTATCCAGTATTAGTGAGGATATGAGATGATTTTAAAGTATCTGAGGTTTAAATGTGACTGTTGCCATTTGAATATTTGAATTTGCTAAGGGAAAAACTAGTGCTCAGTAATCTATCCATATCTTTCAATAAAAGATGAATTTGCTCATGTAGTATAAATTAAAGTGGTATATTACTCCATATTTCATATATAAATATGGATATAAATATCTAAAAATATTTATATAAATAGTTATGAAGGTTCAAAGTTGATTGTATGTTCGTGCATGTTCTACAAGTAACTCGAGAAAGATAATTGAGCTTGTGTAGATTTTTTTTTATGTTTCATGTAAAATTAGATATTTTAGAGTGTTTTATACTCAATTAGGGTGGTATTTTTGTTTTTTTAGGTGTGATAAATCTATTGTGATTATGAAAATTTCTTAAGAAATTGACTCTGATTTCATTCATAATGTTCTTGTACACCAGGTCAGTGTTTGAGTTATTTGAGCATAGGTAGAGGTGAGCAAAGATGAATATGATTATTTGAGGATGTCAAATGGGAAATAAGGAGTGTAGAAATTTATTTTATATTGATATTATTTTATTATTTTCTCTGATTTTGTGCTAAATTAGTTAATAGGTCTCTATGAGACCTATAAGAGCTACAAGGGCCTTTTTAAAAAAGGTGTAGCTGCTTACAGGTGACCCATAGATGTTATGGACAACCTATGAATATTGTATGTATTAATGAGATAGTTGAATTAATGGTTAAGACATGATTAATGGTTGATCAATGTTTTGATTATCAAATATGCTTCATAAATAATGGAACCAAAGATGATGGTTTCTATATTTTGTGTGAGAGACTAAGGAGAGATTTAAGAGAGGCTTGTGTTTGTGGATTAGGGACAGGATGGGTAGAGTGACTTGAGTATGAGTTGAATGGAATAATATATTAATGACTATTTTTATGACCTATACATCATAATTTTTTTGGAAGAATAGTGCTCTTGAAAATTTGATATGAGAGAAGGTGAAGAGTGATAAGCATAGGTCCATCGTTAGGTGTTGAAGACATTAGTTCAAAGGTAGATCTATTCATAGATGTTGTTGTGTAATCTCATCATATAAGGTATTTTAAATGTCCTTATAAGATGAAACTTGAAAAAATGATTGTTATTGCAGCTCAGCTAGATAGGTTTGGTAGCACCTTGTGGGATTACAGTCTCACTAAATAGGGATTGTAGTTCCTTGATCATTTATATATGGTCTAAATTGGATCTTGTTATTATAGGACAATATTCAATTTTTAGGTTATATTGGGTTTTCTCACTCAAGATGGTTTCCCATGTATGTCTTGTGTTATGTGATTGATCTTGCATTGTCTCTCTTGCTCATTGTTATGAATCATGTGTATGCTTCATGAATGCTTGTTGTAACTAATTACGTTTTTATAAAGATCATAATTGAAGTTGGATTATTTGGGATCACTAATTCACCCCCTTCTTAGTGATTATACCTTTAACAATTGGTATCAGATTAGGTCCTTTGGTAAAGTCTTAACAATTTGAAGGTGATTTAAGATGGGTAGTCATCAAGGAGGTCTCTTTGATAAGTAAGCAATGATGTTCATTGGATCCAATTATTTTTTTGGAGAGCAAGTATGAGGACATACATTATTTCCTTAGTTTTTGATGTATTTCAATATATTCTATATGGTTATGTTCCTCCTATTACTCCTCCATCTAGTGGTACTAATAAGAAGTTATTTGAGAAAAAGTTCAAGGAAATGAACATTATCACATGTGGTCTTTCAGATATTGAATACATAAAGGTAATCCATTGTAAACCTAATAAATATATATGGGACAAAATTTCAATCATTTTTAAGGAGATTTAAATGTCAAGCTTGCTAAGCTACATACTCAAATAAGGCAATTAGAAAGTCTCAAGATGAAGGAAGAAGATTTTATGGCATCCTTTTTATAGAGAGTTGATGAAGTTGTGAACATCATTAGAGGTCTTCGAGAGAATATTGAAGAGGCTAATGTAGTCCAAAAGGTATTAAGACCTTTATCTCTTCATTTTGATTCAAAATTATCTGCTATAAAAGAGATTCATGATCTTACTCAGTTGAAGATGGATCAATTGCATGGCACCCTTACTACATATGAGATGAGAGTATAGGATGATATATCTCCAAAGAAGGAATAAAAATTCAAGATAGAGATAAAGCCTAATAATAAGTTCCCAAGTAACAAATCGAAAGAGGATGACATATCTATTATTGATGAGGATGAACTGATTACTTTGATTACTAGGAAATCGAACATATGTTTAGGGAAGTATAAGGGTAAACTACCCTTCAAATATTTCAACTATGGAGAGATAGGAAATTTTGATTATAAGTGACCTCATAATAATGAGAAGAATAATGATGAATATCATGGTGAATTCCAAGTTTAAGATAAGAAGACATATAGGAAAAAAAGATTCAAGAATATGAAGAGTCTCTACACTAAATAATATTGTTGCTCATTAGATGAGAGTGAGGACAGTGACTCAAAATATAATCATGAATATGGTGGTCCTAATGAATATGAATATATATTCATGGTTGAGGAAGGAAGTTTCTCACATCATAAGGAGTCTACTTGGATTGATTTAGATGATGATGATGAAGATGAGGTGATTGTGAGACTGTATTGATCAATTCTCTTGAAGAACTAAAGATTGAGAAGAAGATAATAAGAAGATGAAATATAAGCTCAAAGAATATGAGGAACAATTCAATGTGTATGAGGATATAATGAATGAAGACACCAAGAAGCATGAAGATATGATCAAGTATCTTAGTTATCAATTGGAAATTTTGTCTACAAGCCTAAAAGTTAAAGAAGATGAATATTCAAGGTATATTTCTAAAAATGAGTCTTTGAAATTTGAGTTAGAAAAGACATCTAGCAAGGTGAAGACATTTTTGAGATTTGAAAAAGCTCATGTGATCTAGAAAACATTATGAGTGGTCAAATGCTAGTGATAGAACTGGTCTTAGATATGAAGAAGAACAAAAAAGTGTAACTCAAGATAAGATGAAGACTAATGTGAACTAGGATAATCATAATTTGAAGACCAATCATTAGATAAGGAATGAAGGTGTTGATAGAGTAAAGACAAATCATATCAGATAGCCAAATTCCATGAGGCATGTAAGATTCAATAGTTACTATTATATGTGTAATAAATTTGGTCATAGGGATAGAGAGTGAAAGAGACCTATTAGAAATGAATTTGTATAGGACTATGATGGGGGTCATCAATCAAAAGGCATGAACTTAATTAAGTGTTTCAACTATCTTGATGTGGGACACTTTGTAAACTATTATCCACATAATATTAGACAAGGTGAGTCCTCTTCAAAAGGGGGAGGTTGTTTTGTTTCTCATGACAAAGGACATATTTTAAGTTTCTATCCAAACATGGTAAGACAAATTGTGTTTCCATACAAGAATATGGTGTGATATAATTTTGAATAGAGAGGTCACATTGATAGGTTATGAAAGCAAAAGTATACAAGTTAGAATAGGTTTAATCATACATTTAGAGTCTAAGAAAGAAGTCATGTTAACACATGGAAGACAAAGGTGAAAAGAGTGAGTCACGATGAGAGTATAGGTCCAAGTAATCTATTTTCTGTGGTGGATAATGCTTCAAAAGTTGAAGAGTACCAAGAGGTTTCATTTTCTGCTCATGTTGGGAATGAAGAGATCAAGCTCAAGGAGAAGACCAAGATACTAGTTGAGGATAGTCCTAAGGGATATATAGATTTAAGTGAACATTTTGTTGTTTCTAAGCATGTTTCATGTAAATCTCATGAACTATGTATGCCTAATGATGAGTTTCCAAGCTTCAAGGAAGATTATTCAGATGAGAAGGTATGTCATGAATCTTTGTTGTTATGTCCATATATTGTCAATCCAATCCTACAAGATAAGGAGAATGTTGTATTGGGTAAGCATGTTGCCTATCTTAATCCCAAAAAGAAGTAGAATAAATATAAGTATCAGATGAACAAGGAAGAGAATGAATATGAGGAGTTGTGGGAAACTCCTGGTTTCACACCATGGTAGAGCATTGTGGTGTAGAGGATGTCTCTGCCTTCTCTTATCAAGAGACATTTTTCTTATGGAGAAGCACGTTTGTGTGCTCAAACTGATAATTACAATCAATAGAAGGTATTTGGTTAAGGGGGAGGAACAAGTTCATGAGCTTGCTCCAGTAGTTTGTGAAGGAGCTATTTTGTAGGGCTAGAATGGGTACATCAAGATGACATAATGAGATTGATGAAATGTCAAGAAGATTTTGATGCTCAGAAAGGTCTATAGACTTCTTTGTAATGTGTTCCAAGTGCTTTTGTTTTTTGAAGGTATGTTTGTGTCAATTGAAGATTTATTGTATACTCTTGGTTTTCTTAGTTTTTAGCTTAAAGGCAAGTAGGCCCAAAATGGGTTATAATAAGTCTATGCTCATAAAGGTGTGAAGGCTCAAATTTTGGTCTAGAAGTGTGTGATGAGTGTCTCCAAGTGTGTAAGAATTTTCAAATATTTGTGTTGACTAGAAGGAAGTTTGTCAACTTTGTTTATTTTGAGATTCTAGGGTTTTGGGCTATGCTATAAAAGTGATTCTCCTTATGATTTGATATTTGAGTTTTATTAATAGGATAAAAGGGCCAAGTGTGTTATCAAAAAAAGCTTCATAGAGATTTTAAGGTATGTGGATTTCAAGTTATTAAATTTTTTATCAAGATGGAGGCCTAATTGGCAAGTTGGTTTGTGAAGGAACTATGTTGTAAAGGATGATATAGGTATTTAAAATTAGTGTGTTTGAATAGGCATATGAGAGTACTCCACATATAAAGTTTTATGTCCTCAAGATGTGTCTACTAAAAATTGTGGTTTTGGTAAGTTCTAGGTAGCAATACAAGGAGGCTAAATAGACCTAGTTTGAAGAAGAGTGATTTTTGATTCATTTCTCCAAAATAGAAGGTATGTATATTTCAAGGCGAGTTCTCAAGGTGGTTAGTGCATGTTTCCTATTTGGTGAGTGGCATGAAGTTTTGTTGATATTCCTTATTATAGCTTGAGAAAGAAGGCTAATAAGCATATGTGGTGATTCTTCATGATGTATAGAGATATCAATATGATTAGAAGGTGAAATTGATCAAAGATCTTATGGGGAGTCCCTCTTAGATGTTTCTTGATTTGTTCCATCATATTTCTATGGTTTTGTGTTTTCTTTCTTTATTGGTTACAGTGCTTGGTTGAATAGAGTGTTGGCATGAAGTAAGAGGAAGTTGTCAAAGCAAGAAAAGCTTGGTTCAAGGTAAGGGTGAGTTTGTATCATATTTTTGAGATGTTAGTTTCTTATTTTATAGTATTTTAAAGTCCATAGTACTAGTTGGTACCCACTTTGTCATTGTGTTAAATGGGGAGAAAGTTCCTATTATGAGAGTGCTTGAAGAGACGAAAGGTGAGTTGTATATTAATATATACGATGGTTGTTGACATCAATGACAAAGGGGGATATTGTTGGAGTATTGTAAATGATTTCATGGTGATTTCATGGAGATGTTCTAGTGAGTAGATGAATTTATTTGATAGCCTATGTGATAATGACAAAGTGTGTAATGTGCTTGTTCTAATATGCTTGAAGAAGCTTTGATTGATCTTCAGATTTTGTATGGTTTGAGATGTTTAGGGATGATTATAAAGTATTAATCATGTGAAATGGGTCCTATAAAAAGTACATGGTGGTTATACTACTTGTTTGCATGAGTGTTATTCATTTAGTACTTCATTGTGGCCATCTTGGCAAGATTGGTCTAGTGATAGAAAATATGAATAGGCAGTCTAATGATGTCACCATTACCACATGGAAGTGAGTCAAGGGGATTTGATCATATGGATTTGTTAATTTTTGTTCTTATATTTTATGTGACAAATTTTATATCATTAAATTAATCTTGTCAAAATATATGTATGTGCAAATTTGGGCTCCCATGTAGTTTGACAGTGTTTTCCCATACTTAGACAAATTTGCATGAGGCAAGAAAGAGTCGAGTAAGAATTTTAATGGTGGCATATCTCACACATATGAAAATTTAAATATAAGGTGATCATATGGGTTTTTTAGTTTTGATCCTAGTTTATTTGTGCTAAAATTCAGATCCTGCACTAAAGTGCATCAAAAGATATGCATGAGCAGAATTGGCCTTCTAGGCAGTTCCAATTGGCTCTATGGAAGAAAATTCTAACTATGCATGTTGATGATGGAATATATTTAAAGTATTTAGTCTATAGGATGATATTATTATATGTATGGATAATAATATGTGGGGAGATCATATGGTCAAAATATGAGATTATGTGTTGAAGCGTAAAAAAAGTTATTAAGGCTCAAATATGGCTTCTTAGATAGATTGAAAGGGTCCCAATAATTAGTCATTTTTTCACAAGTTAAAGTTTGAGAAAAATAAATAGTGCATGTTTATATAATAATTTATGGATTAATGAGATGAAAGCTTAGTGTTTGATGTTTAACAACTAGGCAAAGGTAAAAGATAGAGATCAATGGTGAGCGTGTGATCGTAAAATTGAAGATATACGGTGTGTAGTAAGTCAAAGTGGTCAACCTATTCAATGTTTAACATTTTTAAATTTTGAGATCCTTAAAATAAATATTGATAAGTCATGATTGTCCAAGCTGAGCAAGGACATGAGATTATTTCAAATTATTCTAGGTTTAACTGTGACCATTGTCATTTGAAATTTGAATTTGCTAAGGGAAAAATTAGTGCTCAGTAACTTGTCCATATCTTTTGATAAAAGATGAATTTTCTCATCAAGTAAAAATAAAATTGGTAAAGGAATCCATATTTAATCTTTAAATATGGATTTTAAGATCTTAAATTATGTATATACATAGTTATGAATGCTCAAAGTTGACTATGTGTTCGTGAATATTATGCATTTAACCCAAGAAGGATAATTGAGCTTGTGCAAATGTTGTGTCGATGTTTCATGATGAATTATATACTAGAGAGTGTTTTATACTCCATGAGGGTGATATATGTGGTTTTTGGAGGTGTGATCAATCTATCTTGAGTATGAACAATGCTTAAGAAATTGACTATGTTTTCATTCATAATGTTCCTATACACTAGGTTAGTGTTTGAGTTGTTTGAGCATATGCAGAGGTGAGAAAAGATGATTGTGATAATTTAAGGATGTAAAAAGGGACACAAGGAGTGGATCCATGTATTTTAAATTGGTCATGTGTTCTTTTTTTATTTGATGTTTTTTTTTGAATGGGTGAATAGGTCTTCATGAGACCAATAAGGGCTTTTTTAAAAAGGTGTAGCTGCTTAAGGGTGACCAATAAATGCTATAGATGACATATGAAGATTTTATGTCTTGATTATATAGTTTCCTTAAGGTTTATTTCATTCCTAATGGCCAAATTAAGTGTTGATTATTGAATATGCTTTATAAATAGTGGAACCAAAGATGATGGTTTCTAGATTTACGTGAGAGACTAATGAGATATTTGAGAGAGGCTTGTGTGTCTAGATTAGGGAGTGAATGAGGGGTAGAGTAACCTAAGTATGATTTAAATATCATAATATATTGATGAATATTTATATAACTTTTAGATCATAATTTTATTGGAAGAATAGTGCTCTTACAGATTGGATATGAGTGAAGGTGAAGAGTGATAAGCAAAAGCCCATCATCAGGGGTTGAAGACATCAATTCAAAGGTGGATGTGTTCATAGGTGTTATTTTTAAATATTACCATCTAAGATGGTTTCAACCTCATTACAAGGTGAAACTTTCTAAAAGGTCTAGTTTTTGTTGCAGCTCAGCTAGATAGGTGTGGTGGCACCTAATGGGATTATAGTCTAATTAAAAAGGGATTGTAGTGCCTTGATCATTTGTAGATGGTATAAATTGGATCTTGATATTTTAGGATAGTAGTCCAATTGTAGGTTCTAGTGGATTTTCTCCCCTAAGAGGGCTTCCCACGTATGTCTTGTGTTATGTGATTGATCTTGCATTATCTCTCTTGCTCATTACTATGAATGATGTGTATGCTTCATGAATGTTTGTGGTAAATGATCAAGTGTTTGTAAAGATCATAATTGAATTTGTATTATTTGGGCTCACTGATTCACCCCCCTCTTATTTATTGTACCTTTAATAGTAAAATGGGGATAAAAACATAAGATAAGGCTCAAGGTAGGGTTAGGACCCAAAACATGATAGAAAATGACCATCAGACACTAAATTCATAATTGGACACTAGCGCCACAGGTGAAACTATCCTAATAATGGGTCTAGTTTATTGAGGCATAAAATAGAGTTAAGACTAGGCAAGATAGGCTAAGGGCCCCTATGACTAGGAAGACATGACTCAAGACCACTGGGGGTCTAATAAATAAGGAAAATAAGACATAATAAATATCAAAAGACCCAAAATGACCATACGAATGAGGGATATATTCATGACTAAGATCTTGATGTGAAAGATCAACAAAATATTACATAGTACTTGTGGTTGCTTGACCAAATTAGGGTGTATACATTTCCCCCCCTTTTATTATAGTAATGCAATGAAATGAAAAATAAGAACACATACCTATGCTTACCTATGAAGATATATTTTGGACTTGGCTCACTTATTGGCCAAAGAAATGGATAGGAACTAGAGCGAAGTGTGTGAAGAGGAAATCCATAATGTGGGATTCCTTTATACTTAATCTAAATAGTGAACTAAATTATCAGGGACATAACCTTGTTTTGACCCCACCCTAATAACCACACTAAATCTGAGTATGTAAACCAAATATATGGATAAAGAAGACCCACTTTCCCCCACTCTAATATGTGTACTGAATCTAAGTATGTAAGTTGAATATGTGGAGAAATAAGGCTTATTTTTCCCCACTATAATTTGTGTACTAAATCTGAGTATATAAACTGGGTCCAGTGGAAGGCTATGGATCAACTATTGTAAATGTTTAGGTGAACCAAATTAGTGAAACCCTGATGGTATCCTAGTGAAAATATGAGTGTAACCTAGAAATATAAAAAATAGAGATCAAGGATGTGTGATCTACATCATGCCCACAATCTTGATATCTAAGTAATGTAGTTATATATTTGAACATATGTATATTTTAATCAAATTATATATCTGAATAAACCTATACAAATGAGTCAACCTATATATCTACATCAAACCTATGTGCTTGGATATCTATATCTAAGTAGATATGTGTGTTTGAATATTTGTATCTAAGTAGACCCATGTGTCTAACTATCTGTATTTGAGCAAACCTATGTGTCTGAATATGTGTATATCTAAAGTAATATGTGTGTATTCCCCCCTTTTGGTGAGAGATTTGAGACTGAGGTAAGGGTGTCTAAAAAAAATTGGTAATGACCAAATGTGTTGGTGTTAATTAACAAGGGTGATATTGTTTTAAGTTTGAATATTTTGTTGATTGTGACAAAGTCAATTATTTAAATTGGTAATCAAATAGACATTTTTGGTCTATATTAAATTTATTATAAGAATATTAGTTTTGTCATTTTTTAGAGTTAAAAGTGATTTAGATACTTTTTTAACCAATATAGGGTGGGGTACATTGAGGTCAAGTCCCACATGCAAGAAATGACTCGCAAATTAGAGTTATGGTTTGTTAGTATCATGATTGTAATAAGTTGATATTAATTAGTGAAACTGGTGTGCAAGGTCAACCTTACTAAGGCAGAATTCTATAAATTTGACTTAAATATGTTAGTTGACTATTTTGACAATTATTTAATCATTTTAGTTGATAAATATTATTTGTTCATAGTTAGAGAGTATGTTGAGGAGATGAGGAATGACTTTAACCTAGTACAAAGAGGTGGAGGTGTTTACCCAGGCCAAGGAGGAGGTTACTCTAGTGATGAGCCTATACATTTTCCTATTTTTGTCATTTTTAGTACATTTTTAAAAACAATTATTTGAAATTTGGTAGTTTAGGGCCATTTTATGAAATGTGTCACTTTTGTCTTGATATTGAGGTTAGTGTCCTAGATATGGCATTACTATCCTTTATGCAGAGCTAGTGTCTAATAGGGCTATTTTGTGTTGCTCATTATTACTGAATGGTGTTTACTAATAGTTATTTTCTATTGATCTTATATTTTACATTGTTAATGCCTAATATGGTTATATTTTTACAAGTTGATGTGT
Source organism: Torreya grandis (assembly GCA_037957365.1). Taxonomy (NCBI): domain Eukaryota; kingdom Viridiplantae; phylum Streptophyta; class Pinopsida; order Cupressales; family Taxaceae; genus Torreya; species Torreya grandis. The sequence continues at coordinate 568,003 of JARHVA010002847.1, read as the reverse complement.
GCATGAGATATTTGTAGAGTGGTAATATGATAGAGACCTTATAAGGTTTTGCCCTTATAAATGACAAGATTTTCATGGTGGATAGATCTAGTCTGAGTCATGTGGTATCCTTAGATCTAACTATATGGTATAAATACATGATGATTTAATTATGTGAGAGGTGGGATATAGATACCTACATGTTTTGCTTACATACTGGGGAGATGATTGTCACACTAGATGATGTATATAGGATCCTAAAGTTACCTATTATTATGAAGAGAGTATTATTATAAGATGATAGTAGTGATCATGCCATATAATGGGTCACTAGGTATTTTTATGTGGTGTTTGCAAGGATTCATCATACAAGGATCCATAATGATATATTATTGTCACTAATTATGACAACAAATGGTCTACAATTTGGAAGTTCCTATCAATTTTTTTATCTTAATTTGTGGTTATATATGGGAGTGGAGTATCAATCTCATACATGATTCATGAGATAATGTAGGACATAGAGTAACACACTACCTTATACTCATGGTGTCCCTCTATGCTAACCCACTTATACAGGTATTTATACTATTTTACGTAGATGTGTGTAGGAGGTATTGGATCCCCCACACTAGTGAGTAGACTAGTGTTGTCTCAATGAGGTGATTGGGCCCACCCATAGTCATTTGTAGAGAGGTGGATTGGGATGACCTATGTGCCCAAGAAGAGCACAATGTAGTTTTGATAGGTGCTAGATAAGTTGACAGCCATAAACATTATCTAGAGACTCTACAGGGGCTATGAGGGATGGCCTAAGGATGATGCTCAACGAAGATGGGTTTGAGTGAGATGTTAGTTAAATGACCATTTAATCAATGTATTTGATATTTTATAGTATTATTAGGTGACATGATAATTTTTTGTTACTCAGAATGTACCCTTAGTGCTAATGGGTGGTTGAGGAGTTATCAGGCTTTAGTGATTCCAAGTAGTTATCCTATACCATTAGCTATAGAGTTAGCCTCGACTCTATTTTCATAGAAATATTTGGTGATTGACATACTAGATGTGGATGATGTAGGACCTAATGCACCTATATATCCTAATGGATAGAGCATATATGGGCACCTCTATTTATAATAGGTGGGATAATTACAGAGAATGTACTAGATGTGAATCCCCTTAGGGTTATCAATGGTAAGTTATTATATGTTTGTATATTATATGTATTTGGTTAATTATTTACTTGGTTAGGTATTTGATACATTGTTTTGGTATGTGTAGGTTTACATGATGATGAGTATTGGGAGACTACCATTGAGAATGTACTAGATGTGAATCCCCTTAGGGTTATCAATGGTAAGTTATTATATGTTTGTATATTATATGTATTTGGTTGATTATTTACTTGGTTAGGTATTTGATACATTATTTTGGTATGTGTAGGTTTACATGATGATGAGTATTGGGAGACTACCATTGATTCTGCACTTTGCATATTAACATGATATATTTTTAATGGTGTCATATATGATGGATTAATGGAGAGGACCATGGATGTTACTAATGTTCATTCCTATTTGTTTGATCAATATTTCATATCTACTATAGTGTATAGTTAAGAAGATATAGATAGGTATGAGGAAATTATGGAGCTATGGAGATGGACCATACCCACCCCTAATTCTCTAGGTGGGGAAAGTATCTAGATAGTGGATGATTACATACATATATAATGAGAGCATGTAGAGTATATGGTTGATTTAGGTTTGTTATAGGGAAGAGAGAGTAGATACAAGCATCGATCGAGGTCACATAGGGATATTGGGGCCTCTAGTTCCAATATGGATATGTCAAAAAGTGAGAGTGAGGAAGCTAGTCCTAGTAGCCATGTCTAAATTATTGAGTGATGTACAATATTTTTATTGAAATTATGTTCTGAGCTACATATATGGATGTTTATTGTTATATCAAAACTATGTATATTGGTATATTTATTTGGTTATATTATGCATATTTACATGTGTTTAATTGTTTTTAATATTTTAAATGGTGATACTATACTATGAAATTTGTGTAAGTAATAGTAATGATTTTTTTAATCTATTTATTAATGTTTAAGTAGACCTGTGTAGTGGACTAGGAATGTTATCTGTTAGTATAGTTTTTACATGAGTCTCATAGGATATATATGTGTGGATCATGTGAATTTTGTATATACTATTTGAACATGGATGGAATGGTGAAAAAATAGCCATATTGTTCATTTTATGTCAGTGTAGAAGTGGAATCTATAACTGATGTTTCATGTGATAAATTGTTAATGTCTAGGTGTGTAAATTCTATATCAAAGATATTGAATGGATATAGTAAAGTAACTATGCTCTAAGCTCTGTGATCTCTAGAAAATATCTTGATTGGTGTGTGAACTAAGACTATGTTTTGATCTCATGATTGTTTCCAAATATATTGATTGGTATGTGAAATATGATTGTGCTCTGATCTCTATGATTATTTCCAAATATCTTGATTGGTGTGTGAACTAAGGTTGTGCTCTAATATCTATGATTATTTCCAAATATATTAATCAGTGTGTGAACTAAGACTATGCTCTGATATTTGATATTGTTTCCAAATATTTTAACTGGTGTGTGAACTAAGACTACACTCTGATCTCTATGAATAGGCTACCATTTCTATTAAATATTTGGTGCATGAGATTAGTCATATACAAGTGTCTTAGAAACCACATGGCTCATATGATGACTAACCTATGGATCCTTAAAGGTAATGTCTTGGGATAACTCTATCTTAGAGGAGTGTGATCTAGTATATTGTGGAAATTGAGATCTCGATGCCCCTATTTGAATTATATAATGACTCTATAGACATACTAGTCAATACACTCTCAAAATGCATAATGATGGTTGCTTTAATGTCCATTTATCTAATGAATATTATAATATGGCTTATTTTGTAACCTATGCAAATGGTATGAAGGATGATGATTAGAAGGAGTAAGTGTGATCATCTCCTTATCTAGTAATGTAATCAAGATGTCATGAGTCCAATCTCTATCTAAAAATTGGATAACCCCTCTATGTGTGTCATGTGATCTACTCACTATAGGAGATGCTTTGTGAAGTGGATCTTTACCTTTGTTGCATATTTTTATTGGTTGTTTCTACTCCACTAGTTTATTAATCAAGAGTGGAATAGGTTCTTGTACCATGTTATATGATTGTGGCTCTGATAAACCTACATCTAAATCTACCTCTGAATGTGTAACAACTAGTCCCAATTCTATCTCTAATACTATAGTTTTTTCACATAGATGCCAATATGATTTGGATGTTTGATATAATAATTTATCTTTAAGAGGAAAAATGAGGCCTTTATCAAAGATGTATTTTACCTCTAAATCCACTAGCTAGTAAATCAAATGATGCAAACATGATTTGAATCTTATAATGTATTTAGTTGTTGGTTATGTCTCACCCTAGTGTAATGAAGGTAACCTCACATATGTGACTTGAGGTCCTTTATTATGTATGTAGTTTCCAAGAAAAATTACTTCTAACTTATCATATGTATATAATGACCCACTAGGGATTGCATGATGAAACCAATTTAGTGATTCCCCATCCAGGGACTTTGGAAATAATTATAGTAGAGTCAACTTGCTGGTGACATGTGCTATAGATTTATCATAAGTCTAAAGGTGAAAGTATGAGTCTGTGCCCATCAAATTTAGGTAACACTGGTATATGAAAGTTGGATGACAATATTATAGTGAAGATTCCACATGGAATAAAATTACCATGGATGATATTGGAATCGACCTGAGATTGGTATGATTTATTCTCCAATGTGAGATGGTGTAATTTTTGTTTCAAATCACCCATGGCATTCATCAAGGAAATTACCACTTGTGAAGGTATATCATCATCATCATCAAGGGGTTCATTTAATTCTTGAATTTTATTATTTATCTTAGCCATTGGTAGATTATATTGGGAACCTTTTTAGGGAGTATTGGTTTGCTCTCTATAACCTTTATAGTGATGATATATTGGACCTGGTTAGAGGTAAATTATCTATCACCCTCATTTAGGTGAGATTGATAATCATGTTCTACTTTAGTAAATGGGGTTGAGGGAGATTTATTAGCATATCTTATTTGTTAATTTATAAAGAGGTATCACATGCTAATGGAATATAAGGTAATTTGTGATCATGTGAATGTAAGTCATGTAAACTATGAACATAAGAATAAGTGTGTGTGTGTGTTTTAACATGTGATCTAGCATTTATTTGAACATGATAGATAGGTGAAGTAGGACGAGAATTAGAAGGTGTAGACTCCATGTTTTCTTCACCATCATCATAGTAATCATAATTATTCCAATTTTCATCAAAATGAGAGTTTAATTCACTTGTAAAAGTAATAGTATAAGAAGTTTCATTTACATTCTCACTAAGAGAGAGTAGGATAAGGTTTTAAAATTTTACTAACATCTAATATGTCATATTGTGTGGGTGTAATTCAATGTATTTATTCATTATATATGTGTGGAGTGTATGATGATTATCACTTTCAATCTTGGAGTCAAGGGTAGAATAAGTAGAAATCATGATTTGATTTGGCATATTATGACATGTAGGAGAAGAATTAAATACATTTTAATTATAAATATTTTGCAAAGAATCTTTGCATTTAGCTTGGAATGTAAAAGAAGGTGATAAAATAATTTTGTCTACCTTAGTTTGTGCATTTCTAAAAGGTGTAATATTATTGGTACATGCTTTTTAAAATTTATCTAAGAAGGGTAAAGAAGATGTATTTTTCTTGTCTACTTTACTTGAATCATGCAAAAGTAGATTTCATGTTTGGCACTTATATTTATTTAATTTCAATAAGGAGGTAGAAAAAGTAGTTAAAAAGATATGATCACATTGGAACAAATCACTACCAATAAGATGCTATTTCGGAACTATATTTTTAGTTTGATTTTGATGTGTGAAAGAATAGGAATAAGAAAGAGAAGAAGATGTCTCTAGTATATCCTCATCAACATTTTCATTATCATGCTCATAGTAATCCTCATCCATCATTACAACAATAGCCATCATCATCATTATAAATGAAATCATTATCATGTGCTTATGTGAAATATTGAATATTTTTCCATTAATTTGTTATAATTATGAGAAAAAATCAAAAATTCATCAACTAGGTGATGGGTAGGAAGCTTCTTGAATGCCATTTTAAACTTACCAAAGAAGATAATGTAAATAATGAATAGAAAGCACACAAGAGGTAGAATGTAATCTAACATAGGTATATGTGCAAATATGATAAATATTTAACCCGATGTGTAAAATGAATTAGGAATCTACTTGAAACCCTAATTTCTAGTATTTGAATGTATAGGGACCTAGTATGTGGATATAGGGTTTGAATAAGGGTTGTTTTACAAAAAAAATATTAAATTAAAGAAACCATAATATATGATTAATTTAAATGAGCTAGGTTGTGCCAAAAATTAGGAAAAATAGAAGTTTGTAACCTTGATTTAGTGCACAAAAATTGGAAGACAATAAACCTTAGGCAAAACTAAGGTTTTAATAAACGTTTGAAGTAAATATATTGGTACTCCTTAGGTAAGACACTTTAGATTATCAAAGAAGTAGTGTCCCAAGATGGAATATAAAAATATTAGGATGTCCAAAGTACCTTACTCATCAACAATTAATAGCTTGATGTATGCCATGGTTTGTACTAGGTTGAATATTGCCCAAGTAGTGGGAGTTGTGAGCAGGTATATAAGTGATCCAAGTTATGAGCATTGGTAAGCAGTGAAATGGATTATTCAGTATTTGAGAGGAACTATGGATGTTGCATTATGTCATGGTGGATCAAATACCACTTTATGTGGTTATGTGGACTCAAATATGGTAGGGGATATTGATAGTAGGAGAAGTATGATAGGTTATATATTTACTATTAGAGATATAATGGTTAGTTAGATTTCCAAGATACAAAATGTTGTGGCTTTATCAACCATAAAGGCATAGTATGTTTTTGCCACAAAGGCTAACAAAGAGATTATTTGGTTACAAGAGTTTTTTTCAAAATTGGGGCATGAGTAGGAAGTTGGGAGACTACACAGTGATAGTCTGAGTGTTATTCATTTGGAAAAGAACTTCACTTTCCACTCAAGGATGAAACACATTTAGTTACATTATCACTTCACCAGGACAACTTTGGAGGATAACTTGGTGAAGTTGGAGAAGACTTATACTAGCCAAAATCCTATGAATATGATGACCAAGGTGGTCACATTGGACAAATTGAGACTATGTTCAGATTTGGTTGGCCTTAGTGGTCATGGAGCAGTGATAGATTTTGTTTAGGAGAAATGGTCTCCAAGTGGGAGATTGTTGAGTGTGGAGCCCTTTGGGGCTATCACATGACCATAAGAATAAAGTTTAGGGGCCTCAAGAGCTCCAAGGATGTGGGGAGTGTAGTTTTCCCTACTCCACCTTTTGTGGAACCTTGATCTACATGTGGGGAATATTCCTAGTATATTTCCAATTTCTATGTTTCCATGTTTTATGGAGCTAGTTATTAGTTGTCTATTTTCCATGTGACTTCCTTATTTTGAAGGAGCTAGTTATTTCTTGGAAAATGTAATGCCTTCCTTATTACAAGGAGATGGTTTTAATCACATGTTGTTGTAAAATGTGCCCTTGAAAGGTGAAAAACCTTAGTATGGCATGTTCCTTCATGGGAGAGCTTTGGGATGATCTTGATGAGGTGGAAGTGAGTTTTCTTGAGTGGATGATGCTTATTTTAGATAAGCATGATGCATTTGTTCTTACTTTCATGGATTTTCCTTTGTATTCTATATATATAGGATGTGGTGTGGCCTTTAGAGGTTGATGGTTTATTTGTAGGTTGTGGCTTTGAGGATTGGAGTCAAAGTGTAGGTGTTCATTACAAGGTGTGGTTTAGTAACTTATGAGATACAACATTGTGTAGGTGTAGGTGTAGGTGAAAGTGAAGATATTTATATAGTATTTTCTACATGATATTTTTATATCTCTGTGAGTGTTCATTTTAGTCTTAGTATTAAGATTACTGATTTATTTGAGAACTTTCATTGGTGGATGTATCCCACATTGGGTGAACCACATTAGATCTATGTTATCTATGTTATTATCTTGTTCTTTCATTTATGATTTCATAATAATGGTGAATTAAGGAATTTTTCCATGGTGCATGTTATTGCGTAGATTTAGATCTAGTTTATGGTAAAAGTAAATCTAGTTTAAAAGTGTTTTATTCTTTAAAACTAGTATCAAATCCATTGGTTGTGTGTTTTACTAAAGTAGTAAATCACATGAATGATATTAACTTGAGTGGGAGCTATGGGAGAAGAGATCATATTCAGAGTGGAGAATTTTGATGGTAAGCATTTTGGTTTGTAGAAAATGAAAATGGAGGATTACCTATATCATAAGGAGCTACATCTCCCCATGGATGGGAAACTAAAACAACTTGTAAGTATGAATGATGCAGATTGGTCATTACTTGATAGGAAGGAATTGGGAACCATTTAGTTATGCCTTGTATCCTATATTACATTTAATATTTATAATGAGAAAACCACAAAATATCTCATAGATAAACTTGGAAAGTCATATGAGAAACACTCTACTTCTAATAAAAATTTTCTTATGAAAAGATTATTTAACATGAAAATGTCTGAGAATGGTTCAATAGCTAATCATCTAAATGATTTTAATATATTTTTAAGTATGGTCAATTTATTTGGAATTAATTTTGATGATGAAGTTAGAGATTTACTAATATTATGTTATTTTCCTAATAGTTGGGATAGTTTGGTTATGGCTATGAATAATGTAGTCCCTACCAAGGGAAGCTTGAATTTTGAAGATGTTGTAGGTGTGATCCTTAGCAAGGAGATGCGGAGGAAAATAATTGATGAATCATATTTAGGTAATGATTTATCCATTGATACTAGAGGGAGGAAAAAATACAAGAGCAAAGGTAACCAAGGAAAGTCAAAAGGTAGATCTAAGTCCAAATCTAGATCAAGGATGATATGCTAGCATTATGGGAAGAGTGGACACTCAAAGAAAGATTGTTGGTCACTTCAGGATAAGAATTCCAATAAAGAGGAAATGAATGAGGTAAATGTGACATCAGGTAAATCATGTCAATATTCCTTAATTCTTTCTATGGATAGTTTTTCTAAGTCTTGGTTATTAGATTTAGGGGCTTTTTTTCATGCCACCCCACATAAGCATTATTTTAATGATTATGTTCAAGAGATTCTAGGACATGTATATTTTGGTGATGATGAACCTTTTGATATCATAGGGAAATTTTGTGCTTAGTTTAAAATGTAGAATGGAAACACACGGATCCTTAAGGATGTTAGACATGTGCCTATGTTGAGACAAAATTTGGTTTCAGTGAGTTAATTGGGTAGTGAGGGATGTTAAGTACTATTTAATATAGATTCTTGGAAAGCTACCAAAGGTGCTCTTGTGATTTTGAGAGGTAAGAAACTTGGTAATTTATATTTGACTATTAGTTTTGATTCTATTAGTTTAGTTGTTGTAGATGGAGATGTAATTATGTTACACTACAGGCTCAGTCATAAGAGCCATAAGGGCATGCAGATCTTAAAAGATAAGTTGTTTATATTAAAAGACATAGATCTAGACGTTTGTGAGAATTGTGTGTATGGGAAATAGAAGAAATTTAAGTTATTGAAGGTTGGACCCACAAAGAAATATCACAAGTTAGAGCTGGTACACTCAGATGTATAGGGACCAACTCATGTATCTTCTATTGGTGGATCTAACTATGATGTTAATTTTATTGATGATGCAACTATGAAAGTTTAAATTTATTTAATTAAGAATAAATTTGATGTATTTAACCATTTTAAGAAGTGGAAATCCTTGGTTGAGAATGAAACACATTTCATATCAGATAATGGAGGTGAGCATTATAGTAATGTTTTCTTTGATTATTATTATAAAAATGGAATCCATAGGCAAAGGATAGTTTTAATAAATCCAAAAAGGAATGGGGTATTTAAAAGGATGAAAAAAACAATAATGGAACATGTTAGGAGCATGAGGTTACATGCAGGGTTGCCTTTGCAGTTTTGGGTAGAAGCAGTTAGCATGACAATATATCTGATTAATAGAGGACCTTATATGCCTTTTGATGGAGGCATTCCTAAACAAGCTTGGTCTGGTAAGAATGTTGATTATTATTTTCTTATATTCATTATATTTGAAGCTTTTTATCTCATTAAGAAAGAGGATATGACTAAGTTAAAGGCTAATTCAAAGAAATGCACATTTATTGGTTATGGTGAGGATGACTTTGGTTTCTATTTATGGATCATTAAAGATTGGAAAATATTTCAATCTAGAGATATAACCTTTAATGAAAAAGTCATGTTTAAGATTAGTTGTAAGAATAGAAAGAGTACATAATATTGGATGACATTACGGATGGCAAAGTATCGAAAGATTTAGCTCAGGAACCTTCTACATAAGGACCCCAAACTCCTATGGTAAAAATATCTTATAGGGTAAGAAGAGCACCTGAACATTTTTCTCTTGTTTGAATTTTTTATTACTTATTGATAATAGAGAACTAGAATGTTATGAGGAAGCAATGTAGGTAGATTCTAGGTTGATATGGGAACAAGCCATGGAGGAAAAGCATAGGTCTCTCATGGAGAACTAAACATGGGATTTGGTTAGGCTACCTAAGGGGAAGAGGGGAAGAGTGCATTGCCAAACAAGTGGATCTTCAAGATCAAAGAAGAGGATGAAGGGAGAAAATGGTATAAGGCTAGGATTGTGGTCAAGGGGTTTGCACAAAAATTAGGTATTGATTTTGATGATATTTTCTCTCCTGTTGCAAAAATGACTTCTCTTAGGACTATTCTTGGTTTAGTTGCAGTTGAGTATTTTCACGTATAATGATTAGATGTGAAAATTTCTTTTCTTCATGGTTATTTGGATGAAGAGTTATATATGAAGCAACCATAAGGATATGAGGTCAAAGGGAAGGATAAATATGTGTGCAGACTAAAGAAGAGCTTGTATGGCCTGAAACAAGCTCCATGGAAATGGTATATGAAATTTGATTGTTTTATGTTGGAAAAATAATATCAAAGGTGTCATTCTACCCATTGTGTGTACATAAAACATTTTGATGATGGTTCCCTTATTATATTATACTGTTATGTCGATGACATGTTAGTTATAGGAAATAAAATACAATATATTCATATGCTCAAGAAACAACTTAGTGACTCCTTTTTTATAAAGGATTTGGCGTTGCAAATAAAATACTTGGTATGAGGATTTCTCATGATAGGAATGAGAGGAAGCTGATCTTATCCCAATCAGATTATGTGAAGAAATTCTTGGAAAGGTTTAGCATGTTGGATGCTAAATCTATTGGTACTCCTTTAGCAAGCCACTTTAGATTATTAAAGAAGCAATGTCCCAAGATGAAAGCTAAAAATCTTAGGATGTCCAAGGTAAATTTCTCATCAATATTTGGAAGCTTGATGTATGCCATGGTTTATACTAGGCTGAATATTGCACAAGTAGTGGGAGTTGTGAGCAGGTATATGAGTGATCCAAGTTATGAGCATTAGCAAGTAGTGAAACAAATTCTTCGATATTTGAGAGGAACCATGGATGTTACATTATGTTATGGTGGATTAGATACAACTTTACGTGGTTATGTGGTATCAAATATGATAGGGGATATTGATAATAGGAGAAGTAAGATAGGTTATATATTTATTGTTGGAGATACAACGGTTAGTTGGATTTCCAAGAGATAGAAGGTTATGGCTTTGTCAACCATAGAGACATAGTATGTTGCTACCATATAGGTTAGTAAGGATATTATTTGGCTATAGGAGTTGTTTCAAGAGTTGGGGCATGATCAAGAAGTTGAGAGACTACACAGTGATAGTCAGAATGTTATTTGTTTGGCAAAGAACTTTGATTTCCACTCAAAGATGAAACACATTCAGTTACATTATCACTTAATCAAGATAAATTTGGAGGAGAACTTGGTGAAGCTAGAGAAGATTAATACTAGCCAAAATCCTATGGATATGATGAACAAGGTGGTCACATTGGACAAGTTGAGACTATGTTCAAATTTGGTTCGCCTTAGTGGTCATAGACTAGTGATAGATTTTGTTCATGAGAAATGATCTTCAAGTGGGAGATTATTGAGTGTGGAGCCTTTTATGGATATCACATGACCAAAATAATAAATTTTGGGGGCCTAAAGAGCTCCAAGGATGTGGGGAGCATAGTTTTTCCTACTTCACCTTTTTTAGAACCTTGCTCCACGTGTGAGGGGAGTATTCCTAGTATACTTCTAATTTATATGTTTTCATGTTTTATGAAGTTGGTTATTAGTTGTCTATTTTCCATGTGACTTCCTTGTTTTGAGGGAGCTAGTTATTTCTTAGAAAATGTAATACCTTCTTTGTTACAAGGAGATGGTTTTGATCACATGTTGTTTTAAAATGTGCCCTTGAAAGGTGGAGACCTTTAGTATGGCATGTTCCTTCATGGGAGAGCTTTGAATGAGATTGATGAGGTGAAAGTGAGTTATTTTGAGTGGATGATGCTTACATTGGATAATCATGACACATTTTATCCTCCTTTCATGGATTTTCCTTCATATTATATATATAGAGAGGGTGTGGTGTGGCCTTTAGAGGTTGATGGTTTATTTGCAAGTTGTGGATTTGAGGATTAGAGTCAAAGTGTAGGTGTTTTAAAAAGTAAAAGTGTTCATTATAGAGTGTGGTTTATCAACTTGTGAGATACAACATTACGCAGGTGCAGGTGAAAGTGTAGCTATTTGTGTAGCATTTTCTACATGATATTTTTATATCTCTGTGAGAGTTCATTGTAGTCTTGGTATTTAGATTATTTATTTATTTAAGAACTTTCATTTGTGGATGTATCCCACATTAGATCTATGTTATATGTGTTATTATCTTTTTCTCCCGTTTATGATTTCATAATAATGGTGAATTAAGGAATGTTTCCATGATGCATGTTATTTCATAGCTTTACATCTAGTTTATGGTAATAGTAAATATAGTTTAAAAGTGTTTTATTCCTAAATTTTTTTTATATTATTTTAGCTTAAAATGGGTTTGGGGAAATAGTGCCTTTATGTGAACAATAGCACCATGTGGCACTAGTGTGCAATTATGGAAGTAGTGTTCCTCTCAGGGGAGTTTCTCTAACTTTTAGGAAAATTATGAGAGGTTTTAGGGGACCTATAAGTGGATATTTATCTTATAAAATATTTCATATGTCACTATTTAAACTAAATATCTTCTAGAACCATAATGAGTACCTAAACACATGAAAAAATTAAATCAAATATAAAATAAAGGTAAAAATTGGGTTATGTGATATTAAAGTTGCACAGAGTAGAACCCCTATTGTCATGGTCATTACTTACATTAACCCAAATGATATGGGTCTTAGATCACATGTAGTTTTCCTTTAGGGAACATACATAATCAATGCACATGGTATGCTATAATGACTTTCACTTAGTCCTTTCTTTGATCAAGCATGTAATGTCTAAATATAATAGTTGAGTACTATGTAGAGTATTGATTTATATTATTGACTGATTTTATGTAATTATGTGACAAAATAGTAAGTGCTATATGTAAAATACCTTGTGAGGATTTTTATATATAATTAAATTAAATTTGAATGTGATACCTTGTTTGTTGGATGACAATTGATAAAAGAGGGATACAAACATAAGAGAAGGATCATGGTAGGGTTAGAAGCCAAAATACAAGAGAGAATGAATATCAGACACCAGAGCCATAATTAGACACTAGAGATACATGGCATTACTATCTAGGAAATCATGATAGTGTTCTTAGTCCTAAAAATAGAGTTAAGACCAGGTAGGATAGTCTAAGGGCTCTTGTGACTGGGAGGAGGTGACTCAATACTATTAGGGGTGAAACAAATAGGGAAAATAAGACATAATAAAGATTAAAAGACCCACAATGACCATGTGAATAAGGGTTATATTCATCACTAATGCCTTCATGTGAAATATCAACAAAAGACATGTTAATTTTTATTTCTTGACCAAATTAGGGTGTATACAACATGTTTCAACTCTAAAACATAAAAATAAACTAAAAAATGAGCGTGTTTTAAATCATTTCACACTTGTATCCAATATCAATCATCTAACTATCCATATGTGATCTTAGTAGATGATAACTCTCCAACCCTATTTACAAATTCCATTGTACTACTCTAATTTCTTTCATGATCATAATTGTATACCCTTGGTGCCCATGCATAAGAATTCCTCATTTGATTCCATGTACCATATTTTTCTATGCTAGTTTTATTCTATTCATGAGCATAGTATTTATTACTCCATGTATAGTCATAGTGATTTCCTACTGATTCCATGTTCCATAGGCCACTACACTTCTTTGATTTTATACCTGACCATAGTATTTATTCTTTGGATTCCATACATACCCATAATGATTGGTACTATGATTTATTGTATAGCCAAAGTGATTGTTGTTATGACACTCACTCACATGGCTCCATGATTTTTTCCTCTTATGATGATGTGGGTGTCTATATACCTCAACATTATATGATACCTTGACTTTATCCACTTTTTATTCTACCTCTTCCACCTTTTCCTTTGGTGGTTATTTTGTATCTTGAGTATATGAAGTGTAATTTTTTGCTTGTATTATTTATTCATCTATTTTTTCATCTGAATCTTCTTCATGATATTTGTCATGTATTTTAATTTGATCCTCATTCTCTACCTTGGTTGTTATTTGTGCCTTTCCAACTATGATATCCTATAAAGTGTCCCTATTTTTCCTCTACCAAAACTTCATGAAATTATTTTTAACATTAAAATTGATTGTTCCTAAATCTTATAAGCATAGATAAGAAATAAGAAAATCCAAACCATTCATATCCAAAGCATTAAAATTTGAATGTAAATCATATTTCTCTATAGTAATCTTCAAAAATTTAAACAATAGAATATTATTACCATCCACTTGAGCCTCTTTGTTATTCATTTCTTAAACTTGTAGATGTTGGGCCACATTCATGCTGATGAAGTTATACTTGATGTTAGGGTTTATGGACACAATAACCTTATTCTTTTGAATGTATACATAAAACTAAAAATTTGACTCTAATTTACTTGGACCCAAATTATTTGAACCCTTATCATCTAATATTTATTCTTCCTCTTCAAGATCCTCTACTTCTCCTTTTGAACCCTATGTATCCTCTTCATTATCATTATTATACTCAATTGCTTCTTCATAATCACATGATCCTCCTCATTTACATCATAAAAAATATTTTCTTCCTCTTTTTCCACATCATGATCCTCAACCTCTCCTTTTGAATCCTATGTAACTCCCTCATCATAATCATTATGTTCATCATTTTTTTCATCTTCTTCTTGATCTAAAATCTCTTCTTTGTTATCATTTTTAGTCTCTTCTTTCCCCACATTCCCATTTTTTTTGCATAAAACTTCTTTAAAATATTTTGCATTTTTGTAAAACTCTCCATAATGTTCTCACTATTTGTAACCCATTTTACCCATGATTTAGCAAAAAAATAGGGTCAAGGGTAAGACCTAATAAATAAAATAACTCATGAAAAATTGATCCAAATAGTCTAAATTTTTTTATCATAACCTCCACGTATGATATTTCAACCTTAATTAAACTTTCAAGAGAAAAATCCAAATATTTCTCCCTATAGAGAAAATTTATGAAAAATCATAAAATCACCAAAAAACACTCAAAAGATTTCAAAAAATTTGAAATTTTGACTATATATCTCTTGTATACTAATTAAGTACAAGTAAAGTTTTCATATAAAAAATCCTTATTTTTAGTAGATATGGTGAATTTATTATAAACCCTAAAATAATACTGACTCCCTCAAAATCAATCATAAAACATTAATTTTTTTACTATGACTTAAAATAATCTACATCTCCAAAAAGAAATACAAAAAATTGTAACCAATTACAATATATTAATGATTCCAAAATACTATAGTTTCACCCTAAACAAATTTCCTAAATCAGAGCTCTGATACTACTTGTTATGATCCACACTTATAATATTGCAAATATGTAGAATAAAATGTAAATCAACACAACACAATAGATATTTAGGAAGGAATAACTCCATAATATTACTTTGAGGGGATAACCTCCAATATCTTTATATTAAATTGAAGAATCAACCATTGAATCCCTTAGAATTATGTTCACTTCCTTTATATAGACCTCTATATAACTAATAATGGATGGGAAACCTCCTAATCTCAATGTAGGTTGACCATTACCCAATGTACTAATTACATAAATTACTCATTTATCATAATATATTAGACCCATATAAATAGCTAAGTGGGATGTGTGCCACATTTTGGCATCTCCATAAACCCATATACATTGATATATCATATACCTAGGTACAAAGTAAATATGATTAAAGAATATAGTCATAATATAATAACGTTGAGAATGCTTTGAATAAACATAATATTTCATGATGTCAATCAATGTGTAGATGATATTTTGTGATTATGTAGTACATCAATCTTGTACACTTAGAAAACTTATGACCTTAGATATTCTTCTTAGTTCTACACATGCCTTGCTTATGTAAGCCTCACATCTACTCTATCTTATGTGCCTTAGCCTATCTCTTAGTTTGACCAGCCTTATATTGATGGCATAGACATATCATATTTCACAGAATGATTAAAATATACTTATCTTACACCTATGCAAGTTTTGAGGCTATGCATAATCTCTTTCTCCTTAGACAATAACATTTAGGTTAGATAGTAGCATCAATTTTATTCTCTTGCCCTGATGCAAGTGTCCAATACCCTATAATTTACCAAATTTTCAAATAAAACATAATACAATGGTCAACCTAAGTGATTTTATACGAGCTATATCTTGATAGGATTGGTATAAATATAATATCAAACCTCATTCATTATACATTCATTTTATATGGTACATATAATTCACAAATTTAGTGGGGGCAAAGATTGGAAGCATGTTCTCCACACCTACTTAGTATGTAATATCTCTAGTTTACAGTGAGGGCATGTTTTGGAAACATTTACTCCATATTGGTACTTGTAGAAGTTTCATATTTCTCAATATATAATTGGGGAATTATTTGAAAGCATGTCCTCCACACTTACATAGTTTTCCAAATTGGCCAAAACACACAGTTATATGATTTTGATACAAATTTATGGTATAATTATATGCATGTACCATTATTATACATAGTTTTAACATGAGACAAATATAAGGTGCATATTATATGAAACATATGCCTAGTATTTCAAAATATAAATCAATATCATATTCTAAATCTATTGCATGTATAGATACCCAATGAACTTGTATGGAATTTAGCAAGCCAATCTACTACAGTCATTGGTTCACCTTTTCGTATGGTTGGAGTGATTAAATAACTCAATATTACCAAGTTTTAAATTTGGAATTTATCATCCAAACTTACCAAATCACAAGTATCACTATGTTTCATGGCTAATTTAATCTCGACTACTAGGTGTTAACTCATTTTTGCTCTAAGTTGGGGTCCTCTCTCTCTCTCTCTCTCTCTCTCTCTCTCTCTCTCTCTCTCTCTCTCTCTCTCTCTCTCTCTCTCTCTCTCTCTCTCTCTCTCTCTCTCTCTCTCTCCATATATATGAACTTTAAATAATTATATGCATTTATCCTAATCTCAATTTTAGAGCCTTACAATGATACATCTTTTGAAAAAATAACTTGATAATAGGAAAGGTGGTTATATCAAAAAATAGGTGTACTCCTAAAATTTTCTCTTCCAATTTCAATAAATTTCAAATAATTTTAACCTATATTATATGCATATATTTTACAATATAACATGCTCTTGGTTGTAGGTTAGTCATTAGAAAAATACTCACACCTAGATCTAGTAAAGTATTAAAATTTAACTCAAGCAAAGATAAGGTGTGTATACACACCCAAGTACTTATTCCTTTCATTTAAATTAGAAATTTTATTACTAGATTAATGGGGGGTAAATTTAGAGGATACTTTATGATTATTTATCACCTCAATCTTTTACGCTTTGAAAACTCGTGACCTTAGGTGTTACTCTTATTTCTACACATGCCTTACTTTTGTAAGCCTCACGTCTGCTCGATCTTGTGCTCCTTGGCCTATCTCTATGTTTAAATATCCTTATATTAATGACACAGACATCCCATATTACATAAAATACTAAAAATATATTTATCTTACACATATTAAAGTTATAATCTTATGCTTTCTCTCCTCTTTGGACACTAACATTTGGGTCAGACAATAACATTGATATTACTATCATAGCCTGATGCAAGTGTCTAGTGCCCTAAAAATCATATAATTTTCAAATTAAATGTATTACAATGGTCAACCTAAGTTTTTTAATGTGAATTATCTCCTAAGATGATTGGTATAAATATAATATCAACCCTAATTCATTTCTCACCTAGAAAAGACCAAAAGAGCATTCAAAAAGCACTCCAGTTACAAAAATATTTTATACTCTTTATTATTCTAATATCATTCAAAGCAACATGCCAAATACAATTCTAAATTACTAAAGTATTAGTCATAAGGTCATATATTACAAGTTATAATCTAGGTCACTATTGTACTTGATTTACACATTACATGATACACACACAAGCCAACACATAGGGGAGAACTACATGAGTCTAAGTCCATCTTCTAGATTATTAGATATATAGGTAGTGCCCTTTGATAGTGGGGTTATTGTGGGTTAGCTCAACACCATGTACACACTAACCCATTCTTCCCAAGGTGACATTGAAGATGCAAAGCCATGTTTTTTTACATTTTAATAGAAATAACAGTCCATGTCCTAGATCTAAATGAACCAAAGAGAAGATGAAGCCAAACCTAAAAGAATCTAAGTTGTCGTGTCTTATTTTAACACATAATTTGTAATAGACACTAGCATTGAGATATGACATTAGTGTCAATAAAACTGTCTAGAGATCTAGAGGTACTAGATCCAATATCTGACAACTATTCTAGAATTGTCTTTCTACTTGCTTCATACCTATAATAGATATGACACTATATTAACATCAAAAATAACTAAGTAATTTCTATTATGTTATTTGTATATCTATAATATATTTACATTTCATTAATAACCTATCTCATCTTTATAAATTCATCATATGGTACAACTAAGTTTAATACTTTAATTGGCTTGATGTAGATATGCTATTCACCCTTATTCCCTATCATTTATATATCCTTAACTCTAACCAATAAATAATATCCACATATAAATTAGGGTTAAACACCATGGTATCATTTATAATTTATTAAATTGTCTATATACTTAAATTACAAGCTCAAACACAAACAATGATCATATAAAGGTAATGACTACCCACTATGTATTCCTTGTTTAATGTCAATTTCCCCTCAATCATTTTGTATACTTGAATTAAAACCTATCTAGACATCTGAATATGGGCTTGATCCTATATTACTCATTAAACTATATTATTGAAAGGTACTTGTAGACACAAAAAATCCACACATGATGGTTCTAAAAGTCACAACACCCTTAGACCACCTCAGAATCTTTTAGGGACCCAACCCTAACCTTTCAACTAAAAACTAAACCTAACTCAACTTAGTTTGACCCAATAACTAACCCACCTCTTTAACCCAACTTGAAATTAACCCTCGACCACTGATGATTACCCTAACTATTGATGGTTAGCGTAACCACTAACGGTCGAGTTTTCACCACTTGAACATTAAACTCCCACAATAAATCCAGTTTGATTTTTATTCTTAGCCACTCACAAATTATGTCTGTTGAGACTAAAATTATAACATGGTTTTGAACCCATCCTAAACCTACACTTCCACCTCTCCCTTCCTTCTATGTAAATAGAAGAAGAGGAGGTGAAAAAAGGGGAGACAATAATTATCAAATCAATCATCATCAATACTTCTTGAGCAAGAGATCAGAGATTATTATGCAGGGATTCTTCTAGCTTCCAACATCCCAACTCTAGGACTTCTTAAAGACATGAACTATCAATCACAAGCTAAGTATATTGTTCTTATTTTAAGTTTTAGTTATTTAGTTTCAATAGTTTTGCAACTTTATATATTAACTCTTCCATTAGAACACCCTCTAACCATTCTTAACCACTTAAGTAACAAACCTTTACCCTTGATACCTCTAAGGTTCTCGCTTAACCTCATGACCATTAACTAACCTCTATAAACCCACATAACCTTTATGTAACCAACCCATAACCTATCCAAACCCATAGTGACTACTGATAGTCACCCTAATCATCGATGGTCACCCTGACCACCAATGGTCACCCTAACTGTTGATGATCAATATGTGATAAAATAACAATAAGCTATTTTCACCCACCAAACCTCAACCAAATCCAACTTTCTTTTCTTATACATAATCATACAACATCACCCCATTTTTAAAACCCTATCTTATTTGTTTGGCATTAATATTCAATTATTTATTACTACAATTAGTCACATTGATCTCTTTCAAGCATTCCTTTTGAATAGTATTTATTTCCCTTTGATTAAGTAATTTCATCTATGTAATATCTCTTAGTAGCAACTTTAACATTAACTTGTCTTTAAAGGTGGATTGATAGCCTCCAAAAAAGTCATGTACTTATTGGATCTATCTTGCTAGGCAATACACCTTACTATCTAACTAATCAGACCATTTCTTTGAGTGCTTTCTTATATGTAGGTCTTTTCTCCTAAGCCAAAGAGGAGTATCTACAATCATCTGGATCGCAGAGCACAAACCAAATCCAAGTTATACTAACCATATGCTTCTCAAGTTTTTTTGTCTCTCTTTTTAAATAACAGAAGTGAAATTTCTATAAAACATTATGACATGCTCGATAGGACCCTTGAGTCTTTTATTGGGTTCATAAGTTGCCTCTAGGTGATTCTTCTTGTTCTATGCTCATAAATGAAATTAAAATTTATTTGGGATTTAAAATCAAATGCATTCATTGGTTGCTTATAATTTTAGCTCATGTAGTTAAATTAAATCAAATTAATTCAATTGAAATATCACTTGTATCACAAATAGAAACCAAACCACCTACATCTTTCAAACATCAAAAAAAATTGACAAAAGGCCTAACTAGGATTTCATCACCTATTGATCACCTTAACTTTCCCTTCAATCCTTCTTGGAGGTCATTACGAAGGGGGAGCCAACTTAGATGTCTAGTTGAGTATAATATCTTGCAATTTATATATCTTGGCTAAGCAACCAACACCCTTATCACTGTAGTGTGTGAAGTGAGGGGGTAGGCCCCAATACCAAGCCACATATTGATTTCTAATATAGATCCTTTTGAGAACCTCAAACCACCTAAAAACAAACATAGACTTATTGTATATTACCTATTTCAACAACCAATGTTGGGTCATACTTCTATAAACTTAAGGCATAAGCCATAAGAGAGAATAAAAATAACTTTAGGATTTAACATGATTTAGTGTCTATTTTATCTTCTTTGACTTTTTTCTTATCTTCTCTTTGTTTTAGTTGTGAGAAATCTACCCCTCTAGGTAAAACCCACCTCAACCTCAACTATCTTAACCTCACAAATCTTTGGGTTACCTATCTTAGCCATCATATCAGCCACCTTAACATTATAAAACTTTTGATTGTCTACCCCAACCATCATATCAATTATCTGAACCCCCTTTCTGTCAACCCTATTTATCTCAAAACCAAGACTTGGATTATTCCCTAAACCATCAAATAAAATTTTTAAACCAACCTCCCTTACCTATCTTATCAAATCCAACCAAAAACTATCAAACCACCTTATCAACCTTACCCAACCTCTCAAACTGACCTAACTTATCAACCTTACCTACATTTTCAACCTTACCTAACCTCTCAAACTAACCTATCTTATCAACCTTATCAATATCCCCAAGTTAAACAAAAAACTACCAACCAAACCTTTTAAAACCACCAATTATAAGAAACCTACCCAACCTATCAAATTTATCAACCATGTCAAACCAACCAACTTCATCAAACCAACCAATTATCTCACAACCTTAAGAGCCATGGGCGCACCCTCTTCCTAGGTAGTATGCCTCATTAGGGGAATTAGATGCCTTAATCCTTGATAAACTCTTAGAGCCTTCTGTCATTAGACTTGCTTCAATCAAACCCATTAATCATTCTATTCAAAATCCCATTTAGTTTATAGAGAATGAGTTTTGTGTTTATTATCATAAAAATAGACATGTGTTAGACATATGTGCATCTTTTAAGTTGTTTATCCAATACCTTATTGATCAAAAGGAGGTTTCAAAGGATATTATTTGTGTTTCCACCAACCTAGCCTTGAATATCATCAAGTAATCCATCATTGAACCTCTTTCTTCACTCATTATTGTGTAAAATCATGAACAAAGCCCTCAAGATAATGAGACCCCTTCATTAGATTTGGTCCTTAGTGAATCCATAACTAAAGAAACCATAATCAAAACCTCAAACAATCCACTTGTTGACCAAGTGCAACCTTTTCAACTTCCTTTTCAAATCATCACTAAGGAAGAATCAACCCTAACTAATCCACTAGTTGACCAATCAGAACCTTCTCAACTTTCCTTTAAAAACAAAATTAAGGAAATCAACCCACCTCTTAAACTTCCCCTTTT
The DNA here is from genome assembly GCA_037957365.1 of Torreya grandis. Lineage (NCBI taxonomy): Eukaryota > Viridiplantae > Streptophyta > Pinopsida > Cupressales > Taxaceae > Torreya > Torreya grandis. Next base: position 546,060 of record JARHVA010002847.1, on the reverse strand, counting down.
AGTGGATCAACCTCAAACCAAACCAACCCCAACCCCAACTAAAACCAAACCCATTTAATTCCTCTATAATCTTATCATTTTCATATATATAATGACATTGTCTTTTATTTCATTCCCTTTTGAATAGGGTCAAATATTTATCACCTTGCCTTACCAAACAAACCAAAAAAACAAGCAAACCCAACCAATTAAACCAACCTCTAAACCAACTCAATCAACCATGATCAACTCAAATTTTTATCCAACCATAACCAACTTATTTATTAACTAAAACCAACATCAAACCTTCATTTGATATTTTTTGAATATCGACTACCCTTTTATCCAAGCTACCCATACCTCACCTAAGCTCCCTCATTAGGATAATCTGACACTCTTTTCTAAACCACTCTTATCTATTACAAGATGATGTTCTCAACATAATTTATAGACCCCAACCCTACCTAAATCTGACCCAACAATGTTTCCCTCGCCATAACACAATAAGGGAGATCCTACCTAAACCACCACCTATAACTTGAACTCCATACTAAAAACTAGGAACCCTTGGGAGGCAAATGAGATCATCTTCATCCTTATTAAATCCTCTTTACTAACCAACATATTTACCTAGGAATCATTTTCCTACATCAACATTCATGGAAAAAACACCTAAATTCTCCCTTAAAAAACTTTGACTAGGCAATAACCTAAAAATTAACCAATAACCAAACCAAACCTTAACCTTTTGCCTACCAAATTTAACCAATGACCAAACCAACCCTTGGCACTTATGCCTTTACTTACACCTAAATTAACATCAAACCAACCTTAAACTTAAACAAACCTTGAATTTTACCAACCTTTCATCAATAACCTAAACCATAACCAACCACCATTAAGCCTAAAAGCCAACTCAAAGACTAATGATCATCACCTAGCCAACCTTGCCTCTTGATATATCAACCATCCATTATAGGAGCAAACTAGGATATTTCTCCCTTTAGGAGGCTTTGTCCATTTATCAACTCAAACCTTGCCTTAATAAAATCACCAAACTAACCCTTGGTCTTTTCTTACCTCAACCTACACCTAACCTTGACCTTAACGAAACCTTTTACCTCTAACCTAAGCAAACCTTCAACTTCAACCATTCCACTTAGGCCTCTTTTGGTCTCTAAACCTTATAACCCTACCTTCTCACCCAGTTACCCAATCAACCTAAAAACCTAAACCTAACTAACCAAACCAAAAACCAATCAACATTGCAATCCAACTAATGCCTAACAACTATCACCCAACCAACCTTACCTTTGACTATTCTCAATCTAGCGTTCTCTTTTCCACATCTAATCTAGTGTTGAAAAGTAATTGGGAAACATATTCACTCTCAATTTGCTTAGATCATTTACATGTGAGTATGGATTTGGGGCATGCCAAAACCTAATCCCCTAAATGCTTTACATTTGTGGCATGTTATTTTGTTAAACCAAGTCCTTAGTCATCTTGTGTCTAACTTAATCTCATCCCTTGTTTTCAATCACCTTCATCTCTTTATTTTAAAGACAATAAATTAAAATAGGATCATGTGATTATCTATCACAACCTTAGCCTAATCATGAGCATGGGTACCAGGGATCTAGCTATGGCATGATTTTCATGGTACTTTTTGACCTTTATAGGATGGATCCCCATGGTCATTATCACTTAAAATTATTTTACCCATCATCAACCTTCTTGTGCTATGGTTTTACCTATATAAAGGAAAGCCTTCAATCCTATATAGACTTGTCCATCCATAAAATAGAATAAAATTAATTAGGGATACTGAATATCAACTAGGTTAGAAAAAACCTAGCATTGTAGATTGCTCCACTAATGGACAGCTGCCCATAACTACCAAACATTTCTTAAAAAGGTATACTTCTCCCTCAAAGGATATCTATCACACATAAACAAATCCAAAGCTTAAAACACTCCCTTGAAGGATGGCTAAACCAAAAATTTGTCAATCATATATAAGCTTCTTGCATTGATTAGCTTCCCAAAAACATCAACATAAATCGATCAAATGACCTCAAGTCAAAAGTCAAAAAAATAAATCAATCCCAAGAAAGCTTCCATCAGATTTCACACATCATTATTAGACTTCTTGCATCGATTAGTCTACCCCAAAAATAGAACTTGGACTTATCTATAATGGTTCCTAGGTCACCTATAGAAGGGCAATCCATCCCCACAAGAAGGGTACACTACCATCCATTTACCTCTTTCATTCATCTTCCCCTGTTACCCTCTAAAAATAAAGTAATTTTGAGCTTATTTGAAACTACTTTATCAAGTTACTTATTTTAACCAATGAACTAATAACAATGTAATGCATGAAAAGGGCTTATGTTCTTAATCCCACACATCTTTCCATTTTAGTCTATGCCAATAGGAGCATTGCATCCTCCTTTTATTTTCATGACCACTTGTGAAGTCATATGTCTTCCCCTCTTGGAGTCATTGAAACCCCAACAAAGCTTCACCAACCAACCAAACCAATTAACCTCAACTTAGTCATTTTAGCCCATATTTCACACTTTTTACAACCCAACTTTGCCTTGTTTATTTTGATCCCATCATTTACCTTGCCATTTTTGACAAACTTGAGCTACTTTTGTGCACTGACCATGTAGGTGCCTCAGAGCATGACCCTTTGTGATCCTAACACTTGTAACCATTTTTGTCTTCTCAAGATCACATCCTACCTTGGGTACCTATAAATACATCAACCTTACCTAGAATACTTGAGTTTATAGGAGTAACCCATATCATATATTCCTAACATTGTGGGTTGGTTAGCCTATCACTTGTTCCCCTAGTACCAACCTTGTTTTACCACCTTAACCAAACTCTTAAACCATTGGAGATTACCCTTCTCCACCAACCACCACCTACCACCTTACCTCACCACTGGTCTCTTTATCCCAACTTTTGCATGTTTTACAATAACCTTGCCTTGGTTCTTTTGACTATACTGACAACACTTTCCATGTTGAATAGTTTTTTGCACTCGTACTAACCTACACTCACTAAACCCATTTGTGTCTTCTCGAGATCATTTCTTTCCTCGAATACCCATGACTACATTGGACCACTTTATGTCTTCTCAAGAGTACTTCCTACCTTATATACTCATGACTACACTCCCTTTGTCTAGGAGACTTATATTTATGAGTGTTCCCAATTGCCATGCTTAAATATAGTCACATGGTCCATTTTTCACTTGTCCTTATAACACCAACCTTAATTTTTACCAAATATGGTAACCTTAGTCAATGCACAATTTTACCTATCACACTTTGTATGCATGTTTTCACTTTAGTACCCAACCTATCACCCACCTTTTGTCATCACCATACCCACTTATCAAACCCACACATGATTCTATTTCCCCTAATCAATGCCTAGTTTGAGGGGGAACACCTCTTCCCATGCTTGAGGCAACCAAACCTTTAACTTGTAATCCATTTTTGTTTTACAGCTTGCTAATACAAACTACATAATATAAAAGGGAAAAATGTAGACACCACAAATCCTCACTTGATGGTACTAAATGTTTTAACTCCCCTAGACCACCTTAGAACCCCTTAGGGACCCAACCCTAACCTTTTAAACATAAAATTAACCTAACTCAATTTAGTTTGACCCACTAACTAACCCACCTTGACCTTGACCCTTGACTATCGATGGTCAACCTAAACATCGATGGTCAACTTGACCACCAATGGTTAGGTTTCCATCACCTGATCATTAAACTCCCACAACAACTCTAGCTTGATTTTTATTCCTAGCTACTCACAAATTATGCATGTTGAGACTAAAATAAGAATGTAGTGTTGAGCCCCTCCTAAAACTATACTTTCACCTCTCCCTTCCTTCTATAAAAAGAGAAGAGGAGGAGGTGAAAAAAGGGGGGAGAGAAATTATTAGAGAAATCATCATCAGAACTTCTTGGGTAAGAGATTAGAGTTTCCTATGCAAATATTTTTCTAGCTTCTAGCTTCTAGCATCCTACCTCTATGACTTCCTAAAGCCATCAACTATCAACTACAAGATAGTTATATTATTCTTGTTTTAAGTTTTAGTTATTTAGTTTCAACAATTCTTCAAATTTATATATTACCTCTTCCATTAGAACACCCTCTAACCATTCTTAACCACCTGAGTATGAAACCTTTACCCTTGATACCTTTGAAGCTCTTTATTTCCCTCACAACCATTAACCAACCTCTAACAACCAACAAAACCTTTCTATAACCAACATATAACCTATTATGTCTGAAACCAATAACCTATCCAAAACCATAGTGACCACTGATGGTCACCCTGACCATCAACAATAACCCTAACCATCGACGGTCACCCTGACCACCAATGATCACCCTAACCTATGATGGTCACTATATGACAAAATAACAATCTATTTTCACCCACCAAGCCTCAACCAAATCCAAGTTTCTTTCACTCTGCCTGATCATTAAACATCACCCTAGTTTTTTAACCCTATCTTATTTATTTGGCATTAATATTCAATCATTTGTTTTTATAATTATTCAAATTCATCTCTTTAAAGAATTTATTTTTAAAAGTATTTATTTTCTTTTGATTAAGTAATTTCATTTATGCAACCTCTTGTATTAGCAAATTTAACATTAACTTGTCTTAAAAGGTGGATTGATAGCCTCCAAAGAAGACATGTACTTCTTGGATCTACCTTATAGGCAATCCACCCTACTATTTAATTAATCAAACCATTCTTTTGAGTGTTTTCTTATTTTTAGGTCATTCCTCCAAAGCCAAAGACGAGTATCTACAGCCATCTGGATCATGGAGCATAAACCAAATCTAGGTTCTACTAACCATACCCTTCTCAAGTTTATTTTATCTCTCTTTTTAAAGAACATAAGTGAAATTTATCTCAAATAGTACTTGTATATTCATTGATTATTTATTAAATATAAGTGTTATAAATATAAATCTATTGTGGTAGAAATTAAACATTGTTAGTATATTATGGGCATAATCTATTTTGGTAGAAATCAAGCATTATTAGCGTATTTTGGTCATCATCCATTGTGCCTCCTTTTTTTATCTCTCCACCTCCTTATCTCTTCGCTCTCTCAAATAAATTTTTTGGTAGATCTCCATAAATGTATTGTGCACATTTCTAGGTGGCCATAGGAGTTTTTCTCGATTGAGGTACATGAGGGATTGTGGACACATCTTATTTACAGTTTCAACTATTTGATGTCAATTTTCCTACCAATAGATCTCAATTTAAATTTAAACAATATTTAAATACATGTGTCTTAGTGTATACACTCAATTTTGGTTTAGGGATAGTTTTAATTTTAAAATTGCATTGTTCTATGGTAGTGTGTTTGTCAATTATCAATTCATGTTATGTTCTTATTGGTATGTTTTCTTGTGTTTTGTCCTAGTTTTACCTTATCTTGTCCCTCCCATTTTCTCTCTCTTCCTTGGTTATTTTATATTATTTTGTGTCTACCACCCAAAACCATACATTGTATGGTTCAGGTATGGGCACTTATGAACATTTTCTTAGGTCCCTTGTGCATTATGTTATCTATTTTTTTGGTCTTCCCTATTCATCATGTGTTGGTTCACACTATTTTGACCCTAATTTGAATTTGATAAGTCTATAAATACACATGTGCATTAGTACATATTAATCATGAAATGAATATGAATGACAATATTGATAAATGAATGTGGAAAGAATCCATCAAGAATTTATTGAAGAGTAGAATTTTAGAATTTAGACTAGATTTGAATTAATATTCTAAGTCTTTATTGTATTGTTCCAATTTTTCATGTTAACATAACAATAAATATATGTATTAGGTTTTACATCAAAAAATTTCTTGCCTAAAGGCATTGAGCACTATTTTCCAAATTATTTCTATATTAAAGGCTTGATAATAATAAAGGTGTAACATAAGATAATCATTCAGCACCTCATTTTTTGTGTTTATGATAAGTTTCTATGACTATATATAAGCATATTTTTTTCCCACAAATATTCATAAAACTCCATAAAACATCAGGGCTTAGAATTGGAGAACAAAGTTTTACAATAATAATTCAAAAATTAAAAAAATCCTAAAATGGTTCACTAATAGTTCTAGAATGCCCATATTTGTCCTCCCACATTTGGTGTCCTAGAAAATTATCTTTTTTCATCTCAATTTTTCTACTTTTTATTTTCCTTGAAATTTTCATGTGTTTTATGTTGTATTATTTCACCAATTATCCTTAGATTGCAAAAAATAGATATTATTTTACAAACTTCTCTTTGTATTTATTACTTGGGTAGATGCAAGATAATGGGGGACAAGAGGGGGTATAAAGTGACATTTTTTTTCTAAAAATAACAATAGGTGAACTTGGGATACTTTAAAAAGGAATTTTATAATGACATACAAATATGAATTGTGGCATTTTGAATTTAGTTTCTAAATATATAATTTTTTCCAATACCCAGATGATAAAAGTGTATGAAATAGATGCATTTATGACAATAAGTTGAACATTTTTTGTAAAATGATAAGGAGAGTGCATGTGTACGAACACATGATTTAGAGTAAATGATTTATTTTTTGTATGAAATTGAATATATAAATAGGTGAAATGTCGAATATTGGTGAGACTATTTTTTATTATATATATAATTTTTAAATAATATTACAAGTCAAGATAGCTGAAAAATATAAACTACAAGAGTATAACACTACCTTTTGACCTTAACTTCATGAATTTTTTTTTTTTTTTTTTGCATAGTTGACAATGTGTAGGTTATTGAAATATAAGTTTTATAAGCATTTGATTAATATTCAAAACATTTCATGAATTTTTTATGATATGTATATAGAATCTAATGAGGTATGTTAGGTAAAAATTAAATAATAATTATAAATAATATTCTAACATTAAAAAAAAATTATATTTGAAAACTAAGTTTTCTACTCTACAAACCCATATATTTTTTTAAAAATTATAATAAAAGATGTCTGATCAGACGTGTCGATAAAAAGGAAAAAAATCTAAATTTCTTATAAATTTCCTTGGCTGGTCCATGATAGAGTTTGGCCAATTTTGGGACCCCCTAGGCCTGAAAACAAGGCAAAATTGGAGGGAAATCAAGAAAAACAATTGTAAATATGAAAAGGATGTACGCCCTTTGCAAAGGGCATACAATGTTAACCCTTTGTAAAAGGCATATAGTGTTTGCCCTTTGCAAAGGGTACTCACCCTTTCCATATGGTGTATGCCCTATGCCAAGGGTGTATGCCCTTTTGAAAACCACTAATGGGATAATAAATTCATTTTAATATTGTTTTGTAAATCCCAAATGGTGTGCATGCTTTTGAAAGCACGCATGCCCTTTGTGATTCATGAATTCCTTTTACATTTTCCATGAAAATGAGTCATTTGTTTTGTTCTTTCCAAATTATAAACTTGTTTTTCTATTGAAACTATGTGAATTTGATAAATTATTCATTTACTTTATTTGAATCATTAAGAATTCTTCAAGTTTAAACCTACAATTATCTTATTCTGGTAAAGATAAATAATGGGGTCGGGAAGTCATCATAAAAGACCAATCAAAGAGATAAAAAATGAGGAAATTGAAGAGTAAAGAGAAAAGGAAAGAAAAATACAAGTAGATAGGAGTGCATTCATAAGATCTATAGGAAAGGTAAAGGTTCTTATTCTACACTATGTAATACTTTTAATGAAAATAACATTCCCAATTCTATAGATTTTAGTTTACATATGTATTCAAATGAGATAAGATAACCAAGTCAATCTTTGTTTCAAGATGAAATTCAAAATGTAGATCATGTAAGTAATGAATGATGAAACATATGGATAAACACAATACAATAAAACATCCAATCATTATGAAATTTTTGAGTATGATGATAATCAACATCAAATAATGACCCCAAATCATGTGTCTCCTAATGAAGAGGAATTTAATTTGCCTATAACCCTTAATTTAGATATTCAACCCTCTAATGTCCATACTATGGTTTAAGTGTTAACACCACCCAATTTAATACAAAATATAGCTCTTTCACCCATACCTCCAAGGATGATAATATCAAAACTAAAGTATTTGGTTGAAATAGATGAAAAAATAATAGAACCTATGGAAGGTAAAATGTCATAAAGAATAGTTCAATGTCATGCTCAACATGTATGGAACTATTCATTTAAAAATAAAATCCATATCCAATGATGTCAACTATTTTTTCAATTAATTAAAATTGAAAAAACACACCCTATGATGTATAATTTGGAGTTAAGAACAATAAACATGGATGGGAAAAATAGTGCAATAGTAAAGAATCTATTTAATGCATTTAATGCAATAGGCAATAAAAGTTGAAATAAAGATAGTAATATGGCAAGATGAGTAATAATGAAATATATAGTGAGTAAGTCAACATATAAATATCTAATTCTTAGTGAAACAAGTAAATCCTTGAATTTAAATAGAAAAAATCTAATAAATGTTCTAAAAACAAGAACAAGGCTTGATGACCCTTCACTCACAGATTGTTGGGTATTTAGTGGTAGACTCCTACAAAAATATAAGGTATTAGTTGAAGAAACAAAACTATTGATTGAATTTTTTTTGCACGATAACACAAGGGTCTCATCTAATGTAAAAGATATTAAAATAAGAAAAGGCTCAAAAAATTTTGAGCCACATGCAAAACATTTTTTAGACATGACTCAAACAAAATTTTATAAAAAGTTTATTGAAAAAATTAATGGCCAATTAATAATTAGCCAAAGGTCATTTGAGATGTGCCAACCTTTCTATGTTAAAATCAATGAAGCATGCACCCCATATTGTTTTAGGGTACATGTTGAATTTGCTATGCATTTTGATGTTTTTCATCATATACATTATAATTTACATATTAACGAGATTTTGTAAAAATGTATGGTGTCTTCCCCACCTAAAACATCAAGAGAATTAATCCAAGGCCTTTTTTGTCAAAGACCTGAGGGATAGGTTTTTTAGCTAAACAATGTTTATATGGAACATGTAACAGTTGTGGTGGTTTGTCAAATTTGATGAGTTATTAACATGAAGATATTTCACAAGAATTTGGAAAGTAACTAGTTGATTATAAGAAGTACAAATATGTTAAGTATGTATTAAAATATGGAAAAGAGTCATCAAGATATGAATTGATTAAGACCAAATTTTTTGTATGTGATTTCATGTTTGAATTCAAAAATAATATTATCTACCAATATGAGGGACACATGCATAAATCAAAATAGCTAGATAATAAATTCAAATCATGCAAGGACAACTTCCTAGTTGTCACCATTATTTTGGTTGTGGATTTTGCTGAGAACTACACACTACAACCATATAATGAGGTTCAATCCCAATAGTATAATTCAATTCAAGTTGAAATTTTTATTTATATTACATTAAAACATGCACTTGATAGCACATATGACAATATAAATATTTTGAGGAAGTACCATTTTTACATGAGCGATGACAAATCAAATTCTCCAGAGTTTCTCCAAGGTTATTTTGAGATATTTTATATGAATATGAATTCAAGAATGGTGTTCAATATCTTGATAAGGTTATTTTGATACACACTACATTTGGTCAAAAAATTATGTAGGGCTATTTAAGAATTCTTAAATGTTTTACTGGTTAAGCAAAATGCATGCCAAGAATGGTGTTCAATATCTTTGGAGCTTCTTTAAGGCTAGTCATGGAAAAGGGGAACATGATGGTGTTAGTGCATGTGTAAAAAGAGCCCATAAAAGAGAGCAGGAAAATCACAAGGATGGCTCTAATTTGATAGATGAAACAAGTATTTTGACTTGGTGTAATGAAAATATTTGTCATGGATCAGATAAACATTCTCATGTATGAATATTATTTTGGTTAATAGAGGAAAAACATAAGGCAATGTATGAATATTTCATTGCAGTACCTATATCGAGTCTTTTCCACTCCATTCAAAGCTCAAATTCAAGTTCACAAACTATTTATACGAGGGATATGGCATGTTTTTTCTCATGTATGGAATTTAATTGGAATGAATGTGAGTCAAATGAATGGGTTGAAAAATGGTATTGTAGACCCATATCACCTGTAGAAAGAATTCATTCACTCCAACAATTGATAGATAATGGAATGGCATCATCAGTTGACTTTGACCACATCTCAGATCTTATGCAACTAGGTATAGTTTATTCTTTAATTAAATATACAACCTTAGATATTATTGATATTTTATTTTTTCATATATTTACTTACAATTTGATTATACTTTAAATGCAGGGCATGTTTTTGTGGTCATTAGACCTAAGAAAAATGATGAGGGAAAACATTACTACTTGTGCCATTGTGTAGAGGAAAAAAATATTAACTATAAATGTTATGGATGGAGAAGAGAGAATTTATCTCATTGGATTTGTAGTGGTTAATAGAACCTAGATTTGTAGGTACTATCATAAAAAATAAAACAATTGTTATTTGAGGACTTTGAAACACATAGGATGGTGCTTTATTATTCAAACCTTATAATTAATATAAATATTCAAATTATCAAATATCATGGAAAGCCTCATAATACAAATTTATGGAAAGTGTGTGAATCTGACCACAAATCGATTCTTGAAACACTTGTAAATAGAGATAATCATGAAAGTACCTTAGATTGAATTAGTAAGTTTATCTAGTATTTCAAATTAATATAATAAAGTTATTTGATTTAATGTATTTTAAGTTTAAACCATTTTATGATTATGTGTTTATTTCTATTTAGTTATTTTATTAAAAATTTAAATGTAAGTTATTTTCACCAGATGATCTTCCACCTTCATGTGGTTGGTGTCGTGATTAGAGAAGATTATCTTCTTGAAAAGAAGATAAGCCAAAATAATTTATATTAATTTCATTTACCTTAAACAAATCCTTTTTCACATTCTCTCTATTTATCCTTTCAAGAAAACATGAAAATAGTCTTATCTATGATCTCTTAGAGGACTCATCTTTTCATGTGTAGGATCTGATGGTTTATCTCTCATAGTTCTCATGCAACGCATAATGGAAGTTTTTTCATTTTGCACATTTAGGGATGAGTGAATTCTCTTAAGGGATGCCTTCGATCAAATGAAAATTTCACTCTTGGAGGTTTATCAAGACTGTAAAAAGGTGATTCTAGCCTAAAAATGTCTATCTTGATGTGTCTTCATAGATAGTCCATCAATTGGATTGACAATTCAGAACGTACAACCCTCACTAACCAACGTTTGGCATGTTTTGAGAGATTTGGATACAAGAGAAACCTTATTACCACATCTCATCCATCATGAGTTAGATAAAATCCTCCTAATATTTCTTAGGGGAATCATCCTTTCATGTGTAAGAACTAACGGTTCATCTCAAACCCTCACGGTTCTTTTGTAATGTACGACAAAAGTTTTATCATTTTACACATTTGGAGATGAGTGAATTATCTTAAGGGATGTCTCCAATCAACTATAACTTTCACTCTCAGGGGTCTACCAAGATAAAAAAAAGATAATTCTAGCCTAAAATGCTTATGTCGATGTGTCCATGTAGATGATTTGTTGATTAGGATGACGAGTCAGAATATACAACCCTTGGTGACCAACTTTTGGCATGTTGTGAGAGTTTTAGCTATGAGAGAAACCTCATTCTTGCATCTTGTCCATCAAAAGTTAGATAAAATCCTCTTTGGATTTCTTAGAGGACTCATCCCTACATTTGTAAGAACTAATGGTTCATCTCTATCCCTCATGGTTCTTGTGTAACATGTTGGTTCCCAATTGTACAAGCAGATTATACAACCCTTGGTGACTAACTTTTGGCATGTTGTGAGAGTTTTATCTATGAGAGAAACCTCATTCCTACATCTCATCCATTATGAGTTAGATAAAATCCTCTTGAGATTTCTTAGAGGACTCATCCATGCATTTTTAGGAACTAATGGTTCATTTCTATCCCTCATGGTTCTCATGTAACATGTTGGTTCCTAGTTGTACACCTCTCTAATGTGGCCTTTCACACTTGAATGAAATGATAAATAATGATGCAAAACTCACCAAAATGTCATTGTAGCTAGGGGAGGGTTTAACATCAATAATGGACCAGACTACATAAAATAATTGAGAGGCACCTACAAAGGGTATGGTTAGCTCCCTGTTGATTCTAGCTCTACTTGAACCAAGGTGAGAGGACCTACAGGGTAGCTTTCTCACATGGAGAGATTATATAATTCAAACTCATGGGGATTATGGGCACAAGGGAATACAAATCTAACCAAAGCACAAACAAGCTTACTCACTCCACCTAGGAAGGGTTTTCACATGGGATGAGTAATTATTCTAAGTTTGACATACGTTACTAAAGATATATATGAATGTGATTGAAACTTTAATTTTAAATAATATTCAACGATAGAAGGGTTGAATAAGAGATTGTAATGCTAATATTTAACACACAAAACATAGACAAGTGCTAGGAATACAATGTTTATGCATATGCAGACAAATAACACTTTAGATATGCAAGGGACATATTATATATAGGGTAAGATAGGATAGGATAATATTTATCAATTAATATAATATAAAATGCTGGGTTAATGAATGAGCAAAAATAATTTCACTAAACTACTAGATCATTGTCACCAACAAATGCATTACAGATTAGAAATAAATGAAATGAAATCATTCCTAAATGATATCCTTCAAGAACACCTTCCAAATGAATCCATGAGCCTAGGACTGCCCTTAAAAAGGCTATCAACACCCTATTCCCAAATCCAAGACCAAAAAAGATTTTACAACCTAGATATAATCTCTAAATGACTACCATAAAGATGAATGCACTAGATAGCCAATCTACTAAACATGTAAAATAGATCACTACACTTCAACAATAGGAACAAAATGGAAACCATGAATATATTTCATAAATCAATTGAGTGGAAAATAAATACAATGTGTTCCAAATAATGTACATCATAACACTATACAAGACAATTCTATGACAAGGGAGACATATCTAATGCTCTCAAAGCTTACCAATGATTTTAAAATAGAAATCCATTTGGTACCAAAAAGATTACATAAAGAAAATTATTTGAGGCTATAGCTCTGGACTCAAAAATTTAACCAACCCTTGTAAAGGGACAAACCCCCTTTACTTATATAATTGAGTTAAGCCTAGTATATTACTAAAGATGCTCAAGCTGAAAGATTCTTTCATGGGCCTAGAGTCTATTAAAACTTGTAACAAAAATGATTCCTTGGATACACTCATGCTCTTGTGATGATGGAAATATTTATCCTCTACCTCAATAGAATATTTTTAGTTTTCTAAGTGGAGGAAGATCTTGCAAGGGACAAAACAAAACATTTATCCTCTTACACAATAGATAAAAATGTCCCTTTCTTATCCTTGTTATTATAAAAAAACTAATGGAAAGGGATGTGCCACTAATATGCCAAGTAAAATGGTTTCCTAATGGGAAACAAGAAAAAATTAGAAGTGAGGGAAGAGAATAAAGAAGTGGTACTAGCTCAAAAAAATTAAAATATCTAGTTATGCTCTGGAGTCAATCTGGATGATAGAATCTTTCACCAACCTATTCCCATACCTTGTGTATTCTTCCAACATAGATTTGAGATTCCTTTAGTCTAGGCATGCTTGATATTTTAATTTTACTTAGTATTTTTCAAGCCAGGTGGCAATATTTTGAAGCATGATTTGCTTCATCCAGATATTTCTTTAAGCTAGTCACAAGACTTCTCAAATGATACAAATTGATTTATTTTATCGACATCAAAAGACTCTTATGGTGCATCAATGAGGTTTTTCAAAGTAGTGAGTAGTGTCTCTTCTCCAAAATCATTTTCACTATCAAGGCTTACCATCTTTCTAAGTGCAACATCTATTTCTCTTGTTGCAATCTTGAGGGACTACTCTTCTCCTTTCAAATTGAAGATGCCATCTTTGAGCATCATCAATCAATGCTTGATTTCCAATTGAAATTCTCTATGCCTCTTATGATCATTTGGAGCAATAATATTCTCATATATCAAAGTATCTATGCCCATTTTAAAAACCTCATCCATTTTTTACTAGATTTTTTCCCAATTCTTAATGTTCTCTTCATAGATAAACATTTAGGCATCACACTACCTCTTATTATCCACTATATTATTCAAGAATTTCAATGCTAAGTAGACTATTTCTTCAACCCTGGTGTGTAAATCCTCTTGCCATTTTTCTATTTCCCTTCCTCTAGATTTCAAGTCATCAATTTGACTAAAATAAAATGACTCTAATGAGAAGAGAGGATACTTTGGATAAATACTGGCAGTTAGAGTTACTACCTTAGGCTCACTTAGTATATTTTACAAGTATTAGATCATAGCCTAATTTTGTGCCTTTAACTCCTCCATGGTGGATTTTTCCTTATCCATTCAGTGAGCCAACATGTTCACCAAAGCATGTGAGTTATACTTTATCGCATTCCTTGATGGCTCCCCTAGATTGTAGCTATAAATAGTGTAACTCTCAAGGGGAGCATATTTATTAAAAGCACCTTGTGGGGGAATGGCTATCTCCACATTTATTTCTCCTATAGTAGTGAATGTGGTCCTGAAATGTGTCTTGGCCTTCTTGGGGGGTTTTTCCTTATACACCTGAGTGATATTTACCAAATTGATCTCCCCAATTTTTCTCATGATTTCATTTTTTTCTTTGACCTACTCCTTGACACATAGAAGGGTTCTGGTCTAAAATCTCATTGATGTAGTGGATATTGATGTAGGTATTGAGATAGTGTAAGGTGGTTTCATCAAAGTACTTGATGTAGGATGTTCCACAGGAGTGGGTTGTGGACTCACCACAAACTATTAAATTTCTTCATCACTCACTAGATCTTTGTCACCTTCTTTGTTCACTCTAGGTCCTCCTTCAAGCTTTATCTCTATTTGATCTAAAACATCAAAATTTGGCCTAAATTGGTGAGACTCTTTATGTAATTTCTTAATGGAGCTCCCTTTTACTACTGACTGATTGGAAGGTTTCACAACTACTTCACCTTCTTTATTCTCATGAGCTTTTGGTAGAGATGAGACTATAGTAGATTCCTTTTTACCTTTAGGAAAATCTCCACCAATCATGGCCTCTAGACCTTTATTGTGGATTGGATCATGAACTTTGATGCGAAGAAGGAGACTTTGAGATACTTAACTTATAGTAACAATACCTAAATTACCCTCTTCAGTACCTTGATTGGATTGGTCCAGTTCCTTATTTATCTCTATATGGGTGTGGGTACCCATTTTTAGGTTTTATCCCCCACCTTCTTCTGTACTTGCCTTCTCTTTTGGTGTTAAACTTGACACCTTTGGAGGGGAAGTTACAACTAGTGATACTTCTAGAGCTACTTGTGGGACTTGTTTAACCACCAAATTAGTGGTGACTTAAATATTCTACTCTAGCTCCACCTCAATTTCCTTATCAAATTTATTCATTTCTTCAACTTCACCTTAATTATCCTAGCCCCATGATTGGGTGATGACATTTTCAACAAATTTTTTTATGTCTGATGAGGTTATTTCTTTTTCTTGAGGGGCCTAAACATGAGTGGTCACGTCAACCTCAGTGTACACAACATCTTCAAAAGAAATAGGATCACTTGAGGCTAGATTTTATTCCTCATTATCCTTACCTTCCATTTCTAAGGGACTCTCTTCTACAAATAAACTAACCATTGAGACCTTTACTGGGGTATGGGGTCTTTCCCTTGAAGTTCTCTTCCCAGTTTTCACTTATACAGGAGTGAATCTTCATTATTTCTTCATCACCACAACAATGGGCCTATCTTCATCTGAGTCTTCTTATTCACTAATATATTTCAACCTTAGAGAATATGAAGATTTATCCTCTTTATTTTTCAAGGGAAGTTCCTTATAAGGTAGGTCCTTGAATAAAACCTCCTTCCTTTTCTTAAGAATCCCAACTAGAGTCTATAGATCCCTCTTGAATATTTTATACTTGGGTTGCTTTGCCTCTTATTCACCTCCTCTCTTCTTTGAGAAAGTCATAGGAAACACAACTAATAGTTCTTGTGATAGTGGATCCATAGGTGGAGAAAGTGGAATAACAACTAAACTGACTACTAGGATGTCTGGTACCATTAGGGTTTCATCTGATGTAATAGATATTAGGGTGGCACTGGCCAATGTAACTTCCCTAGTTGTGATCTTATCATAATTTTCACCCAAACTTGTTAACTTCAAGAAATATATCCCCACCTTGAACTGTGACATGGATACAGACTCCACATCAAATGGTTTTATGAAGTCAACATCACCAACCTTGATTTTTCCTTTGCCCTTTGCCACTAGAGGTAGAGCTGAGGGAACACCATTATAAATTGGGAGGAAACCCTTCAACTCCAAAAATTGTCTAAGTTATCAAATGATATGGGTGTCATAGGAACTAAGATAAACCTCATGTTCCTTGAACCATCTAAATTTTCTTTACATGATCACTATGGCCCTCCATAGTATGGAATCATTTTCCCTAGCAATGAAGTCCACCTGTGAGATGGCTTGGGTTTCAATATTAGACTGATAGTAAACTATAGATAGTGTCTTCTTATCATCATTAATGTCATTTAGGATGGGAAAAATATTATAAGTGATGAATTCTTGTACTCTTAGCCTTATATAGTCTAGATTTTTGTTGTCTTCCTTGGTAGTGCAATCAAACCAAATGTCATCATAATGTGATTGATACAGAATCACACTAGTTGTTTTCACCCTCCATCTGATATCATAGTTCAACTTGGGTGATATATTTCCAATCACATATTGGCATATCTCTTGATCTAATCCCTTGTCCTTGGAAACAAAAAGACATGAATAGTGTCCAATTTCAACTAGAAATTTGAAGGGATTGTTCACCTTCTTTGTTGCTATGGTTTCATGTGGGGGCACCATCTACTGACTCAACTCCATCATTGTTAGTCAATCATCTAGGTATATTGATAGTTTATATGGAGACCCTACATAGCCACTTATTCTGATATAAGTGAATGTTCTAAATTAAATATATGAGGTGTCATATTTATCAATTGTTTCATTGGCCACCTTAGACATCCTATTGAGGCTTCTCAGAGGATAGAAGATAATCATCATAGTATTGAAGAAATAATTATAAATTTTTCATAAGTTTAGTCTAAATCCATCTAGAGTTATTTTTGGATAAGTTTCATATATCCTCATTCCACTAAGTTTCATATATGGGTGTCATAGGAACTAAGATAAACCTCATGTTCCTTGAACCATCTAAATTTTCTTTACATGATCACTATGGCTCTCCATAGTATGGAATCATTTTCCCTAGCAATGAAGTCCACCTGTGAGATGGCTTGGGTTTCAATATTAGACTGATGGTAAACTGTAGATAGTGTCTTCTTATCATCATTCATGTCATTTAGGATGGGAAAAATATTATAAGTGATGAATTCTTGTAGTCTTAGCCTTATATAGTCTAGATTTTTGTTGTCTTCCTTGGTAGTGCAATCAAACCAAATGTCATCATAATGTGATTAATACAAAATCACACTAGTTGTTTTCAACTTGGGTGATATATTTCCAATCACATATTGGCCTATCTCTTGATCTAATCCCTTGTCCTTGGAAACAAAAAGACATGAATAGTGTCCAATTTCAACTATAAATTTGAAGGGATTGTTCACCTTCTTTGTTGCTATGGTTTCATGTGGGGGCACCATCTACCGACTCAACTCCATCATTGTTAGTCAATCATCCAGGTATATTGATAGTTTATATGGAGACCCTACATAGACACTTATTCTGATATAAGTGAATGTTCTAAATTAAATATATGAGGTGTCATATTTATCAATTGTTTCATTGGACACCTTAGACATCCTATTGAGGCTTCTCAGAGGATAGAAGATAATCATCATAGTATTGAAGAAATAATTATAAAATTTTCATAAGTTTAGTCTAAATCCATCTAGAATTATTTTTGGATAAGTTTCATATATCCTCATTCCACTAAGATTCCTTATGATCCCATGGAACGTCCTATTATGCACCAGGATATACATTAGGTAGGAGGACATGTAGAATATACCTCTAAACTCCTCTTCTAAGTGGATTCCACCTTGAAGCTACATCATTTACCTATGTAGGTTATAAATTAAGATGGTGGCCCAATCTAACTTCTTTTGTGGCTTCAACATAGATTAAAATTATAAACAACCAAGGCTCAAAATTCTATGTGGTCGGAATCCAATAAATTTTGGCTACCATGGAAATCACATATTAGGTTAATTCCCTAAATTCCACCTATTTTAGACTCTTATACATTTTGAAAACCTTTTACCTTTTCTTGACTAACCAACATGAGTTGATAATGTCCCATATTGTTTTGTCACTCTTGTCTACATATTCTTGGCATTATCCAAGGAGAGTGTAATGCTTTCAAACTGGGGAGGAATCTAAAACATGGTGTTGAGGGCCAAAGGATTGAAAGAGTAGATAACTAATTGACTTCTATCAACCACGGTCCTAGTATCTAATTGATACACTCTATCACATGCAATTACTATTTTTGGGTATAGGGCAACCAACGGAAATGTTGTTGTAGGGGTGATATAACTCACACAAATATTTGAGATTATCTGTAGAGGGTTTGATTACTACAAGGAATTTAATAAAGCTATAAATTCTAACCTCTATACATTTGTATCCTTGATTCCATCAAGAATAGAAATGATGCTACTTTTTATAGATTTTATCAAAGATGCCATTATTTTCTAACTCTCTATTGCAATACTTTAAAATTGAAAAAAATTTTCACTCTAATCACCCTCAAAATACCTTCAAACCTCCTCAAAGGATGTAATACAAGGATCTAGAATAACACTTACTAATAATTTGGAGGGTTATATGCAATTTAAGTTGAAAATCTTAGAAGAATTTGTTGTAATCACTCACTTGACAAAGTTATTTCACATTGCATATAGCTAAGACACACATATAGCTCGAAGACATAAATAGAATATCTAAATACAAAAGGTAAATGTGAATGAAGGTAAATTCCTTAGTTATAATCCTTTACATTTCAAATTAGGGTTGCCATCAATGGTTTGAAACATAACGGCTAATTACCAACTATCCCCTTTAGTCATTTAAGTTTCTTTCAAAGAGGAAGAATGTGTAAATGTTTCCTTTATGATGGGCAATCTTCCTTGAAACACATGGATCCATTTTAGAAAACTTATAGTTTTGATGATTTTTTGGCCTTCAGGGACTTTTTTCACCTTGCCAAATGAAAGTTAAGTGAGGTCATTTTCAAAAAGGGCTTGAAGCTTGAAAAACCTCAAGGACCTACCATGTGTCATTACTTTTCTTTACAAATCTTGGCATTCAGGCCTTGGAGACCTTTTGTACCTTTCCCACCAAAAGGAAAGTAAGACAATCTTTAAAAAGGTCCCAGACTTTATAAAACCCTGAGGAACCACCACATGTCCAACTTAGATGCTAGCTCAGAATCTCAGCTTCTTTATTATGAAGAAGGGTGCAAGATCCTTTTGATCCCAAAAAATGAACTCATTACTTGTAAAAGGAAATAAACTAGTCATTACCTTGTAAATTTGATGAATTTGAATTAGGCATTTTCATAAGATAAAGCCTTTGATTTCCTTGAGTTCATTACATGTATTTTATTTGGATCATCAAAAAATTAATCACCTCAATCACCAAAACACATTGAAGGTACAACATGACAAATTCATCTAGGGCCCAAGAAATTTTCTCCTTCAACCACGTGGTGGCTTTGGGGGCTTCAAATATTTAAGCTTGCCAACCTTTGGGGAGGACTTGTGGCTCATTAATCTCTATCTAAATCCCTAAGATGATGACACTTGTCATCTTCATGGGACTCCTTTGGCCTTTTGACATTTCAACATCATCCTCACTCTATCAGATCATTTTCGGTGAGAGCCTATGAACCATTGATCATGATCTTTATGATGGTATCAGATTGGCTCACTAGGCAAAGGATTTAGGATCTTTGATCTTCTCTCATGCCATCTGATCTATGGGTGTGATGAAGCGAGAGTCATTAGATCTTGTAAACTTGACTTTTCTTCTTTGAGCATAAGGCAAAGATTCAAAGTATGTAAAGATAATTAGATACATTTATACCTTTTCACAATGAATCTTCCCACCATGAAACCTATTAATTAAAATCATAAAATTAACATTAAAACATTATTAAAACATAGGCTCATAGGGCTCTCATGAAACTTGGCAAATCCAAAAAATACCCTAGATAGAGATATCAAAACACAACATATTTACAACCTCCTAAATATTTTGATGTTTAAACAGGGCAAAAATTACTTGGTGTAGATTTGGGCTCCAACATCAGCTCTTACTATAGGATGTGTGCCCCATATGGGTACACATAGAAAACCAAACCAGACACCTATCCATTAGGCCATGGAGGCAAAGAGTTTGCAACAAAGGCAAGGAAAACACACCATGGGTGGACAAAGTTATAATAAGGTATCTGAAGATAACTCAAAAAGAAAATGAAAAAACACAATATGTACAAACACAACCCTTAATAGGGAAACACAACACAAAAAAATTATATAACATGTACATGTTTACGTAGGCTAGCATGGACTTAATCCAAAAAGTGTTTGAGGTGTCTACCATTAACTGACAGTTCTAAGATTTATCCATCAATATCTTTGAGATAAAATATATGGTTCCCTTTTTTATAATCAATGGTGTAGGGACTCATCCATAGGGAATCAAATTTACCATGTTTTCCCTTATCTTCATGTTTTTTATCCCAAAGTAGGACTAAATCACCAATTTGAAAAGCTCTTTGGGTGACCTTTTTGTAAAAATTATTTTTGAGCCTCTCCTTCAACTTTAAATTCTTTTTATGAGCTTATCTAAGAGATTCATCATGCTCTACAATCTGGTTGATTCTTTCCTTATAGTGGTTTACTTTTCCTTCATCCTCAATTATTTGTTGCACAAACTAATAAGTCAATAATTGTAGATTAAGGGGTAAAAAAACTTGAAATCCATAAACATGATCAAAGGGGCTTATTATAGTATACCTTTAGGAGTCAACCTGTCAACCCAAATAACAAACTTCAATTTGTCAACCCATTTATTTTTGTTGGCATCCAAAGTCCTAATAATCTTTAATAATTTTTTGTTACTGGACTCAACCTACCCATTTCCTTATGGATTGTGATTGGAGGCATATTCTACATCAATCCCATTATCTTAACACAATGAAACTAATTTTTTTTTCTCTAAATCACATATAATTGTCACATACAATTTTAACTAGCACTCCAAATCAACAAATCAAATTATTTAAAAGGAAATCAATGACTACCTAGTGGGTTGATTTTCTAGTAGTTATTTATTTAACCCATTTTATGAAGTAATTAGTGGCCACTAAGATCCACATTTGACCAAAACTTGAAGCATTTGATATTTCACCCAGTAAGTCCATTCCCCACTACCTAAAAGGTCCCTCAATAGAAATTGGCTATAGGGTAAGAGATATGGATGCTTTCATTCTCCTAGGGAATCATTAGCACTCTTCACATCTCTTTACCATAGTAGTGACATATTTGAATAGAGTGGGCGACCAATAATTGGCCCTTATAATCTTTTGTATAATGACTTTGGGAGAAAAGTGACCACCACACACATCACTATAGAACTCTGTAACTAATTTGAAAATTTCATATTCCACTAAGCACCTCAAGAGGACACCATCTAAGTTCTTCCAAGCCAAATCATCTTGTAATAGAAGATACTTATAAAATATTAAATTCTAGGCCCTCCTTTGATTTTTGTCTAAGTGGGGAGGATAATTCAAGGTATTCAAATAATAGACTATATATTTGTACAATAGAGATTGGTTGTACTTGGATTCAGGGATATCAATAACCCCTTTTACATTATTTACCTCTACACCTTGGAAGTTGTCTTCAATCATCAACTTGGTGAGACCCATGCTTCTAACCAACTTAGTAGTTTTTATCTCTAGATCATATTATTGAATTTTACTGACACACCAACATCTTTTGTCAGTAGTTCATTTGGAGTTGATATGTCCTTTACCATAGTGTGAGGAACATAGGCCATGATATTTGAACTCAAAATGTAGGATATGAATTGTTTTATAGCATTTAAGAGAGAAAATAATTGTTTTTCTATTATGGTATAGTTTAGCTTAGATCCCTACAACACATTCCTTAAAAATGTAATTGGTTGCTCATGACCTTAATCACTCTTTTATAATAGTACTGCAGCAAGTATGTTCAGTTACAGATAAAAAAGTCTAGAAATATTTTCTATAGTCAGGAATGGTAAGCACTAGGGTAGTTTTCAAAGCTACCTTGATGTTGTGAAATGATTTGGTAGCCTTTCCCTACCACCTTATAGTTTTATCCTTTATTAACATTGAAGTAATGGTCAAAGTAATCTCTACAAAATTGGAAACAAACCTTCTAAAAAATTTAATTTGGCCAAAGAAATATTGAATACCTTTCTTGGTCTATGGGATGGGTACCTTGTCAATCGCCTCTACCCTTTCAGGATCTATCATCATACCTTGTTTAGACATAATGTGCCTAAGTAGTTTTACCTTTTATACTCTAAAGTGGCACTTCTTAGGATTTAAGGAGATTCTAAACTCCCTGTATTTGATGAGAATCTACTCTAAGTTCCCTAAGTGGCCATCCCTTTTCTTGGAGTATATTGTAGTATCATCTTGATATACCAGAATGAACTATTTGGTTAAGTCAATGAAGAATAGGTCTATTTCTCTCTATAAATTGGAACCTACATTCTTTAAGATAAAAGGCATTTAGATATACACAACAGTTTCCCATGGGGTAGTAAAAGCAGTCTTAGACCTTTTAGACTCCTTCACTACTACTTGTTGTAGCCAAAAAATCCATCTAGAGTTGACAACAGCTCAAAATGAGTAATATATTGAATCATGCTGTCCATATTAGGCAACAAATAGTTATATTTTTATGAATCCTTATTTAAATTTTTGAAATCAACATAGAATCAGATGTCTCCATTTTTATTTCTTACAAGGACTAGATTGGCCATCCATGATGAATACCTGATGCATTGAATGATCCCACCATCCATTAATTTCTTTTGTTCCTCTTGCATCTTAGTGGCCAAGATGGGATTAATACACCATTATTTTTGGTAGAATGGCTTCATACCAGGCTCAAGGGGGATAACATGATAGAACAAGGTCTCCCTATAGGCCTTCAGCTTTAAATATGACCATGTTAAATAGTCCTAGTACTTAATTAAAAGCTTGATAAACACTTCATTCTCCTTCTTGCTTATGTGAGTGCCAAGCCATATTTTATTTGGATAGTCCTCAATCCTGATGTTAATCTCAGTTACATCCTTTGATATATAAATATCTTTAGATTTAAGTCTATCATCTCTATCAAAGGATGTTTCTAGACTAACCAATCCTTTAGGAATAATATTAGTCTTTAACTAGATAACTTATTTTCCATACAAGGTTTCTTTTCCATCACATACAAGTACCATTGAGTCCAAATTTATAATGGTTCCTTAGAACTCATCTATACAATACAAAAACCTTTTTATTTAATCATCATCATCAAAGACTTGCTAATGACCAATGTTTTCTAGGATAGAAGGCCTTACTAACACCTCTACCTCATACTCACATGAGGGATCTTTGTTTTCAAATTTAAACTCTACAACCCTATTTTCAAGTATATCTTCCACCTAACTAAAATCTTGGGCATGATATGTTATGTTAAAATCATCAAACCATACTAATCAGTCCCATACAACATTTTGGTCCTACTTCAGGATCTTCTATTTCATGGTGTAAACAACTCAGTCTTACTTAACCACTAATTCTGAATCACCTTTGACTAGTAACTTTTTGAGTCCATATTCATGGGTGATCTAAAGGCCAATTAAGAGTGCTTCATAATCTACAATATTATTTGTGCACCTAAAGGAAAATTTGAAGGGGTATATATAAGCTTGGCCTCTAGAGGCATAGAAGATAACCCCTACTCCATTTTCAATGTTAAAAAATGCTCCATAAAAATACACATTCCAAATGGAATCTTCATCCATAATACCAAATTCAAGATGTAATTCTTCATACTCAACACTCCCCAAAAAATTTCTAATATCTGTATCTACATATAACACTTGATTCAACTGATATTTAGGATCTTTGAAGACATGAAGCATTTGTGGCTCCTAATTTAGGCAAACCATATTCCTATATAGAGGTATAGTGGCATAGGATAGGTCCATCTGAATACTACAATCCCATTTCCTAGACAACATACTCCAATTTGGTAGATAATCTACAACAAAAATGTCCATACTCAAGAATTTACCAAGGTATTGTGTGAGTCACACGACTAGTCATTAAACCATGCCAAAAATAAGTACTTCTTTGAAATCCATGGTGAGGCATCATCCATATGCTACAACTATTCTTCTATAAAGTTCATTTAACATAGTTAGTGGCATAATGTTACAAGAAGCACCAGATCAAACATTCAATTATGGAAAATTAAACCATTAATGAATAGGGTGGTATAGAATGCGTCCACATCTATCTAAATATCTACCAATTTTGTTCCTAAATACACCTCTAAGTGATGTTCATGGGATTCTAAAACATTCTCACTTTCCATAAGGGAAGTGGGAAAAGGATCAGCTTCAACAATCTCATTGGCAATAATTTTCTCAATGAATCCTAAACATTAAAAATATCTTTTCCTATGCTTTAAAATTTTAAACAATTCCAAAAAAGGCACTATGACCTTCAATTAAATCAATACATGGGCTATGTCATAGATACTATATTTAGGAAATGGAGTGCTAGTAGGTAGACTAGTGACACTTTCATTTGGGATAAACCCCTCAAGAGTTAGGGGAAAGGAGTAGGAGAAACAACATTCTTAACTTCACTCTTCAAGGGAGGCTTCCTAGGTTCATCTTTCTTGGAAATACTGGATAACAAGGGAGTTCTATTATTATCCTAGGTAACTTTTATCTTAGCATTGTAAGGTGAAGAACTATGTTTAGTGGAATTCAGGGCCTCCTTACTCCCTTTGGTCTCTTTCTCTTTTGTCTCTGCTTTAGGGTTAACAAAGTATTTATCCTTTAAAGGAGAATTTTGATCTTTACTTCTCAAATTATACTTCTTCTTCTCTTTGGAAATTTTTGCATGGATCATCAATTACAAATCCTCAACTAATGGAGGTGAATCTCCATATTTATCTTTTATCATTGATATCAAAAACTCAAAGTCATGAAAAATAAATTCATATTCATTCATCATATTTATTTCATAGATGATGTCTGGGATTGGGACCCTTACTTTTTCAAATGCTTTCCAAAAGGCTTGAGTAGTGGTAGCACTCATCATCTTTGTAAATGGAGAGGTAACCATCACATCTAGTTCACTAATTTGGAAAGTAAAACAATCATAGGTTGGAGTGTCTTCACAATTAGGAACAATTAAAGCACTCATAGATTCTTCTTAGAAGATGTAACTTTCCATCTCTTGGAATTCAAAAATGTAAATGGCATCTTCATTAGATGTAGATTGAAAAACTTCTACACCTTTACCATCATTATTAGCCATATTACATGGATGATGAAGAAGGAAACACTTATCACACTAGTCAATATCAAAGTCAACTACATTGACCTTTGCAACTAAAGGATTTAGTACTTCCCTTCCACTTCCCTAGTTCTATTTTATCTCATGTTTGTCATCCCTTACAAGCCCCTTTCCTTTGTCATTATTCCTACCTTGTAAAGTTGGCTGACATTGACCCTAGTCCTTGGGATGATTTATTTATTATCTCTTGTGATCCCTCCTATCATCATGGTTAGAAAAACCCTAAGATAACCCCTTTTTTGCTCTGGCCAACTTGTAATAAATTTATTTCATAGTAGTAGCTAGAGTTTTCACAATTTCCTTTAGATATACATTCTTATGGGGGGCTTCAAATTTTTTAGGATTCATTAATTTGACATCATCCCTCTTGTTTAATGGCTTACCCATAGCTTTGATGTTATTTTATATTTGTATAGCCAAATTAAAGGCCATCCTCAAATTTGATAGATATTTGTCTTGAGATAATAGGCTACCTTCTTATAAAATGCATCATATTATTTGATCAAATAATAAGCACCACTGGGTCTTATGTCCTTTGAAATCCTTCTCAGTACCTTATTGAATCTAGAATTAAAATCCTTAACACACTCATTAGGATTTTTCTTGAGGTTTTAAAATTTGGCAAGCAAGAATCTAGGATCAATGCTATCACCAAACTGCATCTTAAGTTCATCAATCATGGCTTACCATGTGTCTATGGATCCATCAAGGAGGGATTTAAACCACTCCTAGGCCTCTTCTTCTAGTGTGTTCACAAAGAAATTTATGCACACATCTTCTAGATCAATTTCATAGTCTTCAATAACATTTAAGAAATATTTTAAATATTGTTCCCCAAACATGGCATTATTCCCTATAAATTTAGGCAATATATTTCTAACTTTAATGTGAAATTGATTATGTAAATAAAGCATACCATTAAATTTGATAGGTATAAATATTGGGATCATGAATGTTCTACACCTATTAGCCAAACCTTGATCTTCTTCTTCATTGTCACTGCCTGCGTTAAAATTCCTCCTCAGATCATGGTCTCCCATATTTGAATCTAAAGATGAATATGAACTAGGGGATAACTATGAATGAATACTATGAGGAGGACTTGGAAGAGGAGAAATATAATTATGCCTTAATAGCCTTACAAGAGGAGAAAGACTTCTTCATGTAGAAGGAGCTTGACTTGTAGGGAGATTAGATTTCTATGAAGTGATTTGATATCCTTCAACTAGAGGGATATTTTAGAAGAGGGGATAAATAAAATGATGGAAAAACTATTTAGGTCATATTAGATTGCCTGAATTTTGGCCTACAATAGGCTTCTACACTTGTCTCTTTCTAGATGGACCTTTTAACTTAGGGACAAGCTCTTTAGATGGATATTTATAAAAGGAAGACCTAGTATCCTCCAAATTTGCAAGTTTAAATTAAAAATATTCAAGATAGAGAAGAGTACATATAATAGGCACTAATATTTAAACTTTTAATGTAACAGAGTTGCACTAGAAGAAAACACTTCTAGACCAAAACAAACATAACTACTAACAAAAATTGATAAAATGAAAACTTTCAAATACTAAAGATAATTCCAAGAGCATTGTCAAACTTCTAATAGCATAGAGATTAACATCCCTATTGAATTCAAGGAACCAAAAAATTATTGGTGGTGTTGACGCATAAAAGATAATCACTTCAACACAAATAGGTAGAAAGCTTTAAAATATGAAAGAAACTTTATGCAAGAGTCCCCAACAACACAAGTGATTGGGACTTCAATTTAGTCCCTAAAAATGGTGCTATAAAAATGTTTGTTCCTAGGTGTACAAATTTTTAATCTAGCCTTGCATACTTGAAGGAAATGACAAAAAATGATGTGAAACCTACTAGAATGTCATTGTATCCAGGGGAGGGTTTCACATCAAGAATGGACCAAGCTAGATAAAATTATTGAGAGGCACCTACAAAGGGTATGGTTAGCTCCTTAATTCTTCTAGCTCTTATTGAACCAAGGTGAGAAGACCTACGAGGTAGTTTTATCACATGGAGAGATTCTATAATTTAAAATCCATGGGGATTATGGGTACAAGGGAATATAAATATGACCAAAACACAACCAAGCTTGCTCACTATATTCGGGAAAGGTTGTCACATGAGATGAGTAATTGTTATAAGTTAGACACAAGCTACTAAAGATAGATATGAATGTGACTTCAACTTTCATTCTAAATAATATTCAATAATAGAGGGGATGAATAAGAGATTGTAATTATGATTTTTAAGGCACAAAACACAAACATATGCTATAAACACAATGCTTATGGATATGTAGGGTAAGATAGGGTAGGACAAGATTTATCAATTAATATAAAAAAAAGTGGATGGTTAACCAATGAGCACAAAGAAATTCACTAAATTGCTAGATCATCATCACCAACAAATTCATTGTAAATCAGAAAAAAATGAAATGAAATCATACAAAAATGATATCCTTCAATAACTCCATCCAACCTAATATGTGAGCCCAGGACCACCCTTAAAAATTCTATCAACACCTTATTCCCAAATCTTAGAGAAAAAAGGATTTTACAACCTAGATATAATCTCTAAATGACTACCATAAATATGAATGCACCAGATAACCAATCTATGGAGCATGTAAAATATATCAATGTACTTCAATAATAAGAAGAGAATGGAAACCACAAACATATTTCATTATTCAATTGAATGGAAACTGAATACAATGTGTTCTGATCAACATACAACCTAATACTATGCAAGACAATTCTGTGACAAGGGAGATATATCTAATGCTCTCAAAGCTTGCCAATGATTTTATATTAAAAATAAATTTGGCACTAGAAATATTACATAGAGATAATTATTGAAGGCTATAGCTCTAGACTAAAAAATTTAACTGACCCTTGTAAAGAGATAAACACCCTTTACTTATAGAATTGAGCTAAGCCTAAAATATTCCTAAAGATGCTTGAGATGGAAAATTCTTTCATGGGCCTGGAGTCTATTAAACCTTGTAACAAAAATGATTCCTTAAATATGCTCATAATCTTGTGATGATGGCAATATTGATCCTCCACCTTGGTATACTATTTATAGTTATCTACATGGAGGAATATTTTGCAAGGGACAAAACAAAACCTTTGTCCTTTTGAACAAAAAATAAAAACATCCCTTTCTTATCCTCATGATTATAAAAATACTAACTAAAAGGGATGTGACACTAATAGGCCAAGTACAACAGTTTCCAAATGGGAAATGAGAAAAAAAAAAGGAGGGAAAAAAAGAAAGAAGTTATGTCATCTTACAAAAACCAAAATATCTAGTTATGCTCTGGAGTTGATCTGGATGACAAAATATTTCACCAACTTGTTCCTATACCTTGTTTATCATTCTAGCATATGGTCAAGATTCCCTCAGTCTGGGCCTACTTGATATTTGAATTTTACTTAGTATTATCCAAGCTAAGTGGTAATATTTTGAAGCATGGTTTACTTTCATCTAACGATCTCTTTAAGTTGGTCACAAGACTTCTCAAGTGATACTAATTACTTTATTTTATCAACATCAAAAAAATCTTATGGTTCATCAATGAGGTTTTTTAGAGCAGTGAGTATTATCTCTTCTCCTAAATCACTTGCACCATCAAGTATTGCCATCTTCCTAAGTGAAACATCTATTTCTCTTGTTGTAGCCTTGAGGGGCTTCTCTTTTCCTTTCTAATTAAATATGCCATCTTTGATCATTGATGATCGATGCTTGATTGCCAATTGACATTCTATAGGCCTCTTGTGATCATTTAGAACAATGATCTTATCAACTATCAAAGTATCTATACCCATTTTTCTAACTCATCCATTTTTCATTGGAATTTTTCCGAATTCTTAATGTCTGCTTCATAGATAAACATTTGGGCATCACACTCCCTCTTATTATCCACTATATTATTTAAGCATTTCAATGCTAAGTGAACTATTTTTTTGACCCTAGTGCACAAATCCTCTTGCCATATTTTTGTTTCCCTTCCTCTAAATTTCAAGTCATCAATTTAGTCAAAATCAAATGACTCTAATGAGAAGAGAGGATGCTCTGGAGTAATAATAGAAATCAGAGTTACTATCTTAGACTCACTCAATATCTTTTTCAAGTACTAGATCATACCCTAATTTTGTGCCTTTAACTTCTCAATGGTGGATTTGTCCTTATGCATTTGGTGAGCCACCATATTTGCCAAAACTTGTGAGCTATGATCTAGCTCATTACTTAATGACTCCCCTAGACTTTAATTTTAAACAATGTAACTCTCAAGGGGAACATCTTTATTTAAATCCCCTTATGGGGGAATGGCTATCTCCACATTTCTTTCTCCTTTAGTAGTTAATGTGATCTTGGATTGTGTTTTGGCCTTGTTATGGAGTTTGGCCTTATACACCTGAGTGATTTTTACCACATCAATCTCCATA
Organism: Torreya grandis; assembly: GCA_037957365.1. Taxonomy (NCBI): domain Eukaryota; kingdom Viridiplantae; phylum Streptophyta; class Pinopsida; order Cupressales; family Taxaceae; genus Torreya; species Torreya grandis. The sequence goes on along the minus strand of JARHVA010002847.1, from coordinate 515,682 downwards.
ATTTTGATCATGATGTCCTTATTTTATTTGACCTACTCCTCAACCTAGAGAAGGTGTCTGGTCTGAAATCTCATTGATGTAGTAGAAATTGATGTAGGCCTTGAGATAGTGTAAGGTGGTGTCATTAGAGTACCCAATTTAGGAATTTCCATAGGAATAAGAGTTTGACTCAACACAAACCATATAATTTATTCATCACTCTCCAACTCCTCTCCACTTTCTTTTTTCACTCTGGGTCCTCCTTCTAGGTTTAGCTCTATTTACTCTAAAACATCAAAATCTGGCCCAAATTGGTGAGACTCCTTAAGCAATTTCTCAATGGAGCTCCCATGTGCTACTGATTGACTGGAAGGTTTCACAACTACTTCACATTTTTTATCCACTTGAGCTTCAAGTAGAAATGAGACTATGGTGGCTTCCTTTTTGACTTTAGGAAACTCTCCAACAATCATGTCCTCTAGACATTTATTTTAGATTGGATCATGAACTTTGATGAAAGGAAGGAGATTTCAAGGTACTTCAATTACAATAACACTACCTAAAGTACACTCCTCAACACCTTTATTGGATTGGTCTAATTCCTTATTTATCTCTATATAGGTGGGGGCATCCATTTTAAAATTTTATCCCCAACATTATTTTGTACTTGCCTTATGCTCTGGTGTTGAACTTGACACCTTTGGAGGGGAAGGGATAACTAGTGATACTTCTAGAGCTACTTGTGGGAATTCTTGTTCAACCACCACTTCAGGATCAGTGGTTACATGAATATTTTGCTCTAGCTCTAGACTAATTTTCTTATCATATTTATTCATTTCTTCAACTTCACTTTGATTATCCTAGCTCGGTGATTGGGTGATGACATTTTCAAAAAATGTTTCTATGTCTAATGAGGTTATTTATTTTTCATGAGGGGTCTAAACTTGAGTGGTTGCCTCAACCCCAACCTGCACAACATTTTTAAAACAAATAAATAACTTGAGTCTAGAGTTTCTTCCTCATTACCCTTACCTTCCACTCTTGAAGGACCCTCTTTTTAAAATAAACTAACCATTATGATTTTTACTGGGGTCTAGGGTCTTTCCCTTAGAATTCTTTTCCCAATTTTCACTTGTGAAGGAGTGGATGCTCATTATTTCTTCATCACCTCAGCAATGGGCCTATCTTCATATGAGTCTTCTTATTCACTCATGTATTTCAACCATTAAACATATGAGGATCGATCCTCTTTCCTTTTCAAGTGAATTTCCTTAGAAGGTAGGTCCTTGAATACAAACTCCTTCCTTTTCTTAGGAATCCCAACTAGAGGCTATAGATCCCTCTTGAATCTTTTCAACTTGGGTTGCTTTGCCTCTTCTTCACCTCCTCTCTTCTTTGAGTAAGTCATAAGGACAACAACTAGTTGTTGTGATGGTGGAGCCATGGGTGGAGCAAGTGGAATAATAGGTAAACTAACTATTGGGATGGCTGGTACCATTGGGGTTCCCTCTAATGTTATGGATATTAGGGTGGCACTGGTCAATGTAACCTCCTTAGTGGTTATTTTATCCCAATTTTTAGTCAAACTTGTTAACTTTGAGAAAGATAACTTTGATTTAGATTGTGATGCAGATATAGACTCCACATCAGTTGGTTTGGTGAAGTTAATATCACCAACCTTGATTTTTCCTTTGCCCTTCACCACTAGAGGTGGAACTAAGGGAACACCATTGTAAACTAGGATAAAACACTCAACTCCTAAACTTGTCTAAGTCCCTAAAGGGTAGGGGTGTCATAGGAACTAATATCAACCCATTGTTCCTTAAATCATCTGAAGGTTCTTCTCATGATCACTATGGCCCTCCATGGTATGGATTCATTTTCCCCAGTAGTGAATTCCACCTGTGAGATGGCCTAGGTTTCAATATTAGACTAATGGAAAATTGTAGATAGTGTCTTCTTATCATAATCCATGTCCTTTGGGATGGAATAAATATTATAAGCAATGAATTTTTTAAATATTAGCCTTATATAGTCTAGCATTTTGATGTCTTCCTTGATAGTGAAATCATTCCAAATGTCCTCATAATATGATTGATACAAAATCACATTAGTTGTTGTGTTTACCCTCCATCTAATATCATACTTTGGCCTAGGTGGAATCTTATCAATCACATATTGGCCCATCTCTTGCTCCAATCCCTTGGCATTGGCAATATAAGGACATGAATAGTGTCTGAATTCAACTAAAAATTTGAAGGGATTATTTACCTTCTTTGTTTCTATCATTTCATGTAGGGGCACCATCTATCAGCTTAACTCCATCACTACTAGTCAATCATCTAGGTATCTCGATAGTTTATATGGAAACCCCAAGTAGCCACTTATTCTGATATAAGTGATCATTCTAAATTGAATATATGAGGCACCATATTTATCAATTATTTTTATAGATGTCTTAGACATCCTATTGAGGCTTCTTAAAGGATAGAAGACACTCATCATAGTATTGAAGAAATAATTATAAACTTTGCATAAGTTTTGCCTAAAACCATACAAAGTTATTTTTGGATAAGTCTCATATATCCTCATTCCATTGGGATTCCTTGTGATCTCATAGAATGTCCTATTATACACCAAGTTATACATTAGGTAGGAGGACATGCAGAATGTACCTGTGAACTCTTCCTCTGATTGAATTAGAACTAAAATCTATATAATCTACCTATGCAATTTGTCACTTAAGATGGTGGCCCAATCCAACTTCTTTTGTTTCTCTAACACACAAATTGAAATTATAAACATCCAAGGCTCAAACTTCTTTGTGGTGGACATCCCATAAATTTAGGATACCATAGCAATCGTGTACTAAGGAAATTCTTTGAATTCCACTATTTTCAAACTCTTAGACATTCTAGACACGTTTTGCATTTTCTTAACTAGCTAGTAGGAGTTGACAATGTCCCATATTGTTTTGTCATTCTTGTCTACATATTCCTAGCATTTCTCTAAGGAGAGTGTGATGCTTTCAGGTTGGAGAAGAATTGCAAGCATGGAGTTGAGGGCCAAAAAAGTGGAAGTATAGACAACTGATTAAATTTTGTCGACTATAGTCTTGGTATTTGGTTGATACAGCCTAGCACATGCAATTACAAGTTCTATATAAGCGGTAGCCAAGGGAAATGATACCATAGGGGTGATATAACTCATGCTAAGATTTGAGATTAATGGAAAAGGGTTTGGTTGTTGTAAGGAATTCAATAAAGCCACAAAGTCCAACGCTTAAACATATGTATCTTTGATTCCATCAAGAACATAAACAATATTGCTTTTTATAGATATTATCAAAGACACCATTGTTTCCTAGCTCTCTATTGTAATACTTTAAACTTGAATAAATTATTTAATCTAATCACCCTCAAAATACCTCAAAACCTACTTAAAAGACATAATAAAAGGAGCTAGAATACCACTTACTAATAATATACAGGGCCATTTGAGTCCCCAATAAGATGACACTTGTCATCTTTGTAGGACTTCTTTGGTCTTTTGACATTTCAATGTCATCCTCACTCCATCAGATCATTTTGGGTGAGTTCCCACAAACCATTGATCATGATATTTATGATGGCACATGATTGGTTTTTTGGGTAAAGGCTTTAGGATCTTCAAGCTTCTCTTATGCCATCTGATCAAGGGTTATGATAAAGTGAGAGCCATTAGATCTTGCAAACTTGACTTTTCTTCTTCAACCATAAGGTAAAGATTCAAAGTATGCAAAGAGACTTGGATACATTTATACCTTTTTATATTGAATCTTCCCACCATAAAACATGTTACTTCAAAGCATAGAATGAATGTTAAAATATTAGTAAAACATAGGCTCACAAGGCTCTCATGAAAATTGGCAAATCAAAAAAATACCCGAGATAGAAATATCTCAACACAACATATTTATAAACTCCTAAATCTTTTGATGCTTGAATAAGACACAAATTACTTGGTGTAGATTGGGCTCCAACACAATGTGTAATGAAATTTCACTCATTTTTCACATATGAGAATGAGTGAATTCCCTTAAAGGATGCCTTAAATCAACTATAAATTTCAATCTTAGGGATTTATTAAGACTAAAAAACTATGATTCTAGCCTAAAAATGCATATCTTGATGTGTTTACATAGATGGTTTATCGATTGGGTTGATGAGTTAGAATTTACATCCCTCATTGACCAAATTTTGACATGTTCTAAGATATGTGGCTGTAAATGAAACCTCATTGCCACATCTCATACATCATGAGTTATATAAAATCTTCTAAAGATTTCTTATTTGACTCATCCTTGCACGTGTGGGAGTGAATGGTTGATCTCTAGCCCTCATAGTTCTTATATAATGCATGACATAAGTTCACATATTTATACATTTAGGGATAAGTAAATTATCTTAATGGATGCCTCTAATCAACTACAACTTTCACTCCTAGGGGTCTACCGATACTAGACAAAGGTGATTATAGCCTAAAAATTCCTACCCAATGTATCTACATAGATGATTCATTGATTGGTTAATGAGTCAGAATATATATCCCTCATTGACCAACTTTTGGCATGTTCTAAGAGATTTGGATATGAGAGAAACCTCATTACCATATCTCATATATCATGAGTTAGATAAAATACTCTTAGGCTTACTTGGAGGAATCATCCTTACATGTGTAGGAGTTGATGGTTCATCTCTAGCCCTCATGGTTATCATGCAATGCATGATAAAATTTATTTCATTTTTCACACTCAGGGATGCCTCTAACCAACTACAACTTTCACTCTTGAGGCCTGACTGAGACCATAATTTTTTTTTCTAGCCTAAAACACCCTTATAGATGTGTATGCATAGATGGTTCATCGATTGGGCTAATGAGTTAGATTTTATAGCCTCTATTGACCAAATTTTACCCCATTCTAAAATATTTAGTAATGAGAGAAACCTCATTATCATGTCTCACCATCATGAGTTAGGTAAAATCCTATCAAAATTTATTACAAGACTTATCCCTACACATTTAAGAGTTAACGGTTCATCGCTATCCCTCATGATTCTTGCATAATACATGATCAAAGTTCTCATTTTTCACACTCAGGGATGAGTGAATTCTCTTCAGGGATGCCTCTAACCAACTATAAATTTCACTTCTGTGGACTAATCTAGATGTGTCTATGTAGATAGTTCATCGATTGGGTTGTTGAGTCAAATTTTATAACCCTTGCAGACCGACTTTTACTCCATTCTAAGAGATTTGGCTGTGAGAAAAACCTCATTATTGTATCTCATCCATCATGAGTTATAAAAAATAATCTTATTATTTCTTATAGGACTCATCCTTATATGTGTAAAAGCTGACAGTTCATCTCTATCCCTCATGGTTCTCATGCAACATGCGATCGAAGTTTGCTAATTTTACACATTTAGGGATGAGTGACTTCTCATTAAGAATGCCTTTGAACAACTATAAATTTTTCTCCTAGGGGTCAAATAAGACCCAAAAATGTGTTTATACCCTTAAAACACCCATTTGGATGTGTTTGTGTAGATGGTTCATTGATTGGGTTGACGAGTCAAATATTATGGCCCCCACTAACCAAAATTTACCCTATTTTAAGAGATTTAACTACAAGAGAAAACTAATTTCATGTCTCATCCATCATGATTTAGATAAAATATTCCTAAAAATTATTAGAGGACTTGTCTTTTCATGTGTAAGAGATGATAATTCATCTCTATCCCTCATGGTTCCTTTAAAAAGTACAACTAAAGTTCACTCCTTTTGCACATTCAAGGATGAGTGAATTATCTTCATAAATGCCTTTAACCAATTATAAATTTCACTCCTATGGGTCAACCAAGACTGGAAAAAGGTGTTTATAGCCTAAAAACACCAATTTAGATGTACCTACACAAATGGTTCATCAATTGGGATGATGAGTTAGATTTTACGGCCCTCACTGACCAACTTTTATCATGTTCTCAAAGATTTGGCCATGAGAAATTTTTTTTTGGCACATCTCATCCATCATGAGTTAGATAAAATAATCTTTAGATTTATTATAGGACTCATTCTTACATGTGTAGGAGCTATTGATTTGTCTCTAGCCCTCATAGTTATCACGCAATATGCGATCAAAGTTTTCTTATTTTACACATCTAGGAACAAGTGAATTATCTTTAGGGATGCCTCTGACAAACTATAAATTTTTATCCTAGAGATTAACTAAGACCAAAAATATGATGTTCTATCCTAAAAACACCCATCTAAATGTGTCCACATGGATGGTTCATTGATTTAAATCATGAGTCAGATTCTAAGACCCCCACTAACCAAATTTTACCCTATTATAAGAGATTTGGCTATGAGAAAAATCTCATTACCACATCTCATCCATCATAATTTATATACAATCCTCATTATCTTTATTATAGGACTCGTCCTTTCACTTATAGGAGCTAATGTTTTGTCTCTAGCACTCACAATTCTCATGCAACATGTGATCAAAGTTTGCTCATTTTGCACAATCGAGAACGAGTGAATTATCTTTAGGAATGCCTTTTACTAGGTGCAAATTTCACTCTTGAGAGTCAAATGAGACCAAAAAATGTGGTTCTAATCTAAGAATTCCCATTTAGATATTTTTGCATAGATGGTCATTGATTGGGTTGAGGATTTAAATTTTATGGTCCAAACTAACCAAATTTTACCTTATTATAAGAGATTTGGCCATGATATAAACCCCATTTCTGCATCTCATCCATAAAGAGTTAGCTAACATCCTCTTGGTAATTCTTATAAGACTCATCCTTACATGTGTAGAAGCTAATGGTCCATCTCTATCCCACATGATTCTTATGTAATGTGCAATCAAAGTTTGCTTATTTTGCACATTTAGAGATGAGTGAATTCTCTTTAGGAATGCCTCCAACAAATTTCACTCTTGGGGCCCAAAAAATACTATAAAAATGCTATTATAGAATAAAAATCCCCATCCAAATGTGTCCACATATATGGTTCATCGATTGGGTTGATGAGTCAAATTCTATTACCCTCTCTAACCAAAATTTACCTCATTCTGTGAGATTTGGACATGAAATAAACCTCATTGATACATGTTTTCCATCATATTTTATATAAAATACTCACAATATTTCTTAGAAGTCTCATCTTTACATGTGTAAGAGCTGACGGTTCATCTCTAGCCCTCATGGTTCTTGTGCAATGTGTGACTGAAGTTCACTCATTTTGCACATTTGGGGACAAGTGAATTATCTTTAGGAATGCCTCCAAAAAACTTCAAATTTCACTCTCAAGGGTCAACAAATATCAAACAAAGGTAGTTCTAGTATAAAAACTCCTATCCAAACATGTTTTCATAGATGGTTCATCAATTGGGCTGATGAATTAGATTTTATAGCCCCTACTGACCAAGTTTTACCCTATTCTAAAAGATTTGGATATGAGAGAAACCTCATTTTCATGTCTCATCCATCAAATGTTAATTAAAATACTCCTAGAATGTTTTAGAGGACTGATCATTTCATGTGTAAGATCTGAAGGTCCATCTTTATCCCTCATGATTATCATGCAACGTGCAACTAAAGTTCTCTCATTTTGCACACTTAGGGATGAGTGAATTATGTTTAGGAATGCCTTTGACCAAATAAAAATTTCACTTATATGGCCTAAATGAGACCAAAAAAAGGTCATTTTATCCTAAAAATTCCTATCAAGATGTGTTTGCATAGATGATTGATCGATTAGGCTGATGAGTTAGATTTTATGACCCCCACTGACCAATTTTTACCCCATTCTGAGAGATTTGGCTATGAAAGAAACCTAATTTCCACATATCATACATCATGAGCTAGATAAAATACTCCTATTATTTTTTATAGGACTCATCCTTTCACATGTAGTATTTTACACTTCATCTCTATCCCTCATGGTTCTCATGCAACACATGACTAAATTTCACTCATTTTGCACATCTAGGGATGAGTGAATTATCCTTAGGAATGCCTCCAAGAAACTATTAATTTTAGTATTAGGGTTCAAAAAAGATTTAAAAAAGGTGTTTATAGCCTAAATATTCCCATTTAGATGTTTCCACGTACATAATTCATTGATTGGGGTGACAAATTAGATTTTACAACCCCCATAGACCAAATTTTACCTCATTCTGAGAGATTTGACTATGAGAGAAACCTCATTTCCACATTTCATCCATCATGAGTTAGATAAAATCCTCTTGATATTTATTATAAGAGTCATCCTTACATGTGTAATAGTTCATAGTTCATCTCTAGCTCTCACTATTCTTGTGCAACATGTGACCAAAGTTTGCTCATTGTACACACTCAGGGATGAGTGAATTCTCTTTAGGGTACCTCCAACCAACTAAAAATTTCACTCCTAGGGCCTGATCAAGACTAGACAAGGGTCATTATAGCCTAAATATTCTCAGTCAGATAGGTTTACATTGATGGTTCATCAATTGGATTGACAAGTCAAGTTTTATGGCCCCTACTGACTAGTTTTTACCTTATTTTGAAAGATTTAACCAAGAGAGAAACCTAATTAATACATCTTGTCCATATTGAGTTAGATAAAATCCTCATAATATTTCTTATATGACTTGTCCTTGCATGTGTAGGAGTTAATGGTTCATCTCTATACCTCATAGTTTTTGTGCAATGCATGACTGAAGTTCACTCATTTTGCACACTCAGGGATGACTGAATACTCTTCAAGGATGCCTCTAGCCAACTAAAAATTTCAATTCTAGGGCCCAACCAAGACTATACAAAGGTTTTTATAGACTAAAAATTATCTTTTAGATGTGTCTACATAGACATTTCATCAATTAGGCTGATGAGTCAGATTCTATGACCCCTACTGACCAACTTTTACTCCATTCTAAAAGATTTGGCTATGAGAGAATCCTCATTGATGTGTCTCATCCATCATGACTTAGATAAAATACTCTTTGTATTTATCATAGGACTAATCCTTGCACATGTATGATTTGATAGTTCATATCTAGCCCTCAAGATTCTCATGCAATGTGCGACTAAAATTCTCTCATTTTACACACTCTATGATGAGTGAATTATCTTCGATGATGCCTCTAACCAACTAAAATTTTCATTTTTATGGCCTGATTGAGATTGGAAAAAGGTTTTTATAGCCTAAAAATACCCATCCAGATGTGTCTATATAGATGGTTTGTCGATGGGGCTCCTTCGACAAATCAAGTATGTGTAAGAGATACCCTATTTTCTATGTTTCTTTGACAGTGAGGAGAGAGACTAGTTTATCAACTTCAAAATTTAGTCTATAAAATATAAATTAAGATTGAAACACCTCTAATGAATTTGTATAGACCTCATATAAGGATCATTTATTATAAGAAAACTATATCTTGAGTTTTGAACTATACTAAAGGGTAATTAGGCCTAATAAACAAAACATGATTTTAAGATTTTTGGGTTAAAATATTAAAATTGGAAAGCCAAAACTTTTATCTAATCATTGATAATTCATAAAATACCTAAATACATATGTCTAAGGTGTTTTGAAGTGCTAATTCAATATAGAATGGGTTTTGGCTTGTTAGAGTAACATTAAGACTAGTAAGTCTATGAGAGGTTTGTTGATAAAATTGCTTGTAGCAAACCTTATGAAGTGTTGAAAAATTTGAGTCACCTATAAAATATTGTGATAAATTATTTTAGATTGATATATACCCCTATTTTCAAATATTTCTTATTTTGATCCTTTTGAGGCATTTAGGCTTAATTAACTTGTAAAGAGTTTTGAGTCTTTTGAGTTCAAGTGGACAAAACCAATAAATGGATTGGTTTTCCATAATGAGATAAAGATTGAATATTTGTTCAAGGACCATAATAATATAACCTGAAGTTTTATATGCTAGTCAAGGAATATCGAAGTTACTTAAGTCACTTCATTTGTGTTTATATTCTTGCCTTGAAAAGATTGTAATTTTGTGGATAGTCTAATGAGGGATATCAATGTCGATATTAATCTAAGTATAAGTAGGCCATAGTGAATATATAGACACATATAATTATCTTTATTTATTTTATGGACAAGTAGGACCTGAAGACATACAAAAGTGCATCACTAGAATTCCTAACATTTATTATCAAGTACAATTCATAATATTTAAATGTCTATGAAATTGATCCCATGTCCACTTAAATTTTGTTATTATTTCTAATTTTGGTGAAGTATTATAAACCCTATATATGGTTTAAGAGGTATTCAATTCTTAACAGTGGAAACTGATTCTTCACCATGATTTTATTGAGTGAGTGATTGTCAATGGATAGATGATATAAACCATTATTCTTGGGTGTGGGGGATATTAGACTCTTGCAAGGAGAAGACCTGGGTCTTATCTTGCCCTGATCAAGGACATTTTATATTTAACACTATGATTCATCATTCTCCCAAATTTATTTATGATACAAAGGGTTTTTTGTAAATGGACCAAATATATGTGGTGCTTTACTACATAGTACATTGGAATAAATTCAAGCTCTAGGAAGAATCCATTATGTGACTTTAAACATTGTCAATTTTTTGTTATTAGGACATTGATTTCATTGATCACACTATAAAATCTTATTTTCTTTCCTACAAAGGTGTCTTAAGACAAACCATGAGTAACATGAAACTATTCATGTGCATGATTAATTTATGAAACTTTTTTAGAAGAGACCAATGTGAGTTTGGTTAGTGGAGTTGACTATATTAGGTTGAAGAAGAAATATTTTATGTGTACATCCCAAATTTTTGGTTTTGCTTGATATGAAAAATCTCAATCAGACAAGTACATCTTCCCTAATTATATGTTATAGACTTCAAGAGGCATAATGTTACAAGTGACGGTGCCCTCCTTAGGCTCAAATTTATACTACAATGTTCATTACCTCCAAACCTATATATTTTTACCTTATTGAATCCACCATAGGGATTATATATTGAAATGTAAAATAGTGGGAAGGCCAAGTTGTTGGGTTATATCTAGTGTGTTTCTGTTATTCTAGCTTAGATTGTCAATGATAAGACATGAAGAGGTTGAACCTTGACCCATAACATGGTATGGAAGAGGTTTTCACACTCATTAGAGGTATCTATGGAAGTGGTGTTGGTGATTAGAAAAGTGTTATTCTTTTCATTATCATCTATATGTCCATGATATGATGTAGGTTTCCAAAGAAAGGATTGTCATGCCCAATATTGAGAGTATTCATGACTCTCTAGTAATTTTTTATGGCACCACTTTTCACTATAATTATTCTTACCTTTGTCTAAGCTAGAAGGCATAGGAGGAGTCAATTTTTTTGTGGCCTTCTATAGGTTGGTATCCTTTATGAAAGGAATTTTGTTTATATACTAGAGGTCTAGATCGGGATTTATGAGTGGGTTGGTAAATAAATAGCAAATGTAAATGAAACAAGTAAATATCAAATATCACATGTAAATGTAAAATATACACAATGATTCAAACCACCTAAGTTAGAGAATAATGTGATTTTTTAACCCCATATGAAGTAATAATTAAATCATTAACCAATAATATGTGTAAACATTAAATGATAAAAATAGAAAATATGCATAGTTAAAGGAATCATATTATCAAATAGTATATATGTGATATATGCAAAGTTCTATGTCATAATTTAACATAAATAATATAACATATATCAAGGGGAAATGTAGACCATAAAATGTACATAGACAAAATGTTCCATATAGGCATACAATGTGGGCCATATCAGCATACAAAATTGATTGTGCCCACAACTATGTACATAGATAAAATGTGTCATATAGGCATATAATTTGGGCCATATCAGCATACAAAATAAATTGTTCTTACAACTAGATCCTTAGTACAACAACTATCTCTCCTACTTCTCATTGCCTACAAATAAATTTTGATTTGTTTCCATAGACATAGAACCAAGGGTGTTGGATGCCTTAATATGAGGATATACTCTCCTCTCAGCCTATGAGTCATCCATTATTTCATCAGCAACTAATGAGAATTTTTGTCTCTCCACAACATATAAAATATAAAAATTAATGCATTAAAATTATATATTGAAAATTTGATAAATTTTTTAAGAATGTAAAATTTTGTAAAAAGAATCTACACTGACTGTATTCAATCTAAATGGTTGTCTAGGGATATGAGACCACATATACACTTGCGATGGGGAATCCTAAGGAGCGTACATATATCATTAGATCTAGAGTTGCATACAATTATGCAAATATGACATTAAATATCATTGGTTAAAGACAAAAATAATTAAACTATGTGTTCTCACTATTCGTCATCCCTAAATCATAACTTGTTGCAAAGATAGTGGGTTCTCTGATGTAGCAATAACATCACCTAGATTTTTTTTCTCATCTATGAGGGGTGCGCATAACATCCCTCATCATCTATAAAACCAATAAATGAATAATATGTGAATCCAATGAACATGATAAAAAACTATGACTATAATATTTATTAAAATAGAGTTTTTTATTCAAAGGACAATAAACATGTAAATGAATAAATATTAAATTTAAAAATTTACAAACCTTTGTGTAAGGTACACCCATGCTAATAGCAACCTCTACAATAATTTCAAGGCCTGTTGAGGTACCCAAAATATCACCAATCAACTACATACAAACAACAAATAACAAGTTTAGTCAAATAAATTAGTCAATTAATTAAACACATGTACTAGAAAATAAACTTAATATTCTTTTACAAACAAAAACAAACTCTAATTAAAATTAAAATTGTGTATCAAATATAGATGGTGAAGTATCCTCTATAAAAAGAGCCTCTTGTATTCTAATAGGAGTAGTTGAAGCTACTACATCTCACATAGTGTCTAAAATTTAAGTGTCATGCAATGTTGAATCATCTCCATGTGGCATATACTCTAGCATGCTAATGTTTGTCATGCTAGTGTCTATCATACTAGTGTTTGGCACTGTTAAAACATATATAGATGGTGTATGCTCTAGCATGCTAGTCTCCATTAATGTACTTTATGTATGTCTCACCTAAATAGGAGGTCCCATACACTTCTTCCTACATGATATGTAGTGATGCACATAAGTTGTAAAATGAGTAGAAGGAGGCACACTATCACCTATACCAACACTAAAACCACCACTACTACCACTACCAATGGCAGCAATACCAATACCACTACCACCAACACCACCACTAACACTAGCACCACCTATAAGTTGAGTACAAGTCTTCAAATTATGCATACCATGATCAATCATAACTTGTGTCAAACTAGTAACTACCCCAAAGGTGTCCATATATATGTTATGATTCAAAATTTTAGGAGTCATGGCATGTGATATTTTTATTCTATTTCTCAGAGGTTAGTTATGATGATTTTGGTCCCACCTAACACCAGGTTTATCAAATGAAGACCCATCTCCCCTACCTTGGGATGCCTTCATGTCAAAATAATTTTGCATTACTTTAAATACAAAATCAAAATATAATTTTCTCAAAAAATATAATGGAACCTCATTATTTTTTCATACATTCTCATAAAACACCATCCACCACCTATCCCAAAAGTTAATTTCAATCTCCTCATGAATGCACCAATCAATACTAATGTGTTTAAAATTCATTGGTGGAGGTTGGTTGGTTTTAGATTTAATAAATAAAGAAAACAAATCTTATTTTGTTATTTTTTCTTCACATCTTCATATGACAATTGATCAAAATAAAATTGTTTTAGAGCCTTTCTTCGATGCAACATTGCATCTAGTTGTGAAGTCACATTTCCCACTTCATTAAAAATAGACTCTAATGTATTGGCAAGTAAAATATGTGTACTACCAACTAAAGAGTGATGAAAATAATTGATCATTATTTTCAAGTTTTGACATTTGGAATTGTATTTCTCATATAATTTAACTTCTTCTTGTGCAAAATCAAACTATTTAGGGTTTTGTCTAACATTTTCTTCAGGAAATGGATCTATTGAACTTGTGTATCTAAATTGTTTTTTAAAAAATATAGGTTTCTTTAGCCAATGTAAAAAATCCAATACAAATTCAAATTCAAAACCCTATTTCAATAAATAAATATACATAGAAATGAAAAACTAAAAATACAAAAATAACATACCCAATTTGAAGTAATCCAATGTCAAATCCTATTGGTAGAATAAACCTCCAAAAAACATGCATCAATCTACAAATTTAGCAAAATAAAATTATTATCCCTCTCTTGGCTGCATTTTTTTCTTCTTCATCTTATTAAATATGTAAAAAGAAGAGAGAGCATACACCCTTTATTATTTGTAAAGGGCATAAACCTTTACAAAGGGCGTACACCCTTTATACATACTCCCTTTGTAAAGAGTGTATTCCCTTTTTAAAATACAAAGGGAATATGCCCTTGAAGCTTGGGAGAAATCTTGAGCCTCAGATTCTTAAAAAAATGGTGTACACCCTTTGTAAATTTTTTTGTAAATTTGGGGGACTATCATGTTTTTTGTCCCCAAACTTTGTGCATCAACCCACTTATCCTATAAAATTCATTATTTCAATTAGGTCTTTTATTTTAGTTTATTAGAGTACATCTAATTATATATGGTTGCATGTTGTATGGATAGATGTAGTGCATTTTGATGTAAAACATCCCTTTCCCAATTCATTTGGTGAGCCCATGCTCTCATACACCCATTAGGGTTAGATATTTATTTTATTATAGTGTATATTAATTTTTAGGTTTTATTATTTTTTTATTAATGAAATAATTAGGCTTGTCTATTGTGTGTTGTTTAAAAACACTAGTACAACTTGTGTTTGCATTATCCTTCAGAACCTACGGTATTTACATGTTACATATAGTTCCATCTTATGCCACCTAAAGTGATTAGGTATAAAAGAATTATAGGTGAAGTGTTAAAATAAATTAAATTCATATTGAGTTGGTTCAAATCAGTTTGATAAAAAATATTATTTATTTGAAAAAGATAATTTTGTCTTTCAATGATGTTAATGTTTCTTCCATTGTTTTACATTTCTTTTATAAATTATGTTGGAATAATTTTGATGATAATTTTTTGAATGGATCCAAAATTGATAATGATTATGATATTGATCACCATGATGAGAATGATAGAATGAAGAGACTTCTTATATTACAAAAATGTATTCAATCTAATCATAAGTAGATAAATGAAATGTTTTAGATGTTGAAAGATGTCTAATGCAGACCCATAAGTCAAGATCCTTTAGTTAAAGATATAACCTATAAATAAAAAAATGGATATTTTAATGAAAATAATGACTATCAAACTCCAACAGGTCCTCTTCCATTAATAATGATGTGATCATGATCAAGAAACGTACACACATATAATACATGACACACCTCTAACATAAAATAGTCATGACATGGACATGGACATGCCATGGACTGGAGGTTTCTCTAACACATGTAAATGTTTTTATGACAAGTCATAATCAATGTACCCATAGATAAATTAGTATATCATACATCAATTATCATGTAATGTCATAATTGTCAATATCAATCATGCACAAATAAATCCTTGTTAGTTTGCATAATCAATAAGTGTCATCATCTATAATACAAAATCACAATATCCATAGGAAATGTCACTTTAAAAATTATGATCGATAGAAATTCATGTATGAAAATATACTAGGTTCAATGGATTAGTCTATAAATATATAACTTAGGCTTGTATGATTATGTGTCCAATGTAGAATTGTTCCCCATGTGTAAGTGATGTTATGAATCCATACATCCTTACATCATATGTAATTATATGTCTTGCATACCAATCATGTATATAATGAAAAGTGTGTGAATATAAAATAATTATGTAACTCATCATGTATTTGACAAGTACATCAATCAATTATGTGTATGAGGAAAACATTTCATGCATAGATCTTGAATTTATATTTTATATTTTTGAATATTTGCTTTTTTGTATTTTTGAATATTTGATTTGCATTATGTCATTACTAACTTATGACCCAATCAAGTTGATGCTCACGTGTAGGTCCTAGATAAATCAGTGAAAACATTACACATTATGGTAAAGGAATAACATATATATCATAGTTATAATCAAATGATATAAGATTGACTAATAATACATGTCCTAATTTAGAATATTTAATAAATTGATTCAATTTGGTAACATTAAATGAGATGAATCCCTTTAGCAAACAAACTACACTAAATATATCTTCTTCACTCATTGTCTTATGTTGAATTTTTTTATCTATCTCATGAATATATCAAACATTAGAATATATTCTTTTCACTTATCATGTAAGAATATTAATGGTGCACTTTCACTAAATACTTGTTGTGATTCTTCTTGAGATAATTATTTAATTAATGCTTGATGCTTAATATAAATTGGAGATTCTAGCTTTGCTTGTTATTCATGTATAGTATTATTATTTAATAATTTATTATGTTCATAATTTACATATGTTTTATTTTTCTTTGGTGTCCATAATTGTTCCCTTTGATATGTAATTATACACATATGAGGATTATTTTCATGTTTTCTTTCATTTGTATTATCTTGTTAGAGCATGATCGAATCACATTGAAAATCAAATGAACTAATGTTTTTTTGCGCTATCCAATGTTTCTTCCATTTTATCTAACCATGATTTTATGAATATAACATTTAATTTTAGAATGGTAGGAACCATAAAAATTTGTAAATGTAATATGTCCTAATGAACCCTCATGGGTTCTTGTATATTGTAACTCATTCTCATCATGCTCTAATTATCCAATAAAATTGATAGTGTATGAATTTTTGTTCATCTTGTCATCAATCATAATTCATTGCCTATGTTCTCCTTTTTTTAGATTGATATTGAGGGAAAGAACCCTCACCCATATAAAAAAGGAGAACAATGAACATAAAAAATGAAGTTTTCCAAACAACATAGAAATGACCATCTTAATGCAAGTACCATATGGAGAGTGTAGTCATATAAAACTCAAAATTTGGTAAATTGAGTGTGGCTAATGACGCCCAACCCTTAATTCCCTTTTTCTTGGTCTCCTAACCCTCATAGACATCTTTTCACTGATTCTCAGTCATCTATAGCCTTACAAACTTAATCCTAGCTCAGTTGGGCTTCTCTTTCCATGACTAATCCATCCCCTTAGGTCCCACCAGCTTAAGACATTATCACCACACTTGGACTATATCACTGCTGCCACTCTTATCCACTTTCGATGCTCCTGTCCAAGTATAATTTTGGTCCCAATGGTCAATTCCTAATAATTCCTCATCCTTATCCTTGTCAGCCTAATGCAAGCACATTCAACCCATGGCCAATAGATCCCTATAAAATCCCATTCAAAGATAATTTAGAAAGGGGTTGGAAAATATCACTAAGCAAGCAAGAATACATGCAAGACTATTCAAGTAATCTTCTCTATTCTATGCATACAACTAGCTAATATACTTACAGTCTTATTCAAATCATTACACCAATCCATAACCACCTCAATAACATCCATTTTATCCTTTTACATATTTATACACTCAATTTCACAAAGCACATCAAGTGGGAGAACTACATATGGCTTGATCCCCCTTTGAAGTATTAGTATGTAGGTAGCATGCCCACACAATGGGTGTGGATACACGTTTAGTGAATATTACACACACTAACCCTCCCTCCTCTTTCTCAAAATTGGTCAAAGGATAATGGAGCATAGGGTTTAAAGATAAAAGATGCTCTATAGGGAGCTCTATAGACCTCCAGGTATTGAAACTTCACAGACAGGGTCACACAGAACTGGTGAAAAAAACATAGAAAGTTTAGATCCTCAGAAAAATAATGGGAGAGGTGGAATACAATGTTTGTGCCACTCTTGTCCAATTTTAATGCTCTTATCTAATCATAAAATGAAGGTTAGATATTAGTTTGTGACAGTGTTCCAGTCCTACATAGTGAATCTCATATCCGATCTCAACTAGTTTCCAGTTAAGTCTTATTTTATTCATCTTATTACTATTTTTATAAAGATCAAAATTGCAATATAATTTACACGAATTAGTAGCTTAATTATTGCATATTTATTTACTAATTTTACTACTCAAACCCTTTAACTAAATTAGGAATAATACATCAATATTTCAAAAATTGTTAAATCATTGGTGAACTACTCGACTTACTTTATTTGCACATAAAAACCCTAAAAACCCTAGGACAAATTTAATACTAATTTTTCCTATATTTTTTTAATTTTTTACTTGCATAATAAAATCAAGAATTATCATTAAATTTTAAAATTTTGTAGTAATTTTAAAATAAATTCCTTTCAAACCCTAGTTGCCCATACTAAATCCTGGTATTTTCCCAACATTTTTCCTATATTTTTTTGATTTTTTACTTACATATTTGGATAAAAAATTCACTTCAAAGTAATTTCAAAAAAAAAATCTGAAAACCCTAGTTGCATACACTAGGTCCTGTCAAATCAAGAATTTTCTAATTTTTTTACATGAATATTTAAATAAAAATTTAGCATAAAATTTTCAAATTCCATATTAATTTAAAAAATTCATTTTTACTCAAAACCCTAGTTGCATACACTAGGTCCTTTCAAATCAAGAATTTTCCACTAATTTTTTAAATTTTTACTTATATATTAAAATTAGAAATTTGCATCAAATTTTAAAATTCTTTGGTAATTTTAAAAATAATTTTCATTCAAAACCTAGTTGCATGTACTATCTACTATTTGGTTCTTGAGGTATCACCTTACATCTAAAATAAGATTTCAAAATGGATCTCACTTATTTTCAAATATTTCTTGCATTTTTAACAAATAATAAGGAGACCATACTTGGTCCTATTATGTATATGAATGATGAAGTCTACCATATGCTAATACAAATCTTTATTCTTTACTTTTCATGTCTATATTTCATAATATGGAATGATATTAAGAAAGTCATTATTAAACATAGTAATATACCTCTCCTTTAAAGTAAAGTTTACTTGTCTTTCATAAAATGTTTTATCTCTTGCTTTATATCTCTCATATGTATTTTTTTTCAAGTTTATCATGTTAAATGCATTAGAAATGTCATTTCACATGCCAAATTTTCTTATACATTCATGCACAAATTCTTTTTTTCTTTCCCAAACTTGTTATCTCTCATTTTGAGTGATATTTATAAACATATTATTATACAACTTATAACTCCAATTACATGAATTTTATCCCACATACATGGTTTATACATAGATTATCCATTGCATAAGCTAACAACCACCTATCAAGTTTCAATGTCATACCTTATGTAGAAGAAATAGTTTCCTTCTCCTCATTTCTGCCAAGAGGGTGATAGCTACTTTCCCTCTAACCAAGTTCATGCTATCACCCCTCCAAAATTTGAGGTAGTCAATACTATTATTCCAAATGCATATATTCAGCCTATATCTTCTTCAAACCTTCTTCAACATATTTGATTACATTTTCAATCAAAAGCATCCAGGGTTTTCACTTATAATACTCTAAGGGATCAAATCATTAGTATGATAAAGTTAATTTTGTATTTACAAATGTAGAATCAGTTATTACATGAAAATATCACAACATTGGAGAATTATATTATAATACAAAAGCCTCAAAGGCACCCTAGTGTCAATCATGTATATGCACCTTCACCTAGTCAATTAGTTGCAATGAATGTTACATATCAAAAAAACAAATCACAATAAAGTAACTCTATAACCTATGATTTATAAATCATTAGAATATCAAATAATAGTTCAAGTGAGTTACTAAGGTAACTCATTAAATCTAAGTTGATCAAACTACCTTCTCTACATCCAGTGAGAAAATTGAGATATTATTGTGCATATCATAGAATGCATGGGTATCACATAGATTCATATTTGGCATTGAAAAAACATATACAATAGATAAATTATAATGAAGACCATATACAAGGTAAATTAGTCAATAAATCCATAGTGACATAGGAACACATTCACAATGGATCAAATTTAGAAATAGTATAAATGTGGTTACCAAAACATAACTCAGAACAACAAAAGGATCAAAAAGCAAAATAAAAGCAACATACAGTACCACAAACACTATTAAAGCACAAAAAAGATGCAAATTCACCTCTCCAAAATGAGGCTCAAATTTTAAAGTAGTATGGATTTGGTCAAAAATACCCACAATAGTTTGATTATCAAGGTCAAGGGTTGGGAAAACATGCTCAAGGAATCACTACTCCTATTCTAGTAGTTGATAATGTTTGTCACCAAGGTTTGGGATTTATTGAACATCCTAAGTAAAATCATTAAAATACATAATTTATCAAGGTAAAATATATAGATACAATAAAAGTCAACACTAGCATCCAATTGGTTCAAAGTCAAAATGACAATGATGAGTGGAACAAAATAGGTTATTATGATTTCCAAGATACTAGTAATGAATCTAAATATTCAGAGTCATATTCATAGAAATTCCTTCATGCTTCAAAATCATGCATGATCCCTCTCTTCGATACAGGTTAACATGACAAGAATTCTCTTCTGAGACTCATTGATTAGTATCATTTATTACCAGATTACTTGTACATAGTTTTTTTGCTTACTTTTACATAATTTATCAATTTTTTGTACGTAATTTCTTTATGATTGATTATACATAGCTTATACAAAATATCAAAAATACAAAAACAATATAACATTTAAAAATACAAAAACATTCAAATATGTGAAAACACCAAAAATATTTTGATTGTATGCATTATCTAGGATTTACATTTCTACTACTATGTTAGACTCACATTTTTTGTTATATGTTATTGTTTGTTGATTTATATGCATTACCATGCTTCACTTGATCTTCTTTGAGTGTGTTTAGTGACATCTAGATCCTTGATTGCTTCACACTACCCATTGAGGGGGCATCCTACTTCTACATTCAAAACATACATTGATATATCTACCACCTAGGGGCATCTTCTACATGACTACACCATCCGGGTTATGTCATCTCTACACCACACACTCTAGTTATCATGTTGATGTACATTACTTACTAGCTTACTCAAATTACTTTATCAATACTCAATATTATATAACACTTATGTATTTCTTAGCATATACCTAGTCTTGTACTACATGTCTTGCATACTTTCACTTCTTACTTTGATTAGGCAGATGTGATTGTATTTCCAATATATTAAATTATTTCCTTTCTTGATTTGAGTAGATAGATGTGATTGCATTTCTCAATCCTATTTTTTCTCCTATATGTGCCTTAGGACATTTTCCAATGTCCTTTGCTTATATTCATGTGTGTTCCTTAGGACATTTTACAATGTCCTTTGCTTGTATATGTTCTATGTGATTGTGGATTTTATGTCAACCTTGCTTGTTTTCAAATGTATCTATATGTGGCATTTGAACATACCTTGTATGCTTGCTTCTAGTTTGAGTGACATGTGCCAATGTCCATTTTTTGATTGGACCCTTGGCCACTCTTGTATGATTCTTGCTTCTTGCCTTGTGTGTTTATTGCTTGTTTTCTTGTCATTGTTTATAATTCCATGATCCACATCATGCATTATCTTTCTTTCTTAGATTTCATGATGAACATCATGTTCCATCCCTCCATGAAAACTAAAAACTAACAACTAAAAAATAACAGTTCTAAGTCCAATTTATTACGTTACACATGATATTACATTATTATATCTATCTAGGCATACCCCTATTTATCTAATAATCTCTCAATACAAACCATGATATATCTTCAAATACCTTATCAATTATCATTGATATATCATGTATCTTTGCAACATAGCACACTTTCAAGGCTCTTTATTCTTATGGAAGTCATTATAGGTTATTAATTCCTACCCTCATAAGAGGGGGAAACAAATAGGGATTTTTTCACATAGATTTGAGCTCTTAACGATAAGAAAACATCATTCAACACACCCAGAACAATAACTAGAATACAAAACTAGTCAGAATAGACTAGAAAGATAATGAACATGTCAAAACAATCATCATATTTAGCCTAGGATAATAGTGCCAAAATTGGACTACAACATTGCTACCACTAGTGTCTATTTTCAGTGCTCCTATCCAAACAAAAGAGAAAATAGACTTTTTAGAAGCAAGTAGAAAAGTAGGTTTAGCTATAATTTTGATCAGTCATACCAATTCAAAATCAACAATTTTTAATACACTTTTACTCAAATAATCTATATATAGGTGGCATGATGTGTGGTATGATGGATCTCACTTTTAGTTTTAGATACGATAGTATAACTTCTAGATTAGAATCCATGTTCTAGACACTAGTGATTAGGGGTAATGTGTGTGGCACATTTCTTTTCTTTTCTTTTTGATTTCAACATTACCCAATCATTATGAATAGTTAAATGTCTTATTCCATTTACAGGTGGTTGGCATCATTTTGGAGTGGCTTTCATACAAGCCTTACTTCCACATTTTAGAGTGGCTTTCATGTAAGCCTAGTGTACCAGTTTCAAAGTGGCTTTCATACAAGCCTAATCTCCAACTTTTAGAGTGGCCAAGAGTGGGCTAGTTTCCAACATACATTTATATATCCACACTAATATTGTTAGATCACAATATATTCATGGTCTTTAGGATCTATCTCATATAACACATTTCATACCGATATCAGTTCATAGCTTCACAGGGTAATGATGGAGCCAAAATACTAGCTAGCCTTTTTATTCTTAAGCCACCTACTTAAATGGATTGAAAACATAGTCCAAACATCAATTAGTACATGCATGATCACATAAATTCACTTATTGGGAGATGATGGAGCCAAAGGGCTAGCCTTTGCATTCTTGAGCCACTTATAGGGAATTGAACACTTAGCTCCGTTTGTGATATTAATCTTAGTAAAATATCATCCAACATTAATCAGCATCATCTAGCATCACTCATCATAATAATAATTTTTGTATTGGTTCACGTATCTAGTGAGGTGTATTCATTCCTTTTTATTCCTCTCTCTCTCTCTCTTACCTAGCTTTGTATGTTCTTATTTTAGATATAGTGTATCTAGTAAGAAATGATCTACTATTTGTATTTCTTGTAGATTCATACTTTACAACATGCTCTCTCTATGCACACCCAACATCACACAACTTCATGAGCTTCACCCTTGCAGGTAAGTTTAGGTATGCTTTTTATTTTTCCTTTATCCTAGTATTTCATTTTGTTACATCACTAAAATAAAAGGGGGCAAATGTAGTCATATAAAATGCAAAAAATGGTAACTTGAGCATGGATAATGACACCTAACCCTTAGGTCCCTTTTTATTTCTATCCTAACACTCATATACATCTTTTCAATAATTATCAATCATCTACAGCCTTCTAGACTTAATCTTAACTCAACCAGACTACTCTTTCCATGACTAATCCACCCCCCAAGTCTTGTAATCTCAAGACAATAGCATCACACTTGGATTATAACATTGGTGCCACTCCTGTTCACTTTCAATGCTCCTATCCAAGTGTAATTTTGGCTTCAATGGTCAATTCCTTCTGATTCCCCACCCTTATTCTTGTCAACCTAATGTGAGCACATTCAACCCATGACCAATAGATCCCTATAAAATCCCATTCAAAGATCATTTGGAAATGGGTTGGAAAATATCACTAATCAAGCAAGAATATAAGAAATACTACTCAAGTAATCTTCCTTATTCTCTACATACAACCAACCAATATACTTATGAGCTTATTCAAATCCTTACACCAGTCCCTAACCACCTTATGTACACCTAGTTTAGCATTTTATATATCCATACACTCAATTGGACAATCACATCAAGTGGGAGAACTACATATGGCTTGATCCCTCTTTGGAGTATGGGTATGTAGGCAATGTGCCCACATAAGGGGTAGGGATACATGTTCAATGAATATTACACGCACTAACCCTCTCCCCTCTTTCTCAAAATTGGTTAAAGCATAATGGACTATAGGGTTTAAAGAAAAAATATACTCCATAGGGAGCTCTACAAACCTCCAGGTATCAAAACTTGCTCAATAAGGTCACACAGACTAGGCAAACAAAACCCAAAAAACTCAGACCCTTAGGACAATAGTGGGAGAGGTGGACTATAGTGCTAGTGTCACTCTTGTCCAATTTTGATGTTCCTATCCAATCATAAGATGAAGGTCAAATCTCAATTTGTGAGAATGTCCCAGTCCTACATAGTGAATCTTAAACCCTATCTCAGTCGTATCAGCCAGTTTCTATCTAATTATTATTTTTTCCATCTTATTAATATTTTTAGATAGGTAAAAATTGAAATCTAATTACACAAATAAGTAGCTTAATTATTTCATATTCATTCATTTATTTTACTACTCATACCCTTTAACTAAATTAGGAATAATACACCAATATTCCCAAAATTGTTAAATCAGAGCATAATAAAACAAAAAAGATCAAACTTGTAGACCAATAGACATGAATCAATAAAATAAAAGAAAAACAACAACCAATTTACATATAGGTGTTGATAAGTTTTGAACAAGTCAATTTACAAATAACACCCAGATTATCAACTTCTAAATGGTTGTGTTTTCCAAGGCCATAAATACCACCCAAACTAATGAAATCCACCATGACCTACATCCTATTTTTCATCAAGCAAGAAATATTTACCCTTGAGTCCTTCTATCTTCCTCCATCAAGATCTTTAGCACCTTCTTATTCCAAAGCAGCCACCACTACAACTCCAACAAAAGTCCACCAAATATTTTTTTGAAGTCACAAGAGCCTTTGACTTAGATTTACTGATGAAAAGACTCACAAATAGAAGAAGATCAAGCCATGATTATGATGGATTAGATTTAGTTTGGCAAACCTCTGCCAAATATAATAAAGTATCATGTAATTGTACAAAATGGGACTCCAATTCTTAGAAAACACACAAAGGAACCAAGCCAGAATAATGATAGATAGAGAAAGGGATAACATGGTCAGTGATCTATGAAAAGTGATTCAGCCACCCAATGAGGCCACCTTAAAGATCCTTCCACACAAGGGTTTCCACTACCAATTTGGCCTTTTCCTTGTTTTGAACCACACATAGAAGATTGCTTAAAAAATAATAAGCCACATCAGCATTCATTTTATTATACTAGATAGCATGTAGATAGTCTTCCCCTATGAATACCTAAATGACCTCTAAGGCTTTCACATTCAAGAGTCATAAGATCAATATAAGCCTTTAGTTTGAGAAACTATCTCTAAAGGCCACCTCACACCTCTCAACTCAAAGAGAAAGGATAGGAGAAGTGATAATCATAATGGAGATAGCAGAGTTCATATTTGAAGCCATAACCAACTAGCAGGGGAGAAGACATGAAAGAATGAGCCAGATCTAGACACAAATAATATTAAAAACACCACAACAAGCATGTGGTAGTCATGTAAAAAATCTCCATAGCTAAGAGATAAATGTGCACTAATGAATGGAGATCCTAGATACACATGTCAAATCACTAGAGTGTCCAAAAATTAATGAACATGACATAATAATTATGCAGAGAGTATCCCATCATACAATTATGACATCAAGTTTCCAAAATTTCAAGACCTAACCAACTATCATAAACATTATCCATCACTAAATCCTCCAAGTTATCCACTCCCCAATTAGCTAAGAAGACTACCTATTTATTGGCTTCCCTAAAGCAATGGGATACCATCCATGACTCCATTTCCTCTAAGAGAGGTCAAATTGAAATGAGAATGTTGTTAAGTATCCAAGCATTTACATGATGGTTATTACCTATGTTCACCTTATATAAAAGCTTGAATGATGATTAATTCCTTGGAAATTTCTTGGGATACACTATCTTAATTGGATTGTGAAATAAATGAATGTGAATAAATTGAATTACCTAGTTCTCATTATATTTCTCAAATGTGACCACACCATTGGGCATGATTTCTTTGATTTTTTTTTAATTCAATATAATTATCATTTCTATGCACAGTGATTTGATGATAGTTACAAAATGACCTTGCCTTCACTCATTTTAAATGATGTGTAGGGTGATATTTAATAGAAGGTATAGTTTGATTATCTTATTATGAAATGACACTAATTCAATTACATTTGGTTTGTCCTTGATTATTCAAAATTTCATAAATGGACAACTACTAACATGAGTAGAGATTATGAATAATGCTTCCCTATTGGTTTCCATGTATGTAGGTTCATTTTAGGTGAAGAACTACCTTGAATATTTGATATTGTTTATGTCTGGGAATTATAAATATCATAAGAGAGAGTATGTGATTGTAAAAAATAATTTATTAATAAAGGATATCATTGTAATATTTCTCAAAATAACCATAAGCATGATAGTGTGATTTCTCCTTAAGTGTGGGTAAAACACCTTTGCTAAGAGCAAATATCTTCTCAAAACTGGTTGGTGGATATATCAAGCAATGGAATTTAGTTTTTAATCTCAAAATGGAATATTTTATGGGTCATCATGACATTGTTGAAGGTTTTTAAGATGTTATAAGGGTAACCTTAGACCTTTATAATATGTAGATCCACTAGGTATGGTGTATATCTAATCTTGGGAAATAAATTTTAAACTTCTGTTAAAATTATTTATCAATACTACTCCAAAGTACTCATCCATTTCAATAAATAGACAAAAAGTGTGAAATATGGGTATGGGTATATCCATGTCCATCACATAAGTGAAATATATGTGTGATAAATCACCATGTGTAAGATTGATTAAATATTCTATGCACTATAGTTTGTCCTTATGTAACATCACAATCAAATTTAATAGTCTATGCCCTAGATTCTAAGTATAATGTAATAACTCATTTTTGGAGTTCACCCATTTCATGCATCATAAGCACTATATGACTAGTAGGTGTGGTTATAGATCAAAGACTTGTTCAAAGTTTTTTTCACCATATAATTCAATAATGAGCATAAAAAAATCATTATAACTATTATTATTAGTGAACTTTTAATAACATGATCATTTTGTATATCAATATAAGAATCAATAAAAAGCTTTGTATCATAAACATAATTTCAAACCATTGAATTGTGAGTCATATAAGCATCCTGAATAACATGAAAAGTAACATGTGTGTCATCTATCCATTTTCTTGTCATATCTAATTAACATTGATCTTTCTTATTCATAAGCTTAATAGTGTTAAGAATTATGATTGTTGATTATATTTTTCTATATTCTTGTTCTACATGATAACTATTATAAAGATCCATAGAAGGGGAAGGAAAGCTAATACATTGTATGACATTAAATTGACGTAATTCTCATTTGATAACATTCTATAAGGATACATCACTATCATACCCATCTTTAGTATCATCATTAAAATAATCATTTTCATCATTCACATAATCATTGCCATCATTCACATAATCATTATCATATATGTCAACATTGGTATGTTCATTGTTGTAATTAAAAGGAAAAATATGTGTAGAAATCAAGGATTATACATGATAAGACATATTAGGGTTTGAAGGATGAAAAATCATAGAAAATGATTCAAACCCTAAAAAATGACCAATAAAACCACGTGTTAACCCTAATATAAGGGAAAACATATAAAACCTATGGTATATAATTATTATTTAATACAAAAATGGAAATTCCAAAGTCTAAAAGGGACCTAATAAGGGGTAATACAAAATTCAAACTTTAATAGAGAATAAATTTGAAACCCTAAGAATAAATTGGAACCTTAATGAAGTAGGAAACCTAGGGTTTTTTCTACTCAAAATAATTCTTGGGATCACCAAAATGTTTTACTTATTTTCCACCTAAGAGATATAAAATTTGGGAAAATTAGGAACTAATTAGATAATGTAAAATTTAGCGATGACCCCCATCCAAGATGTAGATAGGGGATAAAGGCCCTATTATCTCCCTATAGTTCTATATGTCCCTCAACCACTGTCATTATTTTCTTTCTTGTCCATTATGTAGATAAATGGCCCTTTTTTATAATATAATATTTAGTTAGCACTCAATAATTTAGTCATAGATGACACTATCTTGTTAGCGCCCTTTATATGGGGATAGGTTTATTATATATCCATAGTCACCCTAGGATGAAGTTAATTTTGGATATAGGCCCATATATATGGGGGGGTAAAAGCATATTTGATAAGTTGAATTATCCCCCTATCTATCTATGGGGGAATCAAATCACCTTTGAGAAGTTGAATTGAATGAACCCATCTAACCCATATAGTCTATATGTAATACAATTAATTTCCCATAGAGAGATAGTGATCACCATATCTACAAATAGTATAAGGTAACCTATTAGGGAAGATTACCTCTATTTGTGGAACTTAAATTTTTATCCCTTTATAAACATGAATATCATAGACATTCCCTATCTAGACTCCTCTTTGATAGATCTTATCTCAAACAAGATTTTTCAAGTAGCTCTAGTCTATCACAAATAATTCTTCCCCTAAAGACATATATAGAGGGGTTATCCAATTAGGTCAATGGGGTGAATTTCAAAGAGGATTTATTCTTATAGAATCAAATGACCCATTACTAGACTATATTGAGATAGTGAAGAGCTTGTTCTATATCCCCCCATGCCCTCTACTAGGTGGTGTTAACTCAATCTCTACAAGGTATCATTTTTTTAATTCCCATTGAGATATAGAGGGCCTATTTTTAAGGGTTCCACTTGACTATCTTGTAAGTTACTTGGGTATAAAAAGGAGGGGAATCTCCCACACATATTATTTACTCCATCTTATTTTATAACTTTTTCTATATAGTCAACTATATACTATATAAATTATGAGTCTCTTGGCTGACAAAAACTATTGGTCTTAGATTAGTTGATTTATTTTTATCCAGTAAATAGCCAATATGGGGCAAGATACTAGACTAGCTACTTAAGGGTGGTGGGAAAATGGGTGAGTAGGTAGGGGTGATGGCCACTAGATTGGATTAGTATGTGGTGTTAATGTGGTCACTTAGATCATCGTTATGGGGAACACCCCCTCTTATATAGATAATCTTGGGGTGCTACCCACTTCTATCAATCAAACTAGGGATTATCTCCCCTCAAATGGATAGTAGGGGAATACCCATTGAGATACTAGTTTTGTGGATTGTCCCGTCTTATATCTCAAAATAATACACTCCTATCTTATCGATCAAAGTGCGATTGATTAGAGGGGAGTGGTTGCTCCTTTATCTATATAGACATGAGTGTCCCCTGGGATTTATAAGAAAGAATTATCCACCAACTAAATCACTCCTATTATCATGTATATTTTCATAAGGTATTTTTTATACATGAGGCCCTACCCTATTTTTCTAAATTTATAACTGATTTTAACAATAGCTACGAATTGGATATGAGACAAAATAAGGGAACTAGTCCCCAAGAACCAATAAACCAACATAAATGGCCACCATTGACCATTAAAATCATGAAGACAACACTAACATCCACATTAAGCCTACAAACTCTAGTGAGATTCAAACCTAGGTAAACTTTGTGACAACCAACCCACCTACAAACCCATCTACATCTATGTGGAAGAAGGGTCTACCCTATTACTATCAATTTAGTATACACTTGTTATGTATTTAATATAGATAAGGTAACATCCATGGTTTAGTTGGCTAAGAGGGAGAGGATGACCTAGGTTCCATGGTTTAGTTAGCCCAAATGTGAGTTATATATATAAGGTTGTTTCTATATATATAAATTTAGGGTCACTAGCCTATATAAATATAGATCCTTCCATATCCATGGATTAGATATATAGGGGGAGGTGTAGACTATAATATATAGTTGCATATGTCACTTCTATAATCTAATCCATATCCCATATCTGTGAATAGGATATGGAGTATCATTTCAAATCCTCAATCCCTCTATGTATATGTTATGGTGAGTAGGGGAATTAGGAGTATGTTTCATTGGTATTCTAGATGAATTGTTTTTATCTCATGTATCTATATAAAATATAATGGAAGAACGTATGTGATATTCTCTAGTCCAAGAGATAAAACATATATCTCTTATCTTGATTGAATCCATGTATCACTATCTATATATGGGGATGTGACCTTAGATAGATAGGTATGAGGTTGGGTAAATTTTAGCAGTGAATATTCATTAATTCATAAATATTCAAATTTTTAAAATTTATTTTTGGATATTTTTTAAGGTCACTAAATAGGTTTGGATCACCTAAAATTTTGGAATGTAAATTATGTTGTGGGTCAGCTCACCAACTATTTACAATAATTTATTAATTAACCATCCAATTTGCCACATATATAGTATATACTATACCATGAGTAACCATCAAATTCTACTTTTATAAACCACCCCATAATATTAAACAAGCAACCTAATGGAAATACCTAAGTGCTCCTATCAATAAATAAACAAAATCAAATGGTTGTATCATGCTTATTTTGTAGCACACACTACCACTGATCAGTAGCAACTAACAAGCTAAACCTAAATGATAGCATATTTACCATAAACAAATAGTTGTAGTTAAATGGTAGAATTTAAGTTGTAAGCAACCAAGTAAACCGAATGGTAGCATCCACACTGTAATCAACTAGTTGAATTCAATGGCTGCAATCACATGAAAACATCTTAGCTACAATTGATTGGTATTGTTTGTGCTTCCACTGGGTGGTGTGATCTCACCTATAATTGGATGGTAGATAGATGGCATTCTAAATACAACTGAGTGGTTACATCCATGTTACCATCAGATGGTATCATCCTTACTAAAACTGAATTATAGCATCCTTGCTCATCATGGTACCTAGTGAAAATGCTAAAAGGATGGACAAATTATCAGGAAAATTGATCATATTATATTATTTTAAAGAGCTAATAAAAAATACCACAAACCCAAAATGCACTAAAAATATAGGTGCTTATTATTTTTTTAGTTTTTATTAAATTTGATGAATTTTATTTGAAGTATTGAATAATATCTAAACACTTTTACATCATAAATCCCCACTGATCATGATTGTATCACACAAGAAATAATTAATCACAATAACATGTCACCCCCTTAAGTTTATATTGATGATGACATTTCACCACTCCAAGATGATCCTCTATTTTTTTATGACAATGATAATGAAACTCAATTGCTAGAAGAGATTTCTAGTTCTCATCAAACACTAAGTTCAGCTGAAAATTTCACTAAAAAATATTTATGAAGGAATAAAAGTAGATGGATAATTGGAAGGTATTTTAAGGTGGACTTGGCATCAAAATTTTCCTTCATTGAACTTGTATAACTTAAAAAATGGTAATTATACTCTAACAATATGTAGATGTATAATATGTAATTTGAAACTAAGAAAGGAACACAAAATACAAGTTAACTTGGACACAATTTAGAAACATTATGAAAAAATATATGTGACAGTGAAGGATACAGATAGACAAAAAATAAAAAGACATAGATGGAAAAATGTAGAAGAATGCATGCATGGAAGATATGCATGTGAGCATGAAAATGATAATAAATGTCAAAATTATATTATTGAGAAAGGGGGAAAAAATCAAAGCTCAATTTGGAAAAGTTATGCAATCCCATATAAGGGCCAAATATATACATTTTTCTACCATATACCACATTTTAAAAAAGGATAAACATATTTTTTATTTTTTAGATTATAATATTTTATTTCAACATCATGGATATCTTGATATTGCACAATCACATTGGTCAGATAACAGTTCTTGGGAAATGGTAAAATTTATATCAATGGTTATGAAGGAGGATTTTCAAGAAAAAATTCAAAAATCACTATTCATCTCACTATCTATTGATGAAGTCATAGAAGTTAAAAACACATCATGGGTTTGCATTCATGTTTATAATTTGATAACTATTCAAGGAAACCTCATCTATTAGTAGTTCATAAAATGGTAGATAATTTTTATGTTGAAAACCTTCACAAATTGGTTGTATCTAATTTGAGAGTTAATGTTGGGATGGATGATTATACAATAACTACAAATCTAGTGTGTGTTGGGGCTGATGGTTCATCAATAATGTAGAGGCATAGAAATGGTATGTGTTTGACTATAAATAATAGTTACCCCATTTATAATTTTGACTCATTTCATGGCTCATAGAATGAATCTTGTATACCAAATAGTTAGTAAATTTGATAATGTTGTAAAAGTGGAAGAGATCATTTGTGACTTACATGTTTAAATTTTAAGCAGTCTAAAAATATTTTTGGAGTTTTAAAAATTTACAATACGAGTGACTAACAATTAAAAACTAATAAAAGATGTTGATACAAGATGGATTTATATGTATGAATGTGTAGCATAATTTTTGAAGAATATCCATCGTTAATAGGTTTTATGTATAAATACCGTAGGAAACTTTACAAGGAAAAATAATTGTTGTACTATTTAATAGATTTGGAAATTTGTTGACATTATGTAGAATTTTACTAATGTTGAAGGAAATAAATTGTTTAATGAAACATGCTCAAGAGAGATCCATTTATATTGTTGACTTCATATGGTTAAGAAAATGAGTATGTCAATCTCTAGATAAATTTTACCTGTCGAATGAAAATTTTCAAGGACCTATTTATATCAATTGGAAAATTTTGATAGATTTTATGAATCCTAAAATTTATTTGAAATTGAATATAAATGATCATGTTTTTTTCATCATTAATGGCAAGGAGATATTATTTCGCACTTTCTATAGAATTTATGGGAGTTAAAACTAAAGAATTGGCTATAACATGTCTTCTATACAACATGGTTATATCTGAAATGTGGATGAAATTGAGTATAATTTATTAGAGGCCATGGCAGTTGTGAATCCCATATTTTAGAATAGTGATAATGGTCAACAACTGATTAACAATTAATTTAAAAAATGCATGGGTTCTATTATTAATCATTTTAGTAAAATATATAGAAGTTGATGGAGTTGAAATTAAAGGTATTTTTAAAAATTATTTATTGACATCTTAGTCAACACATTTTATAATTACAATGGTTGAACAATATCATTTTCTAAGCAAACCAATAGAAAATGGGGCAATTACAGGATTATGGAAAAAACTTTCTCCTAGTAGCATCATGTAGGAAAGTATTAGTGAATATTTATGATTATATGAAATTTTTCAAATAATTTTTTTGGGATCAGTTGAATATGAAAGAGTATTTATTACATTATCTTTCATTAAGTCAAAACTTTGAAATAAATTGGATAAAAATTTAGAAACCTGTTTGAGATTGTATGTTTTATGTTATGTTCTAGACATGTTTCCTTATGAAAGGGATATGAAAACATGGAGTTATATAACTGAAATAAGAGGCATCAATAATAAAATGACTAATAGAGAGTATGTAAATATTGACACTCAATATGTCACTGACATGATAGATGCAAATGTCACTTGTAATGAGCAAGTTTGTATAAGATTATTTCAACTATCCAGGTTTTAGTTTTATATTTATTGGAATTATTATATTCTAAAATCTAATTTCATATAATTTTTGATATTTTAAAACATTTCAAATATTTAATTCATTAAAATAGTTGATAGCATTGTCATTTGAAATATTTAATCCATTCATCATGCAAATTTCCCTTTTATGTAATTGGTTCTTCAAATGGGTCATAATATTTTTGTATTTTTCTAAGATTGTCTTGTTAAATACATATTTTATTACTTTTGAGAAAACATAAATTTGATATTGTGTCACCATATTAATAGTTTTAACCTTAAATTTTAGCTTAAAATTATGAATACTGAATTCAAATACCAAAGCAATAGAAGACGACAAGCCTATTGAACAACATGACCAAATTGAAAAGAAAAAATATCTTATTGAATCCCGACCTCATTATAGATCCATATAAATAATTTAAACTCATCAAGATTCAAATGTAGAATAAAAACCTAATAAATACCATAATCATTGAATTAGATTAAATTCTCATGCAAAAAAAATGTTTTACTTAGTTGTTGTCAAATAGACCAATGAACTTTCCATTGACTAGGAACAAACCATAATTATTGCCTAGACTCCACATCCATAATAACTAAAGGTTTTCCATTATCTAAAAATATGATAATAATTGAAAAATATGAAATCACATTGAATTCAAATTTATGATCAGTCCAAATCCATATAAAAATAACAATTACAGTCCACATCATCATGTTTTTTGAACTACATCAACTCATAATATGCATGTAATATGTTAAATGAACCATAACTCAATAAAAAAAGAGTAATTGAAACTCAATAAACTTATCTTTGTAAATTAAAATTTAACCTTTTCATTTCAAATTATTTTTCAAAAAACATAACATTATCTTTTGATATATAATAAAGAGTTTGCAACATCATAAAATATCATTTTTTGTAAAGAACCATCACCCACTTTTTGACTACCACCATCCACTTCGTTACTACCATCATTATAAATCCTTGCCTGCCATTCCTCTATGTCATCCTTAAATATGCCTACCCTTTCAAGATCCTCTGCAATAGAATTAATATGAGAAACATTTTATTTTTCTTCTTTTGTAGCATCTCCTTCTAAAAGAAGACTTGGATCGACATCTGCTTTTGCTTCAATAAAACATTAGGGTCCCATCCTTGCTCCTTAATTATTTTCTTGAGTGTATTATTCTATTTATTTAAAAAAACAAGATTTTATTTGAATTGAATTATAGAACATCATTTTTTGTGCTATTTTCAAATGCACATTGAGGACCTTCGCTTCCTTTTTTAGGTTCTCATATTTTTCCTACAATTAGAAACAAAATATAATTAGATACAAACTAGAATAATGATGACATATTTGATAAAAATGATGATAAATTACCAAAACTTTTTCTTCTTTACATTTTCAATCATGAAAAGGTTTGTGTCTTTTGTCCATTTATTAAAGTATGCTTGGGCTTTAGTATTTAAATTATCTAACCTATTTAACATAATACTCAAAACATTGTCATTGTAATTATTATAAATTGGTAACAACCCAAATTCAGATTCATTGAACAAAGTATCAATATTTGTGGGTTCATGTTGAACTAATGAAAACAAATTCTCTCTCTAGGAGTAGTTGTGATAATGGGCATTTATTTATTTTATCAATGTTTTTTCCTAAAACTCCCAAACTAATAGATTTTTTAACTCATCTATAACACCCTCCTTAAGATTTGAAATTAT
This sequence comes from Torreya grandis, assembly GCA_037957365.1. Lineage (NCBI taxonomy): Eukaryota > Viridiplantae > Streptophyta > Pinopsida > Cupressales > Taxaceae > Torreya > Torreya grandis. Next base: position 480,245 of record JARHVA010002847.1, on the reverse strand, counting down.
ACTTTTTGATAATAAATTATTAAATGTAAAATTAGTCATGCCATCCTATGAAAATTCAACATGGTCTATAGTTAGTGGAAAAGGGGGTGAAGAGGTACAAGGTTCATATAGAGAAGCTACATCTAGAACTTGAATAAAATCATGGGGATTAAAATCATTACCACCAAGTTCTCCACTTTAAAACCACATATATTCCTCATCAATATCAATTTGTTACAAACATGTTAATCCATGCATGTTAGAGAGACCACTGATAGATAAATTAAGGAATTCAAAACAAGATAATTACATTGTTTGGCTGCTAAGTGTTTTAAATGAAATGTTGTTCCCCCTTATGCAAATCATGTTTGGTGGCAGTGATGGTAACACAATTTTCCTCACAAATTGAGGGTGCCCTACAAAAATAAATTATATTAGAAGAATAGTGAATTTTAAAAATAAAACACAATGCTAATGTGAAATTAAACATTTAGTACTTATAGTTGGAGAGAGTATGTCCTCCAATCTATGTGTCATATTTGGAGTGACAAGTGTGGTTTAAGCTATAAGAGGCAATATCTAATCAATAAAATATACAATCTAAGAAACTTCAACTCAAAAACCAAACCATGGAATGTAAAAAAACTTTGAATAGATGGTCAAGAAGACACTGTCACATGGAATTTTAGGGTTTATTGAGGTTGTTCAAGGTTAAGGTCAATTAATTCTGAATCAATTTCAAAAATCAGACAAATAAATAAGTTAATTAAAATTTAAAATTTCATGATACATTTATTATTTAAATTTGTAAATATGAAAACTTACATTTGGAGATGATCCAAAAGAAACTTTGGAAATATAAAAAGAATAAAATAATGATTCTGTAGACTCAGAATCTCTAGAACCTTCAAGGGCATGATGCCCTTTTGAAGAAGTTTGTTTTAATATGAGAAACGCATGAAATCATACCTTTAACAAGAAAATAAATATTAAGCTTTAAATTTGTAACAATATATAAAGTAAACCATTCATGTGATTTGTTTGAATGCTAAACTAACCTCCTGATCATCAATAGACAAAGAATTAATGCTCATTTTTTTAATGAAATACAGTTAGAATCGATATTTTCTAAAGGTCAGATAAGGCCTCATAGTACAAGGGTAGAATTAAACTAGAATAAAAAAAATTAGAACTCAGATTGGTATAAGCATAATTTAATTCTAATCTAATCCTAGAGGAAATAAATGTACACCAGTAATATTTCAAACTTGAAAGAGTATGAAGAATGTAAATAACCACGTAAAATGGAATCTCTTCTGGTCTTCTTATAACATTATTCTTTCAAGGATAAATTAAAATATTACTTTTAGAAATGGGTTAGATATGTTATCAATGTGGACACCCATTTTCTAATTGTATTCAATTAAAATGCAAAAGTATGAATGATTAAAACCAATCACAAATTATAAAAATATGAATTTCAATGAATTACAAAAATTGATGAAAAAATTATAAAAATTGAATTTCAAGTTTGAAAACTAAATATACATACTAGTTTAATTGATCTACAAGTTGAAATAAGACCTCAAATTCTTGTCTTCATCAATCAACATTTTTTTGGGGGGTTATAGGGTTGACATTATAGAATGAAAACCTTGTAAAATTATAAATGTTGGAATCCAAGGTACCAAAGGATATTAATCTCAAGTTAATGTTGAATTTTAACCTAATCTCATTAGTTTCATAACAAGACATTAGCAATATCATCAAGGCTTTATTGATTTCATACTACAGCATGTATACAAGGCCCCTACAAAGATATTTTGGAATCTAATAATTGAATGTGTATGGCTATTATATTAGATTAAAAATATTAAGGCATAATAAATTCTTTAAAATGTATTTTCATGTGGAATCCATGGCATTAGAGTAGGTGAATGTGTTTGGCTACTTGAGTAGGTCAATCATTGTGTGTGGCTAGTGTGGTAGGTTAATCAATATGTGTGGTTGGTGTGGTAGGCTAATAGCTATATAAAACATGAGAGGGGACAAGAATTTTTTAAAATGATTAAAATGAGGGAAAATTGGGGTACTTAAAATCAAATAGTAAAAATCAAGGCAAACGATCACATACACAACCAAAGGGTATCAAGCTAAACAACTACACTGATTAGTATAACTAAAGCATGGACTGTCTAGTTGAAATGAATAACCAACATGAAACTAAATTAAAATTGTGACCATTTAGAATCACCATCTAGAAGAACCATTTGATATCACCATTCAACATCACTATTTGGTAGCGCCATCTAGTTATACCGTCTAGTTGTATCATCTAACTATGTCATCTAGTTATGTTATTTGGTGTTTTTTTCCTTGTGCATATGAATAGTTGTATAGATAAAAAAAAATTCAAAGTGTTTTCCTCTCCTCCTGGTGAATTCACCACCATGAGTATCAAATTCACCATACCTATGAAATGGTTTTCCATAGTTTTGCCAATGAAATCCAAGGGGTTTTCTGATAAGGGATCTTAAAATTTACCTTGGTATGAGGTGGTATCAATATATGAATCATGTAATAATATTAGAATCCAAGAAAATAATCAAAGGATATAATTAAACATCTTGTTGATCAACATAAGGTTCTAACAAAGTATTAATCTGAATTAAAATTCATAGTCTAGATATCACAGTGTTTTAATTTAGAATAGATAAAGTGAGAGGGGAGAGATGTATTTATTTTATTTAAATTTTTCATAGATAAAAAAAGTTATACATGTACTTAAATATGCATAGTGACTATTTCCTCAGCTACCCAAATATGAAATAAATAGTGGAGGCCTATTTAGATGTTACAGGCATATCATGATCCTTGTGGAAGTTAGTGTTTTCAGGTGGTTAATATAAATATACCTTTGCATTATGAGGGTATATAACTCTTGAGATCAATAAACCAACCCATGCAAATGCTTATTATGTCTTTTCACACCTTCAATCCTACTTGTTGATGTCTAGTTTCCTTATCCATACATCCAGACCTTAATTATTTTTTAAACACAATATGCCCTTGAAAAAGGGTATAATATTTTGGGTTAGATAACCCAAAACATTCACTTATGAATTGATGAGTGTTTCCTGTGTTTCAATATTCTAAATATGGCTCAACATGCATACATATATATATATATATATATATATATATATATATATATATATATATATATATATATATATATATATATATATATATATATATATATATATATATATATATATATATATATATATATATATATATATATATATATATCACTTTTTATCTATTGATGGCTCTTCATTGTTTCTCACTATGACTAACCCATGAAACATGTCTATGTTGACCTAATGGAGGCTTCCCAGTTTAAAAAATATTAGTTATATGTGCTTAGACACTTCATGCTTGGAATTGTGAATTAGTGATTTGAGATATGGAGAAGGTAAGTATAGTATTATGATATTATATGGGTTAGTAATTTTAAATTATATATTATATGTGTGAGTAATTTTAAAACATAAAAGTAGTTATGATTGGACTAAATAAATATGTTATAACATTAAAATATAGAATCAAGGAGAATTTTCATTTTTACCTTACCCTTTTTGAAATCTATAGACATTATTTTTATATGTGTGGGGGGAAAACCTTGGTGCATAAGTACCAATATTAAAATCCAAAATCATAATATTATTATATGTTGATCTTCATAACCAAAGATTTTGTTAACCTAAAAAGATAACTAATCTTATTTCAAACATTTTTAAATATATCTAATTTAGATATTGATGAAACCAAATATATTATAAAAAATCAAAATTAGAATATTGTATTGAAATTAAAATATATAAAAATTAAAATATCTTTCAAAAACTAATGCAAAGATGATGAACTTTAAAATTAAGATTTTACAAAATATACACTATAACCCAATAATCCCTATTAAATTCTTGATTGAGATTTACCTTTAAAATTATACTATTTATTTATCTTACCTTAATTTTTTAAATATTAGTTTTTAAAAAAATAAAATATTTAAAATAATTTAAAAAAAACATCTAGAAAAATGTACAAAGTTTTGGAGATAAAGAATTAAAAAAATGAGGTTGAGGTTTGGGTTTTATTAAAAAAAAAAACAACTTTTTCTAGCTCTCCTTTTAAACATAGTTACTTCAAATAACTTGGTTATTTTTGAGACTTTATATAACTAGTATGAGGTATAAGAGAAACTCAACTTTTGAAATTATATTAATATAATTAGTACAAGGTATAAAATATATTCAATATATATTTTTACATAATTTTAGATAGTTAAATAGTGATATAGAGTCCATAATATTTTAGAGAAGAAAATAAGTTATAAAAATAATTTACTTAAAATAAAACTTATTCAAACAAGAATAAGATGAAAAATAATTAAAAATGTTACATATTATAGTAAATTTAAAATATCAATGTTTTTAATATATTTTATTAAAATTATTAATTTAATACAATTAAATATATTAAGTTTTACAAAATATTATTATTTTTGAAGGCAAAAATAAATCCATTCAATTAAAACAAATTTCACTAAAATAATATATGTATGTATAGATAGTAATGGATTTTGACTAGAGCACAAACTAGTCTGGAACACAATCAAGGACCTAGGTTCCCAAGTAATTTATTAGCCACTTATATACAACATGTATACCCAATATAAGCACACATATACCATATACTATCATGTATGATAGCCAATAGGCTCATGAATACCACCAATGGCCACATCTAGTTCTGAGAAATACAATTAATGACCATAATTGTATCGAGGAATACCAACAATGGTAACAATTGGCCTCTAGAATTACCAATAGTCACAATTGATTTATAAAATATAACCAATGGCTAAAACTGACCTCATATGCCTTTACTGAGATTTGAACCTAGGTAGGGCTTGAAATAACCAAGCCACTTTACAAACTCACCCATATCTCATTGACCTAAAATAAAATATTTTAATATAATGGCCCTTTAACTTAGTTTTAGCACTTTTATGTGGTCATAAATATTATTTTAATTCCTTTGATATTTTAGATAGTATCCATTAAAAATAAAACATTATAATATAAGGACCCTTTTAACTTATTTTTTGAAACTATAGAAATTAATACAACTCCTCTAGTTTATTGGATTATAAAAATATTATAGCTATATCCTAAAATTCACATAATGATATAAATATTTGAGTGGGTGATAATTCTAATTCTCATAATAATATTTAATATTCACCTTAATAATTTGAATATGTTTGTTCACATTGTTCTCAACATGAATGTTGATTTTATCACTTCAATGTTGAAAGCATTGAAATGAGAGATAATACAAAAAAAGGATGCCATGTGCCAAGTCCTTACAAGGACTAGGATATAATTAAAATTGTTTAGTGTAAAGATATATTTATTTTCATGAAATAAGGTATTTAAACATTGTATTTGACATGTGGAGAGTCCTTTCTTAGAAAACTCTATCTCTTGGTTTTAAAAAAATGATTTGGTTTTTATCTCTAAACATAATTTTTGTATCCTTTAGATATTAGTTCTATAAAACCAAGAAAACAAACTCCATTTTTATCTTTGAACATTGTGTCAAATATCAATTGAAAATATATAAAATTATATAAGATAAAAAATATTTGTAATAAAAAATTTATAGTTTTTGTTATGTAAGTCATAGAGAAGATTTTGATTTGAACTTAGGCCCAATACCCAAAATAATCATTCAGACATTACAATCAATGTCACTAAAAACATCATACAAAACAAACAACATTGAAGAATTAAATTATACATATTTAATTACATTTTACAAGATAACATTGCGTTGATTAATATGGTTGTTTCTATCATTTCAAAGGTGGAGTCTAGCTAATTTCTATCCATTGGATCATTATTATAAGTTGTGGTCTATATCTACTCATAATTATCTCTTTGATCTGGATTTAAATCTTGTGAATTCATGTAGCTAGTTTTTATTATTAATGATTTTATAATATCCTCTTGTTATTTCCCATGTTACAATGTAAGACTATAATTCCTTGTTAAGAATGACATATAAACAATATGAAGATAGTTTACAAGCACTAATAATTGAGTCATTTTTTAAGTAGATATTATCCCTATCCTTAGTGGTGCAGAACCCAATGAACTAGATTATAAGTAAAAAGAGTAGGCTTTTTCTATGATACAATTCACATCTTCCACTGAAAAAAGTTAAATAATAAATAATTCAAACATTGAAAGCCAAGGCATGATTAAATCCATAAAAAAATGAAATAATGGATAATTATTTTTTTAAAGAAAGATACATAAATAATAATATAATAAAATCATATAAAGGTAAAACACTTGTCACCATGGTTACAATAATATAGTCTCAAAACCTCTTACATAGACTGACAAGTGGCATTCATAATAGAAGTGTTTTATATGAAGTATATTAAGAACACTAAAATGTCAACATGATTAACATGTACTATAAATAGATAGTTGTCTAATACATTATGATGAAAATGTTAGACCAATTCAAAATTTAAACATAAATTAATGAATAATATGAATGAATAGAGCTCTATCTAAATTTTAAAAATAATCATATACAAGGTTGAATTTTTTTAAGTATGAAAAAATAACCTATCAAAAAGTACTTTATAGGAAATCATATTCAAGTAGACTACAAGGATAAATTTCTATGAAAATAGAATTCCATAGATCTATTGTGGAGCACAAATAACTCAACCATAACTTCATTAATTAATTTAACACAATACCTAGGCAAACATTATAAATGCTCATAATAAAATAGTGTAGTAGTGTAGTGGGGATTTGATGGAAATCCTATCGTGAAAAGGATATATATCATTAAGTTATACATATGTCATGATTGAAATTTGATCAAATAGTTTTATAATATTTTTAACCATGCATGAATGTGTTCAATACCAAACATTTAAATATGTAATTTGAGAAAACACCTACATAACCTAAAATAATTAGCATTAGTGCATAAGGAAAGGTCACAAAAGGAATAACATCTAAACATGAGTAAAAATGCTTTAAGAAGTAAAATGTTTATAAACCTGAACAAGATCAAATCCAAACATTGCATGAATGTAACAATCTAAAATCCACAACCATGATTATGGGAAAAAAGGAGACGTGGACATATAATGTTTCTATCAATGGTTAACTGCAACATTGTTTGATTCAAATTTGAAATTGAGCTTCTATTTGTAGAAAAATGTTCATCTAGACTACATGTAGAGAAGGGGTAAATTTTGAGGCTACCTAAAGAAACTACATATATTTTAGAACTAATATATCATCAATGAATGAATGACCAATATTTTTAGAGGCCATTATTTACACCCCAACTTGGTACATAAACTATTATTATCATTCTTGCAGTTTGCATGAAAATCAAAAAAGTTTAGCAAAACAAAAACTAAACAAAAAAATAGAGATATTTGATATGAATGGGTCATGCTTTTTTTTTTAAAGCTTTTTTTATCTACTAAAGTATTATTTGAATTACAACTTATTATCTAGAAAAATAACCCTATTATCTACTAAGATGTGTGCTACAAAAATAACCCTATTATCTCTACCCTTTCTTGGACTTAAGTTATTAAAAAATTAGAATGATTGAATAGTATCAGTATTCTTGTCTAGATGATATGCACATATGAAAACGTCAGAAAAATATAGTTTTCATTCGTTAATATGAAAAACCTAATAGGGATACTAGGTAGCTAAGGTCTTATCCATCCCTTTTTAGCCTACATGTTAATGTTTTGAAGTTAAATGGATAATTTGTCTCAAAAGACTTACATAGATTATTTTATAACATGGATTAAGACTAAATCTTCTTATTAAATTATGATTTTATTTATCTCATCTATCCTTCGATTTGGGCAGCAAAAAAATATTACTATTGTAATAAATTCACACCATGGTAATGAAGTTATTCATTCCATAATAAGGCTTACTAATTCATGCTTGGAATTGAAAACATAAGTACTATTATAAGTTTTCCAAATTATAATACCTTTCATATTTTCTAAGAAAATCATTGCATCAAAAAATATGCACTATCCCAAATTTATACAAGATCTGTTTACTAACAAGATTAAATTAAACACCATTTATTTGAATATATAAGGATTCTGTTATAATTAAAAACATGGTACATTTTGTTAGTACATGGTAAAATTTTTCTTTAAAATAATTTTCCTTCAATTCAATCCCAACCCACAATAGTGAAATCATCTCAAAAGCAAATATGGCTTAATTCAATGCATTGTTATGTTTTTAAACCTATATTAAGGTAAACACTATGTAGGTTGAGCATTTTCATTTTTATTTTAATTATTCCCCTATAAAATATCATATAAAAAGTAACAATGGAAATTTTTGATAGAGAGAGCCATAGCTTTGGGAAGCTTATGCAGAGAATTACTAGTGTTTTAGAGGGGGAATGCTCACTAACACCATACATGCAATAAATTCAATAAAAGTGGGGTTGAAGTAGGAAATAAATTAGATGGTGACTATTGTGCATTGATCAACATGGGAATTTAAGTTGGTATCCCTCTGAAAAAATCATCATTCAAGCTCCAATGAAGAAGTAAATTTCAAAATAAATTCTAAAGACAAAATACAACCATTTATTTTACATTATGTAAATGAAACACCCTAGAAAATCATTTTATTTCTTTCATGGCCTAACATTACAATGTGAAAATCATAGGTTACATTGAAATAATAATTTTGTGCTTAGATGCCAAGGGAAATAAAAATAATGAGGTGCTAATAAAATCACATCAATGAATACCTTTAATTAGGAACTAAGGAGCCAAGGTGTAGAAAAGACTCTTGAATAATAAAACATCACAACATGATACCTACATCACTATGTAATCAGTATATCATATCTTTGTTTAAGCTTAAAATATATATTGAGGAATCTATGGTTAAAGGGTAGAAATAGCCTAAGGTACAACGATGGTATAATATATCTAAAGCAACCAAATTAAAAAACTTAGATAAACATATATTAAATTTATTATTCTAAGATATACTAAAATGTAAAATACAAATATGATAGATAATTTCAATGATGAGGATAATAGGGTACTTAGTTGGTTTTAATGCTAATATAGATCTGAATATGGAATAAGTAGAAAGTAGACTGGATCTAGATTCTAGATTAGTCAATTAATTATGTTAGTTATACCTCTGTAGCTGTAAGCACTTGTGTCAACTTAGGATGATTGTTTCAATACTAGTATCTAACTCCAATTCAAGTGTTTAGTAAATAATACCTATTGAAACTAGATTTGACCACCTAGTATCTTCTAGGTTCTATGTCACCTTTACTTTGGTGCATTTAGATATAGGTCATGGACTGTTGCTCCTTATTAAATGAGAAAACCCTAGTTTTTCATCTTCATAATTATTGTGGTAAAGTGGGTTAGTGGGCACATAATAATATAAAACATGGACATCTTGATGTTTAGTATTTACTAAAACATGGACATCATCATTATCATAATAATATAGAACATGAACATCTTGATTCTCATTATTTGCCAATAAAGGAAGCTCAATTATTTGATTTTCTTTTGGTTTTGGAATAATTGGTTCCTTTATTAATGATTCTTATTCTTGAGGTGCATCCATGTGCACCTCGATTTTTAGTGCCTTATCTATATTTGGAGATAATGGAACTATTATACTTGACTCACCCACTTCATAAGATTGGATACTCTTAAGAGGAATACATTGTGTAGGAGGAACCATTGTAGGAATAACTTTTGTATCAAAATGTATCATTTTACAATAACTTAAAAGGTTCATCATTAACAAACATTGTCAATAAGGTCCTATCATGTATGAATTTTACACACCAATGTAAAATCGATGGGATAATCTCCATGGTATGTATCCAAGGTCTACCAAGAAGTAAATTATAATGTAATGATTGAGACATTACCTAAAAAGTGGCTAGATCCATTTTTGGCCCTAATTCTATGTCCAATGCAATTGGGCCGACTAGGGGGATATGTGAATTATCAAATCCCTTGATATGTATCACTGAATTTTGAAGAATTTTGCTATTAATACCCATGGTTTTTGAGAAATTAGTGTTATAAATGGTTAAGTTTGATCCATTATCATTGTGCACCCTTTTGATACCATTATTATGCTTAGTTAATTGTATGAACAAAAGTAACTCTTGGTCAGTAACATCTTTAGATTTTAAATCTGTTGGATCAAAGGTGATTAATTTTGCATTATTTTTGAGATCTTGCATGATATCCACAAAGTAAGCTGACTCAATATCACTAGAAAGTTTTGTTTCATGAAATTCTTCATATAGGATATCCTTATAGATAGTAAATTGATTTATTAGTTTAAGAATGGAAATTTTAGAATGTGTGTTGATTAATTTTTCAACAAGGTCATATTCCTTAGATTTGATCAAAATATTTAGCTTAGGAGGCACCTATTATACATTAACAAATGGTTGAATAGGTTGAACACCTTTACCTTTTTGAGTAGTGATATCATGTACTATGGAATCCAATATATGTTATGCAAAAATAATGGGTGTGAAATGGTAGTTATCATTTGAATAAGGTCTACGTGTAACAAATGGTTGATATCATGCAAGTTAAGTAATAAAAGGAATTATGAAGAGAGATTATGTGTTGTTTTCATTATAAAACCCTCTCATTATATTGATATGTATTCTTATTTATTTAGATTATATCTTGGATTAGCTTATTACAATATCAAATTATCATTCCAATTATAGATTATAACATAAAATGAGATACACATACATCCATATTGAACATATTGATAGAAAAGTAAATATTATTTTTAACTTGTAAAATCTTGTTAAATCAAAAATTAGAAATTAGAAATAGATAATTAAGAAACCCTAGAATAATATCTAGGGTTTTACATATGAAAAGTAGAGTTCACCACATTTTTAAACCTAAAATATAGATATGGGGAGTCTAGGTTTAAAGGGGTGGAGATAGCCTAGGGCACAAGGATAATAGTCTATCTCTAAAGCAAGCCAATTTATTACAAAAATTAGATAAAACATATACTAAATTTATTATGGTGAGATATGTTAAAGATGGAAAATTATAATTATGATAGATATTATAATGACACTAAAAATAAGATATTTATCTAGTTCTTATGTTAGTATAGATATGAATCTAGAACAAGTAGAAGGCAGTTTGTATATGGATTATGGATTAGTTATCTAATTATATAAATTATACCTTTATAGCCTCAAACACTTGTGTTGACCTAGGAGGGTTGTGTTGATGCTACTATCTAACTCATATATAGGTATCTAATATAAAATACCTACTAAAACTAGATGTGACCATCTAGATGCTTCTAGGTTATATGTCACCTTTGATTTAGTGTATTCAAATATGGTTTGTAGACTATCATTCTTTATCAAATTGTAAAACCCTAGTTATTCATCTTCATAAATGTTGTGGTGAAAATGGGTCAGTGAGAACATAGTGTCAAGCTACCCTAAATACCCCTAGGTCAATGAGTGCTACCTATATAGCCAATACTCCAAAGAAGGCCTCAGATGTATATACTTCTCTCCTACTTGTTGGCTTATGTGTGTATCAATAAATGTGTGATAAAAAAGTACATAGAGTGACCTATCTTGTAACTTATAAAATATGGCTCATAGAGTAATCCTTCAGTACTTTAAACATGTAGATATGTTGTCCCTATGATTGATATATAAATAAGAGAAAATAGGGAATATTTTCTCATGTGAGTGCTTCATTGAGTGATTTTTGGTCCGTGTTAGGTGAGGAATGAATGAGGATTGATCTTGTATTTATACCAATCCATTTAGAGAATATCTTACATTAAATCACTTAGGCTAACCATAAGAATACATCTCATTTGATAATTGGATGACTTTATGGAATTGAACACTTGCATTGGAATAAGAAACTTGCATCGATGTAGGCATCTTATTGGGACATAAATGTCTAGGTAGTTTGAAAATAGGGGTACGTCTAGAACTAAAAAAAATAAAAGATAAGAAATTTTATAACATTTTGGGAAATATAAAAGGTCTAAGTGATCAGAATACCGTTGATCAAAATAAGAGATAATCAATTAGTCATAGAGAAACACTGTATGCAAGCCTTTTGGTTGTGGGAAAATGTCTATAAGCTAAAGGTACATCCATGATATGTATTTTATAAGTGTGCAATACTAAAGAGCTATATAATATTGAAATAGTGTCTATAATGTTTAGTTGTTATTAATCAATACTTATAAAATCAAAATTTTGTTCTCTTATCTCCTACTATTTACAATGAGATAATAAATTAGTTACCTCATTTTTTCATGTATTACGTTGTATATTGGTAGCAACAAGATTATATAAGATTCCTCTAGCACACAAAAAACAACCCTTGACCTACATTTTTATAGTGTTAATTTCAAGAAAATTGATTATGATGTTATTAGATATCATCCTAATAAAACAGAAAGTGAAACATGGTTAAGGGTTTTAGCATATGAGGATTAGGGGAATATATTAGGTATGGAACTTGTTGTGAGCTTCACATAAATAAAAGATTTTAATCCTAGAGGCTTAAGTGGATCAAGGTCTTAGATAGAGGATTCCATTAACCTTTATAAATTGAAAAAAAAAAATTTGAAAAACATTGAAATGAATACTTGAAAATCTAACATTCTCGAATGCTTTTGTTGAAAAAAATAAAACCACTTCAAAAAAAATGAAGTAACACTCTGGTATTGTAAACCCCATCACTGTTAGACCAACTAAAAGACTAAAGCGATAAATAAGATAAGGATCTAGAAAAACTAACCCTACATTTATTTCAATTACTAGAATCAATCATTTAAGTCTCGATTTACATCAAATTAATATTACTATATTTATTTTTATCACTATAATCGATAGAAAATTTTCATTCAGGCTAACTACACAACACTACATTGAATGAAATTAATAACACCATAAATATTAGAATTCATATGATGCAAACATATCATTTTTATTTTTATTTGGCCTCTAATTATCTTGATTCACATGAAGGCAAAAATAACACATTAAATTTTAAGCCAATGGGAAATTGACAAAATATTTTAGTTTATATATTTTGTAAAACAAATGCAACCTTCAAAAAATGAACATCATAAATTTAAATGAATTAAAATAAGTTTTTTTATTAAGTAAATTAATAATAATTAATCACTAGTTAAATCAAATGAAGGCTATAAATACCATTCACGACTAATAAGCTGTTTATTTTAAATTATATCACCATGCTCTTACATCCCAAAACATAATAAATCAATCATTCTCTCCTCCCAACATCCCCCAAAAATGCATATTCCCATACATTATGACATCACAAAATTAATGTGTCTTAATCTATTCTCAAAGAAAATTAATACCGACATCATTATATTCATTTCCCATGTTTACCCCAAGATTTTTTTTTGAAATATAAAAATCATTTATGTCAATAGAGTCCTTGAGTACACATCCCAACAACATATGCCTAAAAAGATCATTAGCCTTCTACATCATTATATCCATGTTCCATGTCTATCCCAAAGCTTTTACATCATTATATCCATGTTCCATGTCTATCCCAAAGATTTTATTTTTGAAATTAAAAAAATATTTATGCCAATTGAATCCTTGAGTACACATCCTTGTAGCTTTTACCTAAAACAATTATTAGCCTTAGCCCACACATTTGACTAGGTAAAATTAGTACAATCAATCGTTTAGACTTTGTCTATTTAATATTTAATATTTGTTCTATTGGAAACTAAAAACTATAAAATTTTACAATGTTATATTCATGTTTCTAATTTTTTGTTTGCTTATGTATATCATTAATTCCAATATTTTCACTATCAAACAACACTAATTTGGTGAGTTTGTGCAAAATTCACTATGTATTTAGATTATTTTTTTGTTTTTTTCTATACTTATCTACCTATGTCATTCCCATACTCCTTTTTGCATTGCAAGACTTTTAATTACAATCATATAGGACTTATGCATTTGGGTTTCTGATGGAGAATGACGAAACATGGGAGATTTTTATACCATGGAGGGCTTGTAGTGATATTTGTTATAAAAATGTGGTGAACACATAGATAAAAATCATTCTAAGGGGTGTACCTATTTATTTAAGTTCACACTCAGATACTTCGTGCAAAAATTGGTAACTCCAATGGTAATATACTTTTAACATTAGTTTATTTTGTACACACTGTTAAGAATTTGTAGAAGTAAATTTTGTAGTGTGTTTATTGTAGTCCATTCCTCCTAAATTTGTTACAAAAACTTCAAACAAGGCTGACCAAAAAATGGTTTTGCAAGACCCAAATGAGAAAGAGTGGACTGTAACATTATGGGGAAAAATATTCAACTACATTTTTTATAGGGTTGGGAAATATTTGTGCATGATCACACTATAGATTCTAGGGATTTTTAATTGTTCAAATATATGTCAGGGTATTTAGAAGAGCTATGTGTGTGAAAAACATTACTATTTGTGAACCTGATAAGACCAACACTAATCTAGAGAAGAGATGTTGTGCTATAGTTACGTGCATACCAATGAATTTTAGTCAACTGATGGATGGTAAGATTAACATGATTTATTTTATGATAAGGAAAATAATAATGAATTTGAAGCACTGATAAAAATTATAGGAAAAGGGGCAAACCCTCTTCTCATAGTAATTAAAAGATTTCTCCTAATAAAAACCAACTTTTCTAAATTTGTAAGTGCTATAATTTACATCGAAGATCCAAAGCAATTATAGAATTTGTGAGTCTCAAATATTTTAGTTTGATTATAGGCCAAGGTAACATTACCAACCTTCTCTACTAGCAAATAATTATAAGATGGCAGGGTCTACAGAGAATAAAAACAATAGAAGACTTATAAAAATTGTTATTATGTTTCTTGTAGGCACCTTGTTAGTGAAGTAGAAAGGAACAACAACCTCAACACTGCTCACTCTTTCATATATAAAAACCTTTTATTTACTGATTATAAATCCATGTATTATAATTCGAGTATTATCACTAGTAAGATTAATTTCTCTCTTTATTATTTTTCATTTTCTTAAATTTTATTGAGAGGCACTAAAAGGAGGGTTTACCAACTTAATATAAAGCAATCTACTAAATAGTTTGTACTTTTACATGTGAAAATTAATTCTAATGAATATCTAGATTTAAGTTTGTATGAGTTCCCAATTTTTTTGAAATAGATTATATGAAATTATAAATAACAAGGGCACATAGTGCCAAATCCCAGTGAAAGTTAGGTATAAATATAAAAATGAGTAGGGAAGTCAAACTATAATATGTATAGAGCAATCTTATAAACTAGATAATCCCTACAATAAAAAACTAGTTTTACTATTAATATGTAGATTAATTAGATATTTTTCAATAAACTAGATAATTCATTAGTACTTATTATTGGCTATGAGGAGAAGTCAGTGAAATAGTGCATGGAGCTAGTTGCAAACAGTAAAGCTAAAAATAATTCCTATATTTTCCATGATTGTATGGCTCATGGAAAAACACAACATGCTTAGAGAAGAAACCAAATTTGTCATTCCATTAATGAGATAAAATGTAAAATACATTGAAACAACATTATCAACAACAAACTCTGTCATGGTTGTTGACATATCAACTATTTTATAGCTTGTTTGTGCAAAAACATAATCATAAAAAATTATAAAAACCTATATGTAATAGATTTTAGTAGGAAGAAAAAGATTAGTATTTAGATGGGTTGAGTTTGTTTTCCCACAACTTATTTCCTTTTCCATTATAAGTGCCTTTCCCATTTCAATTAAGTAAATAGTTGAAGATGGTTAAATAAAAACCATATTGTTTTGCTTTGACAATTATTTGGATGTTAAGGTGCAACTATTCTCTCATTTACCTAAAAATGCAAATGCAAATAATATATGTATTAATGTCAATCAAGTTCAAGAAAGAACAAAATTGCATTTAAATTATAGACCTAAAAATGAAGCTAGGTTAACATGGCCCCTTAAAAACTATATTGTTAACCAAGAATGTCTTAATGCTCGGTATAAGCAAAGTTGGAGATGATTCTTTCCAAGTTGCACCTCATGTTTGAGAAAATGCCTGCAAAACATTATAAATTAATATAAGGAGACTATGATGAATGCAGGAGCTTGCACAAGGCCCTAAAGCAATATCTAACATCTTACATGTGTTGATTTCAGAAAACTCTAACAATACAACACAATCCATTTTTAAAGTTATTTTACGAGAATGAGATCATATAAGGTTTATTGTTTTAATTAACATAAATACTCACAAAGCTAAAAAATAATAAAATAGTTGGTCTATGAATAAATTACACCTATGAATATAAAAATAATTAAAGTTTATTGTAAGGATCTAATAATAATAATAACAATGAAAGAATAAAGGATAAATTACTTGAGTAGAATCATGCTTTCCTATCACCCACTACACCATATTTTTCCACATTGAAAATTGTGTGAGAAGCTACAAGATATGGGTTGATTAAATTATCTTCTATCACTGAGATGATGATGAAAAGGAGGGCCAAATTATTTTGATAAATATTGTTTCCCATTCCAACCATTGATTTATTGGACAATGAAGTACGCTAATATTTGGTTTATTAACACTACCCAATTTTGAGGAAGTTCACATGGAAATATCTATAGCATAGAATGGCATTGATATAATTGGGAAGTTAGAAAAAGTAATGTTTACTTAGTTAGTAATATTACATATTAAATATAAAAATGGAAAGCAGTCAGTGCATAGCTGTGAACAAAGTGAGGAGTGAGTGAGTAGGAGTGAGTAGAGGCAAAGCGTGGAGAAATAGCATGGAGTCTCAGGGGAATGGATTATTTATCTAGGAGGCAACATGCTTAGAGGATTGTACCTTGCTTTTATCTAGAAAAAATTCACAATTGCTTCTGAAATGGCTCTTCCACTGTAATTCGTAGGTATAGCAGGGCAAATATTACTTGGCAGCAATAACATTATCAACAGTGTTAGTGCTAATTATTTCCAGTTATCTCCATTATAATTTCTAGTTATCTCATTTTGCATAATTGTTGCATGCTAAATTAATGAATTATCTAATTATTGCATGCTTGTGAGTTAAGCTAATAAATAAGGCTTACTTATTGTAAGATCAATGCATTCCTTTAAGTCAATAACAAAAAAAGGTTTTTTTTTTCAATCAGCTGCTCTATTTTGTTTTCTTCTCTATTTTTTTCTTTAATTTACAAGTTTTCAATCTAATCCTATTTTTCTAGCCAGATCTATAATTTATTTTATAGGTTCAACTGCAATTCTACATGGTATCAGAGCCTGGTTGCCAACAAGAAGAAATACAATTATTTTTTTTGTAGATATAGAAGATCAGAGCTTAAAAATGGAATGTTCACCCTCTGCCATTATCATACAATACAACTATTTTGATTGGAAGCCAAAGATTCTAATTCAGCTCAGAAGTAGAGGCCTTTATCAGATAGTTATGAATATAGAGGTTGAACCCAATCTAGTAGTTGAAAAATATAAATACTTCAAACGCATGGATGAAGCATTTAGTTTTTTGTGCTTATCCATCTCTCCAAAATTGCTATTTCATGTTGAGGCATGTACAACTCCAAACCAAGTTTGGAATACATCAGAGATTCTTTTTGGAAAGCAAGATGAAATGCAGGGTCATATCCTTGAAAATGAGATCAACTCATTAGATCCAAAGAGTTTTGATAATATTCAAGATTTATTCACAAAGTTCAAGGCTTTATTGCTTCAACTCAAAGGATCTGGTATTGACAAATCCAAGGAAGAAAGAAAATTAATCCTTACTATTCTATCAAAGGTAGGTCTAGAATATGCACTATTTGTCTCTATTTTCCACATAGTTAGGTTCACAACAGGAGCAACTTGGAAGATGCCCACATTGGATACCTTCATTGAGTCTCTAGTACATGAGTAGGATAATCTTATAAAGATGGGCACATTGAAGAATTCCAAAGCTCATACACTTGTTGTGCATGCAAGTGGGAAGAACAATTCCAAATCCAACTAGCAATTCAAAGGCAAAGGGAAAAAGGATTCATATCCAAGAAAGGAAGGCAATTCCAAACCTCCAAATGGATCTACTGGCTCAAAATAAAAGAAGGATAAAAAGGGCCAATCAAAGTGAAGCTATTGCAACCATGGGTACCATCCAGAATCATCATGCATGAAGAAGACCATTGATCTCATGGCTCAGACAATTCAATAACATAATCTTGGTAGCCTTATCCCTGAGAGTGCCAAGAAGTAGGAAGAAAAAACACCTCAAACAAGAGACAATGCTATGCATTGATTTCTAGTCATTCTTTAGATGCATGGATCATAGACTCTGGAGCTTCACACCACATGGAAGCCACAAAAGATGTTCTTTCTTCTTTGAAACCATATTATGGTTCTCCTATTCTCATGGGAGATAGTTATCCTATAGAGGCAACTGGAATAGGGAGGGTAGAGGTCGGAATTGGAAGTTTTGAGAATGTCTTACATATTCCAAAGCTTTGTATTAATCTTCTTTCTGTGTATCAAATGACACATACTAAAATTGGTAGGAGATTTGAATTCACCCCTGATTTGGTGACCATATTTGACATGCAAGATAACTCCAAAATTGTTATTGGTAAGGCAAATCATCAATCTCATCTGTACACTTTTTCTAATTTTGTTGCTAAATCAGATTCTACAGTACTTCTAAAACATGAAAATGATGAAAGTAGAATTTGGCATGAAATATTTGGTCATTTAAATTTTAGATACATGTGGCAACTTAACAAATAGGGAATGGTTAAAGGCTTGCCAGCCATAGACTTTTCTGATGGAATTTGTGAAGGATGTGCTCTTGGAAAGCATCCATAAGAAAAGTTTCCAAATGGGAATGCATGGAGAGCCTCTTCTCCTTTAGAGATTGTTCACAGTGATCTTATGGGTCCATTTCCTGAACCTTCCATGAGCAAAGCTAAATGTGTGCTAACATTCATTGATGATTGCACAAGATACACATGGGTGTATTTTCTTAAATTCAAATCTGAGGTGTTCGAGAATCTCAATATTTTCAAAGCCCATGTAGAGAAGTAGTCTAGGAAAATGATCAAGAAACTCTGTATAGATAATGGAGGGGAGTATATCAACAATGATGTCTAACATCTTTGTGATGATGTAGAAATACAATTATAAAACACGGTTCCATACACTCCACTTCAAAATGGGATAGCTGAGACAAAGAACTAATCTTTGAAAGAGATGGCTAGCTGCATGTTGCATGATAGGTCCATTCCCTCTAAACTTTGGGCTGAAGCAATCAATGCTTCATACATATAAAATAGATCTTTTCACAAATCTGTCACAGGACAAACACCTTTTGAAGCATGGAGAGGCATACAATCATAAGTCACACATTTATACATCTTTGGATCTCATGCTTGGGCATGCATTCCTACAAATAAGAGGAAGGCTTTGGAGCCTCAAAGCAAATAATACATATTTGTTAGATATCTAGGTGGTGTAAAGGGATACAAACTTCTAGATCTTTCCATAAAAACACTCTTCATTGAGACGAGTGTCTACTTTGATGAAAGTCTTCCACATGTATCTCAGGAACAACATGCCACCACCTCTATGCTTCCTCATCTTATAGATCTTAGAGATACATGCAATCATTTTGATCTTATTTTAGATATTTCTAAATATGATTCAGAGGAACATGAGCATGCATATGTTGATCCACAACCAATCCTTTATTTGGATTCTAGTGATGATTCAATATCCCATGTGGAAAATCAAAGAACAAGGAGCTTAGCTGATATATATGAAGTCCCTAATGCAGTCTCAGTTGCTGAGCCCATCATGCTGATGCATGCCTATGTGGTTCTAGCATCTAAACCTCAGACTTATGTAGAAGCTATATGGAATCCTCTTTGGGAAGCAGCCATGGATGAGCAGTATAACTCCCTCATTGTAAACAAAACCTATGATTTGGTTCCACTTCCTTCCAATCGCAAGCTTGTCAAATGTAAGTGGGTCTATAGGACAAATAAATTATCGGATGGACATATGAGCAGATACAAAGCATGGTTTGTCACCAAAGGTTTCCGACAAGTTCATGGCATTGACTATGATGAGACTTTTGCTCCAGTGGCAAAAATGGACTCCATTCGATTGGCTCTTGCCATTACAGCATCAAGACGGTGGAAGATTCATCACATCAATGTGAAGAATGCATTTCTTCATGGTGATATTGAGGAGGAGATCTACATGGAGCAGCCACAAGGGTATATACAAAATTCCTCATTAGTATGTAGACTCAAGAAGTCACTCTATGGCCTCAAGTAGGCACCTAGAGCTTGGTATGCTAAAATGGATTCTTATCTTCTGTCTCAAAATTTCATATGATGCAAATCTGATCTAAATGTTTATATGCTGAGAACATCTGATTCTTTGTTGCTCATAGTAATCTATGTAGATGATCTACTAATAACAGGTGATTCACCCACTACCATTGCTACAATTAAAACTATTTTTCATGATATATTTTCTATGATAGACATGGGTCTCCTACATATTTTTATTGGCCTTGAAATCAGACAGAATCAATTAGGAATCACAGTTGCTCAATACAAGTATGCACACAATCTCTTGGTTTGGTTTCACATGACTAACTACAAGCCAGTTGTCACACCTTTCCTATCAGTGGTCAAGCTTGAAGATGGCAAGGATACACCATTGGCTGATTGCACACACTACCATCAACTTGTGGGGATTCTTCTTTATCTCACTCACACTTATCCAGATCTCTTATATGTAGTGGGGGATGTTTCTAGATACATGCAAGAGCCACATGAGCTACATTGGAAGGCTACCAAGCATATACTTCTCTATGTCTAGGGAACCATTTGCTATGGGATTAATTATTTAGTAGGTTGGGTTTTTTATCTCATTGGCTACACTAATTCTGACTAGGTTGGTGATAACATTGATCGTAATTCCACTTCAGGATATGTTCTTAGTCTAGGATCAGGCCCCATTTGTTGGTTAAGTAAGAAGCAATCTACCATTGCTTTGTCATCAGAAAAGGCTGAATATAGAGGTGTAATCAACATTACCCTTCAATTCATTTAGCTACAACACTTGCTAACTGAGCTTGGTATCCTCTTTCATCATCTGGCTATCATTTGGTGTGATAATTAGAGTACACTGAAGGTTTGTAGAGATCCCATACAACGGTAGTAGACCAAACACATCAAGATCCACATGCACTTCATCTACAAATTGATACATGATGGAGTCATCAACTTGTAGTACTGTGCCACTTCTGAATAGATTGCTGACATCTTCATGAAGACATTCACTGAACAAAAGTTTCATTTTCTATGAGACCTTGGGGTGGACACTGCACCACAATAGCTGCCATGTGTATTTAGTGTCTCTTTTGAGGGGGGGTTTGTTCCCATAGGGTTTTCCCTCTTTCCTCTTTTCCTTTCCATTTTATATCTCCTTAGTTAGACTTAAGGTGGGGGTGTTAGCGCTAATTATTTCTAGTTATCTCCACTCTAAGTTCTGATTATCTCCACTATGCATAATTATTGCATGCTAAATTAACAAATGATCTAACTGTTGCATGCTTTTGAGTTAATCTAACAAAGAAGGCTTACTTATTATAAGGTCAATGCATTCCTTTAAGTGAGTAACAAAAAAGGTTTTTTTTCAATCAGCTGCGCTATTTTGTTTTCTACTCTTTTTTTTTTTAATCTGCAAGTTTTCAATCTAATCTTGTTTTTCTAGCTAGATCTATAATTTATTTTGTAGGTTCAGCTGTAATTCTACAAGTAGCATGGTGGTTGACATCAACTATTTCATGGTTTTTTAATATTAATAGTAAATCATGCACCTATCTACTTGTAGACAACTAGAACTACACTCATCCACCTTGCATGTGCCCTAACAAGCCATCATAACTGCATTAATTTTGATAGCCTAGGGGCCTTGGTTTACAGGGAGGAAACAATAAAATCTCAAATTATTGAACCAATAAACATAAACTAAATAATATTATTTATATAATGGTTAAAGTCCTGCAACTTAGAAATACAAAAGTTTTATACATTTCCTAACATCCATCCGGATCCATACTTTTTGATTGGCCATCAGGGAGAAATTTAATTCCATGTTAAAGTGAAACAAAGGCATATAGTCTCCATCCCAAAGGCAAGATGTATTTCTTATGAATCCCAAGATGAAGGAATGGAAGGTACGAATCATTTGGAATAATAATAGATCTATCTTAAGTGGGGATTGGAAATATTTTTGTCTTGGAATGGTCTTGAAGAAGGAGACATATGTATCTTTGAGCAGGTGGGCAAGAAAAAAAAAATATTGATACTTCAATTTCATAGCTTTAAGGCTGTATAAAATGGTACTCCTTATAGAGAAATGAGAGGGATGGTAAGCAAAAGAATTAAGGATAAATTTACATCCCCATAAATGACTGATATAATTTACTATCATGAAAGAGTAAAAGCATTTGAACCAATAATGAAAAGAGTGAAAACATTTGAATCAATGAATAAAAATGATCAAAACGTGGGATATAATTCACAATGGTAAATGGCAAAGGTGACGTAACCTAACACATTTTATGGTCAAAATTATTATGATAGCCTATGTTATACTTTAATTTAATGGGAAATCAAACATATTCCAACATAATTATGCTTATATTTCCATAGGGTATTATACCTTAATATCATTTTTTTAAATATATAAGAGTTTAAATTTTATTTTATTTTTTTAAACTATATAAATTTGTATGCATTTATAATTTTTTTTAATAGTAATTCTTATGCTATAATCCTTAATATAGTTATAAAAAAAATTATGATCTTTTTCAGTAACAATTTTAAATCGATATTAAAATTCTTTATAAAAATTATTGTAATTTATTTTATAAATCATATTTTCACCTTATAAGTTGTAAATATGTTTTTTCAATTTTTATTTCAATTATACACACAAAGTTTTTATTTTTCTTCAATTTTTTATTCTCATTTGAATGTTAGATTTAGATATTATTTAAATTTAATACTTATCTCAATTAATTTGAGTGAGTTATATTTGGTTGACATTATCATAGTTTAACGTGACACAATTTGATAATTTGCAAGAGGTAACATTCATACATTTTATGAGTAGCGAGAAAAAATACTTGGATGATTATTTTCACAAAACAATATTATAGATCATATGTTGCCTTTAGAAAGTGTAAACAAAGAAGTGGTAGATTTAGGGTTGTATCGAGAGGAGCCTTTTTTTAAACTTGAAACAGTCAATAAATATGAGAAAACAATTCAAATATGAATATTGTAAGAGACCCATACTTCATATAGTCTTGTACTTTATGTATCATAGTTTGATATTAAATTAGTAAGGTTTATTATAAAGTGACTAAAAATTAAATGTGTGTAAATATAAAGAATATAATTATTATTTATTAATAATTTATTCAAGTTAATTAGGTGAACAAATAAATAGGATTTGGAACTTGTTGTAAAACTATTGTCTAAATATTAATTTAAAAACATGCTTTCAATATAATTAGAACCTTACCCATAAATTTGGGTTTGGTTGAGGTCTAATGTAAGGGGCACTACAAACACATTTGAAAAATGTCAAACATTTCCTAAATAAATTGATGATTAGTTTTATTACTTATAATATTTAATTTTCTAGCCCAAGTATATGCACTATGACTTGTGTGCTTGAAATATCCTACTTATGTATGTCCCTATAATGGATTTGGTATACCTACAATATCTTAATTACACAAGCCATAGAATCTTCAATAAAAAAAGCATATGTATGAGAATATGTTAGGGGTTAATGACTAGTTTGAACTAACTAGTTGTCTAAGCATCAACTTGTCATGCCCCTAAAGGTGGGAACACAGTTCATAAATAATAATAAACTGCATAAAGTAACTAGATTAAAAATAATTTTTTTATAAAATAGATAAACCTAATTTTTGAACCAAAAGTGATCTTCCTTATTTTCATTGTGTGCTCTTGTAATAGTTACATGTTTGATAGATGTGTGAGATTATTAAAATGAGATAATACACTTGACTTATATACAAAATTGAATTCCAACTCGAACCTTATTTTGTGCACATCGACCTCTAATAGTTAGAAGTAGGAAATGCATGAGATGAAAGTAAATATGATGAATCAAGCTTAGAGTGAAACTATCAAAGTGAAAAAGAGTGCTAAGATAGCTTATGAGAGGTTCTAGAAGCATTGATAATGTCCCTAACAAAGAGATTATGAGGTAAGAGAATCAGGGGCAATCATTTGGGGATGTGGAAAGGTGTAGAGATGCCATTAAAAATTATCAATACACACTAATAATGCTTAATCTGGATAAATATTTGATATATGAAAGAGTGTACTTAAGAAGATAAAATAAAATTAATTACATGCCATGTGGCTAATTTTAGGTATCTACATTTTAAACCACTTTAATATGCATTACCATACATTTCAAAGTAGAAAAATGATATATAAAAAGGATACACATACACATTTGGATATCTAGTAATGATGCACCTTGAAATCATCATTTCTTGAAATCTTTAAAAGCATTTATATTTTCTACACAAACATGGTTGAGTATAAGATCTAATAATAAATTATGAAATATTAAATATTAAATTTTGAAATAGTGTTTAAAGAAGAAGTGAAGATGAAATAGATTCAAGCACATTATTCGACATAGGCCTTCACATTTGAGTAAAATTTGAGTCATTATAAATTGAAATTAGACACCCTATCAAACACAAACCTCCAAATTTAAAAAATATAAGTTACTAAAAATTCTAGCTAAACATTCTATTGAACACTTAATTTGATGGGGATTTTTGGGGGACATTGTGGTAGAAATTGGGCATGGTATTATATTTTATCTTAGCCTATCATCCTAAAATTGATGGGAAATTATAAGTTGTGAATCATAGTATTGGAAGTTTTCTAAGATTTTTAGTTGGAGACTAGTTGAAAAATGGGATTTATTATTGGCCCAAGATAAATTCACTTACAACCATTCAACTAATTTAAGTACAAGTATGAATCCTTTCCAAATTATATATGGTATAATTCCAAAGGTGTATGTGAACTAACAGATATAACTAAGTTGAATAAAATTCCTAACAATGAAGATTTTGATTAAACAGTGCATTATGTGCATACAGAGGTTGATAGGAGATTAAAGGAGAGTGAAATATGATATAATAATCATGTTGGCAAGATAAGAAGGGAATGTAATTTTGAATTCAGGGGCATGGTTTTTGCCCATATGCTTAAATAAATGTTCCTAAAAGGTGAATATTAAAAAATCAATTGGAATAAGATTGATCTAAAACTCAGAAGTTTTGGTTGAAAGATAATTCAAGAAACAAGAACAAAACAATTGTAATAATGATATCTCTAAGAAGAGATGTTTTGTTGATCAAATCTATAGATCCAAACATATACCTATCTCTGAGAAGAGATGTCTAATCTTCCTTTTTGAGTTAAATCTTTATTTATACACATTTTGAAGGTAGGAGGATGTGGAAGGTCACTAATCTCAAGGGAGATTAAATGGTTCAACTTCCACGATTCACAACAATACATAATTCAAAGAATTATTATTTTTTAGAAACATACTATTTTTAGACTACACTACTAAAATTGAAATTTAGGGAGCTTCTATTTAGTTTTTGGAGGTCAAAACCCACCAATTAGAGCTCTGTGTCATCTCATAACATTCCCCTCATTCTTAGCTTTCCAACAGTTTAAATGGGGAGTCAAACAGAGCTCTCCCAAAAGTTTTGCCACCAATTGGGATAAAACTATCACCGAAATTATCACCTAAAATATTTCTTAGATCATTCCTCCCTCCTTGAGAAGCAATGGTCCCCATTGCATCAAGATTTGTCATCAAGTGTGGCAATTGTGTGTTGATTTGATTCCTGATGCATACATAGAATGGATTGTGCTTTATGGAACTATACAAGGCCTAATTGTTCACCATTTCTATATAACCATCGGTCTATGGGTAGAATGCCATGAACATCTTCAATTTGGTATCTATTTGCTTCTATTTTTATGTTGTTTGTGTAGTCAGGGCTGTAACATCAACCCTTTTGGATTTTTGTAGCTTGACCATCATGAGACCACATTTTTTAGGACTAATCAGGGAGATAGATGTAGAGGGTGGTACCTCTATTACCTTGTAGCACCATGTTCCAAGAGTGAGGGTGATCCTTTGAGTTCTTGATTCATAGATGACATGTCAATCATACATGAATGGCTAACCAAAGAGTAAATCACAAATATCTAGATTGAACACATCACATAAAACCTCATCTTGGAAAGGTTTTGTTGCATATGAGAGAATACATTGGAGGGTGACGTAGAGATTTATACCTAGACTCAACCATCCAATACTGTATGGCTTTGGGTGAGGCTTCATGGAAAAATTTAGGCTTTTCAAAACATTAGCAAAGATTAAATTCTTTTGACTCCCACTATCAAGAATGAAATGTAGAGGCTTACCTTTCACCCATAACTTAGAGTGAAACAACCTTTCCTTGTCATTTGGCCTCTCCTCATTGGTCTATGATGAAGCAACGATGAAATCGAGCTGAAAATCTACAATCTCTTCTTCATCCTCTTCAACGGTATGGTGTGTATGATGCAGAGTAGTAGATGTTGAGGATTATGAATCAAAAAGTAGGGATTTGATGGCTCGATATTCTTCTTTGTAGTGCATTCTATATTTGTGATAATCACACCATTTCTTAGTCTTCCCCCATATATACCATTATAGTCCACCATGATATTTGAGAACCTTATATTTCTCACTTTCCTGGTTGCCCAATCTCATAGATAGAGAGTGAAAAATATTAATGTAATCTTGAATAGACTGTGCCTTACCTTGGTGAAGTTGTTGCCACTCTATATATAGATCATCATATGTTCTAATGGGGTAGTATTCTTCCTTTACAACTTCTATGAAATCATCCTAGGTAGGTTCTACCTTAAGCCAATATCATCCATATTGAATCTCTTCTTGTACACTTCCCACCAATTTTTGACAAGTAATGATGCTTTCAAAATAGTAAAAGTGATCTTCTCTTTATCGATGTATTTATTTATAGAAAAATAGGAAGATAATTGATCCAACCAATTTCTACTTCATTAGTATTGATTTTGCCTTCAAATGTAGGGATCTTAAAATTATCTTAAACCTTAAAGGGTGTTCAGGCACTAAAAGGATGTGGGGGTGTAGATGAGGAGCCACAATTTCCCATCAAGATTTTTTGGAGAATTTGGGAAAATTTTTGTAGCATATGTGCTTGCTACTATTGGAGGGATTCATTCACCATTTATTTTAAAGGATCAAATGTCTCGATGTTGTCTGTTATTTAAGGTCATTTGGAGTGAATAGATGGATATTTTATTAGATCTTGTATTTTAAACACAAGCTTCCTATAGTCTAACCTCATTCTTGGGATCATACACTCTTAAGACAAAACACTCTAATACCACTGGTCCAAAACTCAGAAGCTTTGGTTGAAAGATAATTCAAGAAACAAGAATAAAATAATTGTAATAATGTTATTTCTAAGAAGAGATGTTTTATTGATCAAATTTGTAGATCTAAACATATGCCTATCTCTGAGAAGAGATTTATGATCTTCCTTTTTGGGTTACATATTTATTTAGAAATATTTTTAAGGTAGGAGGAATGATTTGAGCATCATTTCAACTGACCATTCAGGTGAAGATTCTACCCCAATTGGTGGCAGAACTTCTGGGAGCCATAACTTTTGTACCATAGCTCTGTTTGACTCCCCATTTGAATCATTAGAAATATAAGAAGAGGAGAACATGATGAGATGGAATGATCTATGTTTTATGTTTTTTGACCTTTTAAATCTCAATAGAAGTGTCCTAAATTTTAATTTTAATAGTGTAGTCTAAAAATGGTAACTTTCTAAAAATAGTAATTTTTCAAATTTTGTAAAGTTGTAAATCATGGAAGTTTAACCACTTAATCTCCCTCAAGATCGGTGACCTCCCACATCCTCCTCCTACCTTCAAAGTATGTATAAAAATAGATGTATCCTAAAAAGGCAATCAGACATCTCTTCTTAGAGATAGGCATATGTTGTATCTACAATTTTGAGCAATAAAACATCTCTTCTCAGAGATAGCATTATTATTTGTGTGTTCTTGAAATACTATTCAACTAAGACTTTCAATTTTTTGATGAGTAGTATCAGAGACGTTTGTCTTAAGAGTGTATGATCTCACAGATGAGGTTAGACTACAAAATACTTGGGTGGAAAATATAAGATCTAGTAGACTATCCACCTATTCACTCTAAATGACCTCACTGAGACATCCAATCCTTTCAAGGAAATAGTGAATAAATCCCTCCAATAGTAGCAAGCACATATGTTATAGAAATTCACTCAAATTCTCCAACAAATCTCAATGGGAAATTATGTCTCCTCATCTGTAACCCCACATCTTTTTAGTGCCCCAACACCCTTCAAGGTTCAGGTGAATTTTTATATCCTTACATTTGAAGGTAAAATCAATGCTGATGTAGTATAAATTTGGTTGGATTAATTGTCATCCTACTTTTCTATAAATAAATTCACCGATAAAGAGAAGATCACTTTTTCTCTTTTAAAAGCATCATTACCTATAGAAAATTAGTGGGCAGTGTAGAAGAAAAGATTCAGTACGAATAATATTGGACTTGAGGGGGAACCTACCTAAGACAATTTCATATAAGCTATAACAGAAGAATATTAGACCATTAGAGCATACGATTATATGTATATAGAGTGGCAACAACTTCATTAAGGTAAAGAATAGTCTGTTCAGGGTTACATTGACATTTTTAATTCTCTATCTATGAGATTGGGCATCTAGGAAAGTGAAAAATACAAGGTTCTCAAATATCGTGGTGGAATACAATGGTATATACGAGGGGAAATGGAAATCTTTAATTTGGAAACCCTCAGTGAGGCATACAAGTTCATGGTGAAGATTGAGTAGAAGCATGGAAGAATGAATATGAAGACTCAACCTTCAAAATGGAAAAGTAATAAAGAAAGTGAAACACAAGGTCAAAATTAGAAGTAAAAGGAAGGGAAGACTAGGAAACGATGTGATGACCATAAATTTAGAACTCACTCCAAAGAAGAATGTTGACCCATCAAGTCCCTACTTTTTGAACCATAATCCTCAACATCTACTGCTTTGCCTCATACACAAATTATAGTCAAAGAGGATGAAGAAGAGATTATAGATGTTGAGCTTGATGCCATTATTGCTTCATCATAGACCCATGAGGAGAGGCCAGATGACAATGAAAGGATATTTCACTCTAAGTTATGGGTGAAAGGTAAGCCTCTACATTTCATTCTTGATAGTGGGAATCAAAAGAATTTAATCTCTACTAATGTTGTGAAAAACTTAAATCTATACATGAATCCTCATTCAAATACATACAATATTGGATGGTTGATTCTAGGGAGAAACCTTCGTGTCACCCACCAATGTCTTCTCTCATATGCAGTAAAACTTTTCCAAGATGAGGTCTTGCGTGATGTGGTCAATCTAAATGTTTGTGATGTACTCCTTGGTTAGCCATTCATGTATGATCAACATGGCATATATGAGTAAATAACTCAAAGTATCACCCTCACTCTTATAACATGGTGTTATAGGGTACTACAGGTACCACCTTCTACATCGATCTCCCTGATTAGTGCCAAAAAAATTGTTTTCATGGTGGTCAAGTCACAAAAATCAAAAGGGCCAATGTTGAAGCCCTGAATACAAAAACAACACAATAATAGAATTAAAAATATACCAAGATAAGGAAGTTCATGGTCTTCCATCCATAGACTAATGGTCAGGAAAAAATGTTGAATAATCAGGTCCTACATAGCTCCATAATGCACAGTCCATTCCAAGTATGCATCAAGAATCAAATAAAAACACAACTACCACACTTGATGACAAATATTTATGTAATGGGGACCATTTATTGTCAATGAGGGAGGAATGGTATGAGCAATATTTTAGGTGATAATTCAAGTGATAGTTCTACCCCAATTGGTGGTAGAACTTTTGGGAGCCATAACTTTTGCACCACAGCTCTGTTTGACTCCCCATTTGAACCGTTGGAAAGTTAAGAATGAGGAGAAAATGATGAGATATAATTTAGATATGATTAATGGTTTTTGACACTCTAAATCCCAATATAAGTGTCTTAAATTTCAATTTTAATAATTTAGTCTAAAAATAGTAATTACTCAAATTCTGTAATGTTGTAAATCATGGAAGTCAAACCAATTCATCTCCCTTGAGATTGGTGACCTTCCACATCCTCGTACTACCTTAAAAGTATGTATGAAAATAGATGTAGCCTAAAAATGCAATCAAACATCTCTTCCTAGAGATAGGCATATGTTGTATCTATAATTTTGAGCAATAAAAAATCTCTTCTCAGAGATAACATTATTATTTGTGTGTTCTTGAAATATTATTCAACCAAGAATTTCAAGTTTTAGATTAGTGAAGGAAGCTATGGTGCAAAATTTATGGCTCCTGAAAGTTCTACCACCAATTGGGGTAGAACCATCACCTGAAATGTTGCTCGGATCAAAGATCAAGCTTTGCATAATTTTTAGAAGGTTAGTAGCTAATTCACATGAAATAGAGTTAAAAAATGCATGTGTAATATTTATATCCATATATTATATAACAAACATGGGAAGGAGATTAAAACATTAACTATTAATTATTGATTAGATTGAGTAAACACCAAATAAAGAAAGAGAGATAGAGGCCATTTGGGACATGTATTAAAAATAAAACAAGAGGTAATGAGTAATATGAGACTTAATGAAGTGAAAAAATAGAGTAATTTAAAAAATAACATGGTTGAGTGCATCCAAAGTTCCTAAGCATGGAAATTTATTAGAATAACTTGTAATATCATGAGTAAAATCTCATGGATAATTTATCTTACCTTGGGTATTCAATTTAAGAGTATCCAATGTGAACGAGATATATTTCATCACTTTAGGCAATAGGTTTCTTTGAGTATTTTATAATAAGGTACATTAGTTCAAATTATCGATTCTCTAAGGTCAGAAAGATCATTTTGGTCATAGCTAAGGGCACACAATTTTTGTGTCCCAACACACCCCATTTTCTTGAAACTCAAATAAGGACCCATTATTGTCAAAACATGTATGTTCATGGTTCGTGTCAACCTTTATATTCTAACATTGATTATTTTCCTATATAATAAAATATGTATTCAATATCATGTTTTGATTTAAATAAATAACAATACTAATGGAAATATGTAGCTTTTTTATGCTTTGATGTGCATCGAGTTCTTAGAAATCCATATCTCTATCAGGTCTCCTAGATCATGACAAGTCTCAACATCTTGTTGAAATGTAGTTGCTTAAATTCATAATAGAAGTTCTAATCTTCCCAAACATCCAAATTAGTGAGAATCATTCACATGTCATCATCTTACTAAACCTAATCCTAGGTGGAAAAGTATAATTCATGAATTCATCCCAGGAATCAAGTCAATGAGATCCATCCATATGTCAAAATATTATAAACAAGGGATATAGTCAACGTTCATGAAAATTTTAAAGACTTGGAGTTCTTAGAACCCTAGGATTGATCAAAGTGGTGACATCTCAGTCACTCAGAGTCTATGAGGAGAAAGTACATGGTAAATTTTAAAAGGGCTTCTAGACTTCCAAGGTCATGCCAAGTGGTAAAATTTTATTGACTTATAATCTAAAGGATTGTTCCAATCTTAATATTTTCATAGTTTCAGACTCCTAGATCATGACAAATGGTAGAATATCATTCACTTAGATAAAATCAATTGCATATACAATGCAAATTTATATTTCTCTATGGATTATTAAGGGACATATAGATGTCATCATCATAGAAGTCAAAGGATTGATAGGAAAAGTACATAACCAAAATTTATAAGTCACTATATCAATGTGAACCATATATGTGTGTCATGATCATGTTAATCAAGAATATTCCAATCAAAGGTACATTTGTTAGAACCTTATTTTTTCTAGACTCCTAAAACCATTAATGTGTCTTCATCTTGGAGGCTTGAAAACTATCAATAAGATGGTATAGGGTAAAATGTAGCATTTTCTCTAGAACCATGAGATTATTTCACGTGACATCATCCTTTTCAATCACCACCTTATAGAAAGGGTACATAATCTAAATTTAAAAGACCCATGATTTTATGAGATCATGACATGTGATGAAATTATATTGATTCTTCATCCATAAATCATTCACATCAAAGTTACAAAATGGGACACTCTAGATAAACAAGATGATGGTAGGTATCATAATCTCAAGAGTCAAGATCTCACTAAGATAAATTAAAAATCAAAAGAGTTACAAATAATTTTCAAGATTTATAGAACCATCCACATTTAAAAATATCATTTACCCAAAGTTTTTCAATATAAGGTAGAAGATCATAGTCCCTAGGACTCTAAAGCTACAAGAATTTTACACATGACATCATCCCATGTACATGGACTCTTTAAATAGAGGTACATAGTTTGGATTTTGAAGAAAACTAAGTCCCCAATATCATAATAGGTTGAATATGTTTTGTAAGTCATAGATTTTAGAGCATGAAAATAATAAGTATAAATCATATCCCTCCAAGTAAATGAGATCCTAATAGATGTCATAATGCCATAAGGGCATAGCCAAAACACCTAGGTGAGAATTGATAGCTAGGATAAAAGCCAAAGAAATGATAAACGAACACCTATCTAGAGGTGCTAACTAAACATTCAAAGTTAATGAAAAGCTACCACATGGCATAAAAGACACCACCAAAGTTGACTTGCCAATTTCAAATTGAAAGAGGAAAAAAAATTAAAATCACTTGTTACATTAACTTTGCAAAAAATAGGCATTCAAGTATCAAAATTTAATAAATATATGTATAATAGAGAGAACATAAAAATTAATTTGATATTAGTGTAAACATTATAACTATAAATTTGAGCTATCAAGTCTTCAGGAGCCCTAGTTTTTTGGTAAAAAATTTACAAGTTTATTCCATATATCAAATCTTCAAGATCCCTAATTTTTTACTAAACAATTTGCAATTTTATTCAGCTAAAAGATTACTAAAAATTGTGTAGCATAACATAATGATAATTGCTTCATCTAGATCACCTATCCATACCCCTTCCCAATACTTAATCACTGGAACAATTGAGTATCTAGACATGGTTTAGGATAAGGGGTATGTTTATTTCCCCATAACTCAGCCCTTTAGGATGAGATTGAAAAAATAAATCCATATTTAGTCCAAGACAAAATATATGATGATAGGAATAGATATGTGGATTACTTACTTCCATAAAAAACCATGGGCGTCCATAACATAGCTATGAAATTAGAGGTAATGTCATGCATTAACCTACTCCACAATTTATTTTTTAATGGTGCTATTATAAGAGACTATTTACACCGATGGATTTGAAGGAACATGGTTGATTACATTTTTGGTGATGTTTTTGATAAATATATATGCATTCTAATGCATAAAATGGCTTATAACCAAGTCATGGCCAATGCCTGGCTAGATCATACAAAAGTTGAGGGAAAGCTTAAGTAATGACTAGTCAAAGGAGATAAATTAAACATTCTAGGATTCATTTCTTCAATGTCTATAGCCAAATTTAGGTCAAGAATTAGGATAGCTGTGGCATTTTTCAACATGTTATATGTGTTTTTGAGTACCACTTATGTGCATGAATAATGCATGCCCTTAATGAACTGTTGACCAAATTTGAGTTTCAGGTCAAATTAGGACACCCCTTGTAAAAAACATGATTTTTAGGCCTATAAGGGTGTATAATATATTTTCATGAAGTGTTTTCTAGGTCATTTTATGTCAATTAATGTTTTACTATCTTTGCTCACTTAGTTTCTAAGTTCATTTATCATTTTGAGTCATTTTTAGGGTTAAAAATGTGTATTTAATGTTTTGTATGGGTTTATTGGGAAATTTACAAGTTTAAACGGGTGATGTCATGCCCCATGTGTCTAAAAAGGTCTTAATTAACTGAAAAAATTTAAAATTTTAGGTTCATCAGAAGAAAAGTTAGTTTTTTTAAAGAAAGAAGAGTTTGGCATTTGTACAGCCTCCTTAGGAAGTGTGTCACTTGAAAAATGGTGAAAATTTTCTCTTAATCTCCCCAAAACTAATTTACACATTTTATTTGCTTTTAAAGTGCCATTTTGGGCCCAAAACTATTCTACTACATTTTTACCCTTTTTGGCATATTGAAGTGACACTCAGGTGTTTGCTTGGTATGGTCGACACAAGGGGTTTCAAGTCAGAAAATTATGCTAGGTGATACTAAACTTATGTATATCCATTTTAATATCAATAAGTTTGATTTTTTTTCAACCATGTTTTATGAACCATCCATTTTAAGTTTAGCTTCCAAAACTACCTATGAATCTATGTACCCTTCAAGTTTTGGTCTTGTTTGGAAAAATCCATAAAAATCACTTACTAATATTGTTTACAAATTATTTTTTATATCCTATAATTTCTTCCATTATTTTTTTCACATTTGGAATTATTTTGATGGGTCAACTACATCACATTCATAGGAAGATTCAATTGTTGTGTAATGAGAAATTTTTTCACCATTTATTGCTTTGATAATGGTTTTAGAGGATGAATTTGGGTTTATTTACATGTATCCAATGCTTATTATCCAAATTCACTTTTCAAACTATTCTCCCAAAGCAATATTTATGAAGTTCCAGTGATATGCTACTTGCTAGCTAATATGCCATGAAAATGCCATACACAGTTGCTTGAAGAGAAAATTTACATTGAGATCAAGTTATATTGACTTGATACAATACTTCACAAGTTGGTGAAGTTTAATGTTCACATTAGAAGGATTTTTTGGCTTCCTCATGAAGTCTTTCTCATGCACATTGTTCGTATCTACTCTTTGTTGCCTATGTATATATGAGTATCCACCTACAGGTGGCTAAACAAAGGTCTATATGCTCTTGAATAAAAGGTTGAAATTATTTTCCACACCCTTATTAAATTTTTATAATTTTTATAGACCATAAAATCCTTATTTTTAAGTGTTAAATGGATACATAAGATGGGAGGCTATCTCAAAAGGTGCAAGGACCAAATTCTGGGAAACTTTCTCTAAAATGACCAAACAGAGGTCTAGGGGTGTTTTGGAAACACCATAAAGTAATGTTGTAAGACATTTTATTACTCATAATATGATTATAATATATTATATACCTATTAAAAGGACCTATATAAGGTTTTAAAGGATAATTTCAAGTGGAAAAGGGTCATTTGGGATCTCAAATTTTCTTCCAAACACACTAAATTTTTCCAATGCTGTCTACAAGCCTGAGAAGCAAATGAGACCTTTTTCACCCAAAGGGATAACCAAACCTTGATACTAGTGTAAATGACTTAAAATATGGATATAAAATTAATTAAATAGAGGAAACCATCATATAAATTGATATGAAATGTTTCAAGTTCATGTACCCCTAGAAATTAGTCTAATGCCTAAATGTGCACTTACAACAGGGTAGACTAACAGTTGAGTTAGCATGAGATTTTGATGAGTATTTAAGACTTTTAAAGGTGACTAAAATTATATAAAAAATATATTTAATCTTGAGGATTCAATGTATTTTTGTGGAATCATGACCAATACCCAAATAGCTCAAGTATTCATCTATAGCCTATAGGGGTCTTGAGAGAAGAAAATGTCTTAGTCAAAAGATGAAGGTAATATTTGAAGTCAATGGGATATATAGGTGAATGAAAAATAAATATGAATTATGTGACCTCAAAATTCATTTCAAATATTTTATTAATACCATAATAAAGTGATTGAGACCCCTATATTCACCTACAGGTAGGGTCTTAAGGGAAGGGTGTCTCAGCGAAGATAGTGACCCTAGATTTATGCTAGAAGGTTGTTTGAAGGTTTCAAAAGGAGAATGAAATTTTAAAAATGTAACATATTAAAAAATATGGGCTCAAGGTGATCACAAAACATCATAATCAAGGTCTCAAGAATGGAATTAAACACCTACAGGCTTGAGATGCACCCATAGATAGGGTAAAAAGAGAGTTGTCTCAGTCAAAGCATTGGGGAATTCATTCATGAAGCAAGGTGTATGAATATGGTGAAAATAACTTGAAACAAGTATTAAATTAACCTAGATAGTTACAAGGAAGGTTATTTATTTTTATTCTTTGAACTTGGATCATGCAATAGTCATACATAGCAAGGTCATCTAACAGGGGTTAATGCCATAACATGGTAACATAGTCATCTCAATCAAGAATTATGATTATATGTGAAAGAATAATTTGATGAATAAGAGTATGTATGTTGTTTATAAACTCATTAAAAACTTAAAAAACCACTCTAAAGACCAAGATTCATATAAGTATACCTGCAGGTAAACATCCTAACATAGTCATAGTCAAAACAAGTGTGCTCAATCTTAACTAAGCAAAGCATGAGAGAAAGGTGGAAATGGATGAGGCGATGAACTATAACCTGTTAAATGTTTTTATGATGAAACAATTACATCCCCACATATCACAAAATAGATAGAGCTAGAACTCCCATCAAGCAGCCTATCACTCCATGTGATTAAACCTTGCATAGTCTACCTATAAAAACTTAGTCTTGGATTTTTTAAGCATTGAGGGGTCAAAACACCAAAAAAATTCTCAAATTTTATATATAAAATAATAAAAACATAGATAATCCCCTCAAATATTTTTTTTCATGATTGAATAGGGTAATACCCCTTTGTTCTATCTTAGAGGTAGAGCACTTTCGAGGAGCAAAAACCCTATAGATTAAAGAGAAAGTGATAAAAAGGTGAACCAAAAGTCAATGAGAGCCTTAAGGAGGAATTGGAGAGTTGAATAAAACATATTAAATAATGGATAACCAAGTAATAATGATGTAAACCAAATAGGGCACCCTACACTCCTAAGGTTGCAGTCATGCATGATAGGCATTTCTAGGTGTAACAGACCAAATAAGAAAACAAGGAAACTTATAGCCCTAGGAGTGATTTAAAAATTATTTTATCATGTGTATGGGATTATTAAAATAATATTTTTTTAATCGATTTGGATGTAAATAAATCTATCAAAAGTCATTCTAAACTCAAATGTGTAGGTAAGCCTACTAGGCAAAGATACGGCCTAGTGAGCAAAGAGGAATTCATTAAATTTTTTGATCTTAGACATGATTTGAAACCTATTTTAGCATGTTATTGAGTTCATTACAGATGTTTCAAAGCTTTTTGAGAGAAAAGGAAACCTTGGAGAAGCCATTTTTGGCTCAGAAACCCATTAGGCCTATTGAGATGAAGGAAACAAGCTCGATAGGCTAAATTAGAAAGATCATATCTCCCATGAAGGTTTACATGGTGGAAAAATAAGTTGAAGGTGTTTATAAAGGTCACATAAGATCATTTTTTATATTTTTTCTAAAATTTGGATGTGGAACGTTTATGAACAATCCTTAAGATCCAAAACTACTCAAAACCCCTTGCAAACCCTTATTAAGGACCAATTTAGAAAGATTGAGTTGGAAATATAGTCTAAGGGAATATTTATCTAATGAAACATTTTATAAATTAGATAGTACTCACCCAGGTTGTTCCACACATTTTTGTTGTATGAAATAGTACATATAGAGGTATAAATAAGGTTTTTCTCACTATTTAGTGTGTTGTGTAGGATACAGGAAGATTCGAGAGATGAAAACAAGTTTGGGTGGAATATTGAGACTTAATATAACTCTAAATATTAATTTAATTCAATAAAGTAACTCCTAGGTTCCCTAACTAGGTGATTTAACTTACCTAGTCAAATCTGGTAGATTGGACAAGCTAGTAAAGAAGATGGAAAACTTCAAGTGATCTCATTTCAAGGTGTCCCTAATGCCTCTAAGGACATGAAGGGTATTTATAGGTGTCATACACTTCCTCCCATAAATTTTTATGGACAAATAAAGGCATTTTTGAGGCCAAGTGTGTAGGGTACATGGAATGGTATTTTTTTGGATAACAGATGATGATGGTTCACTTTCAAAAGTTTCCAAAAGACTAGGCATATAACCAACACATGGAGAGGAATTTATGATGTACATAACCTAAATAATAATCATCACACCTGGTCCTCATTAGTTATAATATGTTCAAATAGGCACAATCATGAAGGCATTTTTTTGTGCAAATGGAGGAGCTTTGTGCCACTGTGCATAATTTTAATGACTTGAATGGACACTTGGAATTATATAAATTTCATGTTTCCTCCAATATCATATTAACATGAACAATTAAATCCTTATATCAGCTTGACAAGTGTCCTTGTGACCCTTGGATTTCTCTCTTTCTCTTTCTCTCAAACTCTAAAAGAGTTAGCCATTTTGGTCATTGTATTATATGCTCCACCTGAGTATAGTGAATTAATACTCATTTTATACCCTTTTATCAATGAAATGAATAAGTGTTACCTATTAATTAATATTCATAAGTGTGTTGCACTTGAATGATGAATCTTATTTAGTGAAGACTATGTATTCCTAGCATGTGGTCTCATGCTTTCACCTTGTTTGCAGTTAGAAAAATTTTCTTGTAGGGCATGTGAAGTGTTTTAGGGGATGTCAAATATTTATTTAGTTATTATTTTAATTATTTCCATTCAATTCCTCTTGTCTAGTCCTCCTAGCTTTGCACATTCATCCATGACCTCACAATGTAACATTGATGTGAGAAGATGAAGATTGAAGGAATGTGTGTTTTAGTTTGTTTCTTGGTCTCAAGTGTAGAATGAAATTGGTTGGAAGTCATCAAATTGATTTGGTATGTCACCTCCTTATTTTATATTTACTTTTAGTTTTATCTCTCCCTTTTTAACCCCCCAAAGTTAGTAGTAGATTCAATCCTAAGCGGTACATCAAGGGAGCTAGTCCTATCTAGAGATTCGCCTCATTCCTTAAGCTATCCAATATAATAGATATGAATCCATTATACCACCTAGATGAGGATATATTTTCATCTCCTCGAAGGGTGAAAATACAAGTGACAACATGGACATAATTCTTACTTCAGATAAAATTGTGGTGCTTGGAGAATTTATTAATGTCTCAATCAAGGCACAAATACTCAAGGTTTATGAAAGGACATCTAATTAAAATTTTTATATGATGTGTTATATAGTATACACCATCATGGGGATAGTTCACATGACTTATGGATAACCCTAGGATCCATACACATGATATATTAATAATAAGGTATATGACAACTATTCCTTGCTCCATATTTATCAATTTAAGAGGCATATAAATAAGATTTCATAACTATGCATGATGGCATACCAATATATTTATGGGAATTACATGTCTAACCTCTCAAAAAAATAAGGAAGAGAATAGTGAAAATTGGATACTATTGGATCTATCATGATTGTATTATAATTAGGATAAAGGTAATTAGAGTTGATCCACTGAATCTCCCTTATTTTGTCCCTTATAAGTTTACAAATTAGGAGATAACTTTCCAAATATATAACAACTTGGATGAGGAACTCATTTACAATAATCAAGAGTATTACCATAAGACCCCTCTATGCATTGGTCAAATATAATACACATTGAGGAGTCACCTCAGATCAGTTGAGAGGACCAGAAACCATTATGGGTTAACTCAAGCCTAGTTTAGAGACTAGGATCCCAAGGGTAGAGTGAGATAGTATTTCATCAACCTCATAAAGTAGGGATTCCACATCACTTATGACCATAAGATATATGATCATGACCTTGTATTCATAAATGTTGAATATAATTCTAAGCTATATGGGCAAATGAATCAATATAAAAAGATTATGGAGGTAGCCTAGGCCATCCAATATGACTAATCAATCATAAAGGGGTAGGTGCACAAGATAGTGGAGAAAACCAAGAAAGTTGTGAGTTACCAATGGCTTAGTCTCAAACTTAAATATCACCTAAGCATGATCATCCTCAATTTCCATTAAAAATTAAATTTGTCTTTTTAGAAGGAGTTCGTTAGAGGGATGTAGATCCCTAGATAAGAAGGAATATCCTTAAAACAACCATCACCTAAATTGGTGGAAATAATATAATCTCCTATAATAACTATAATAGATTCATATCCAATAGGTCTACAAGTTACAAAATTCTCTACAACATCATTGTCCCCATTGACTATTATCTAGTAGATAAGTCTTCCTATGTTCCTACAAAGTTATTTTGTTATAATGACTTGCACAATCCTAGATTCAACACCTCCATCCTCTCAAATTGCGCTTCTTATTATTCCAATGCTTATATCCCCTATTTCACCAATAATTTATACTACACCCCCACCTTACACTATTAAAATCACTTAATTCCCACTCCATCCACTTCAAGGTAATCCATTATGACTAATAGACCATCCATTATTGCTTACAAAAGGAACCATAGGACTACTCCAGTTTCAACTCCACATGTTCCATTGGAAGAAATACCTATCGAATGAGCACCTAGAAAATAAGGTCTCTAACATAATAAATTAGAGTGAATAAAGGAGAGGCCTAAGAGAAATAATAAAGAAGTGGATATTGTCCATGTATTATAAAGTGATGAAGAAGTTAAAATATGGGTAAATAAATAGGAATGGGTCTCTAGAATAGATACAAGGCCATAATAAGAAAAGCATTTCTCTAAGACAATGAATCAAGATGAATATGAAGACATGGAGATATTGGGGGAAGATGAAGGAATGGAACAAGGAACAAACATTGAGACCATATATTAGTGGTATATGCACAATCCACATTTTAATAATTCCATATTATAGGCCTCACTCAAGCAACTATAGCCTCAACACTTAGACTCTACCCTCGGGCCATTACTTCAATATCATATTCTCTAATAGATACATCGTCTACCAAACCAACCACAAACATTCTAGCTAAGAAGGAAAGGCAAGTATAGAATAAGGTAGTGTCCTATTTTTCTTATTTAATTACTATTATAGATTATTATATTGCCAATTTTCCATCTATTAGCTCAGATAATACACCTCTTTATCCATTTGAGTTATTAAAAATGTATTGCAAATAAACCCAATCATTATATCCTCATCCTCACATTGATCAAACTGAGCAACAAGTTTTTGATTATTTACATTCTCAGAATCATTTGTCCACTACCTCAGTAATGACCAAACCCCAAGGCCCTAAGAAGAAGGTCCATTTTGAATATTTGGTCACTATCTCCATTTTCAATCCTCGATCTCTGCCAAGGCCATCCACCTAGTTGGATTTATCCATATCCCAATCCACTCTAACTAAATTGTCAATAATGACTTTCAAAATAACACTAGGGAAAATAATATATGTAATGGAGACTACACCTTAGAGGATTGCCTCAGATTGGAGCATGATCATCCCATCACTTCCCAAAATCCCTATTCAAATAATTGCTTCTAGACTTCCACTAGGTTTCATACCACCTCTCGTTACTTGATGAGATAGTAAACCAAAAAAACAAGAAAACATTTTAATTGTATGGGTTATAGAGTTGTAAGAATGAAATAAAAGATAGGTTTGATCCTCATTGAATTTCATGTGATAAGTACCTACTTCAATAAGAAGAGTGGTGAAATCAATGAAAAGTTTAGTGTTTATTCTTCATTAATCCATGAATATTTTGGTTTTATAAATTTGCATTTGTATATTTTATGGGGTAGTTAATAATATTGATTCCCCTAAATTATATGGGTGTGAGTTAATTTTATAGGTCAACTTGCCTATTATTTAAAATTAATTTAATACATATAAA
Organism: Torreya grandis; assembly: GCA_037957365.1. Taxonomy (NCBI): domain Eukaryota; kingdom Viridiplantae; phylum Streptophyta; class Pinopsida; order Cupressales; family Taxaceae; genus Torreya; species Torreya grandis. The sequence continues at coordinate 437,959 of JARHVA010002847.1, read as the reverse complement.
TATAATTTACCACTCTATTAAAATTAAATATGATGTTTTTCACCATTATATGTAAATAGAAATCCACCCATATACTCATAATGGACAATTTTAATATAAATAAAGGGATGGAGGAAGTGTCTAAGGTTTGTTATATATTCACATAACCATATAGCTTATATACCATGTTATGATTCAATTGTCTATTCACCTTCTCACCTAAACACTATCTATTAACTTTCATTAGACTTTTGAAACACATACTTATAGATTCACCAAAAAAAACCCAATTTAATTTCTATATATGTCACTAAAATTTAACCTAGGTATAATTTAAAGAGTGAAGAGGAAGAAGGGAGTGGACAACAACATAAGGGATGAAGTTGTGTTTGAGTAAAGAGAAAAACTTTTCCCATTATCCAAGAAAGAAACTAATAATCCAAATGACCCCATGGAATATATAAAGGACTTCTACACTTTTTTTAGAAACAATAGGGGAGGAAATAAAGGAAATGTATAGAAGTCAAGGGTAGGCTAAAAAAATAGTTATCCAATAAGAAATCATTCAAGATCCTAGGGATATTGTAGACAATGTATTGAGCACAACCACTAGGTTGCATGACATTTTGAAGGTAGTCAGGACTTCTAGGGGTGAGTCATAGCCTAAATAGGGAATAATAATAAATCTTTAGAACCAACTGAAATAACTCAAGAAAAGACTCAAATTCTTGGTTCAATGCTTAAATAATAGTGTATACATTCAATTAAAATTTATGACTGCACATCAAGTAGTTTGAGCATTAAAATCTATAATTTCGAAGAGAGATGGTGTTTTTCAATGTCATTCTTTGATGAAAGTTTTGATAACCTAATTGGTAGGTCAAGAAAAAGAGGACATTGAAATTTTTTAAGATATGAGGTTTAGTAGCATGATAAGTTCTATAGAGTAATTGATAAATAATCCTAGTTTTGAAGTGATTATTAAAGCAACTACAAATAATTTTAAAGCAAAGTTGGAAGACACCATGTATAAAACCTATGAGTAAATTCTATAGCTTATAAATTTTTCAAAAGATAAAGTGACTAAATTATAAGCACTTTGGGTAGGATTAAAATCCTATGAAATTGAGCATCAATGTTTAATGAGTGAAATACATAAAATATTCAAACCTTCTATGCTCAATTTTGATATTATAAATAAATAATTTGATGTTGCCTATGCATTATTTAAAAATCTAAAGAATATTGATGATGCCTCTAAGATTATATCTACTATTCAACTAACATCTACATTGGTAGTTCATCCTTAATCGACACTTCATCATATAGTGCATGTTCCTCCTCAGTCTACTGGTGCTACATTAGTGGCAACTACTAGCTCTTCATCTATTTCATCCTTCAACTTTAATTGTGACATTGGGTTCATAGTTTTCTTCTTCATCAGGCAATGCCAAGTTATCACCTTAGTTTCACACACACACACACACACACACACACACACACACACACACACACACACACACACACACACACATTATTATTACAAAGACTCAATTTTTATTCCATTTTGGGCATGCATATATATTTATATTGTAAATATACAATTTTAATTGGTTTTTGCATTTTGTATCCTATACATGCATATTCTGCATGAGTCCTAAAATTGGAAGCTTTAAATTTAAAATTTTCTTTTAGGATGAGGAAAACCCTCCCCAAGATTACATATACTTGTATTCTTTCACTTCGAAAGGGAGGATAATTTTGGATGTTAAGATTAATAATAAATTCTTAGGTTTGTTCTGTAATTGGTCTTTATGTGCAAATATTTTTCTTCTCTAGATTTGTGAGTCTTTAAATAAGTTCTATCAATCTATTTCCTTAGCATTTTTTTGTGCATGAATATTCTTTGATACAATTATTTATATTTTGTAGTAGTTGACTTGAGAGATTTATGTGTAGTAATCCTAATCTCCCTTTGTAGATGTGCAATTGTAATCTCATAAATGTAGTAACATTTGATTATGTGAACTAAAGTTTGTTTTATTCTTCTTTCTTTAGAATATTAACTATGTTTGATTGTCTATGTGATAATAATAACTTGCAATAATCATTGGTTCCTAACTATTTTGTGGGCCCTTAGTTCAAGATCCAACTTAGAACGATTTCATCTTATTTGATTCACAAAGCCTTATTTTGATCCCTACCCTTCTTATTTTTGAATTTATTTTCATTATTCCCACCTCTAGTTAGATTCATCATCGATCTAACCATCACAACCAAGTCTATACTCACATTATTTATGAACCATCCAAGGTATACAACTACTTCGTTTACCACTAGTCCACCACTAAATTATTTACAGAACCCAATACCCTGAAACTCATGCCTTGGAGTGAAAATTTATTAAAATATCCTAAAATTTTAGAGGCTCCCTTGTAAGGTTCCTTGGTGTGAATAAAACCCACATCAATAGGAGTTTATGTGGCACTAGAAAGATGGATTTGTATTTATTAAAAAATATCACTTGAGTTACATTTGATATACCCATAAGATTGATAAGGTCGACCTCAAATATTTACTTGTTATTACCACCTTTACAAATACATATAAAATTTAAGCTAGATAGAAGTGTCTTAAGAGGACCTTAGGCCCAGTCATATTCCCTAAACAAAAGACATCGTATTATTCTACATTTAATGGATCTAGTTTTGTTATCTAGTTTTTCTATTGTCATCCCTAGAGATGTACATTTTTTTCCTAGAAACCCTAAGAAGTATTTACATTCCTTTTCTCCCTCGAGAGGAAGGATTATTCAAGAACAAGTACAGTATTTAAAAACTATCCTATGGATATTGAACCTAACCCATGAATATGTATCCTACCATATTTTCCATTTTGCCTTATAAGATATTGCTTATGACTGGTTCAGTAATCTCTTAGAAGACTCAATTACCTCTTGGAACTAATGTCAAAATACCTTTTTGGCATATTTTGGACAAGTCACTAGCCTAAGTGTCATATACCAACACTTTGAAAGCATAAGGAGAGGATCCAATGAACTAATTAGAGCTTTTAACGTAAGATTTGAAAAGATGTATAACCAAGTAGATTCTACTTATAAATCAGATGAGGTGTTAACCTTGACATGTAAAAGAATGCTTTGGATTCTATGGAAAATGTATTTCTCCACAAAGCACCTAATATTAATACACTACCTTTGGCTTAAGCTAAAACTATTAACATTGAAAAATAGTTTAATCCCTAATTACAAGTCTTGACCCCAATAATGCAGAACCTCTAAGATTCAACCTTCATATATCACACCTTGGATTTTTTATGCCTATTTATACCTTATATGGCCTTATATGTATATTTCACACTTGAAATTCTGACTTGTCTTTCTATCTTATATCATGAATCTTGTATCTATTAGACTAGGCTCATAAGTATTTTTGTATACATTTAATATTATTTCCTTTAAAGAAATCTCATTCATTTTAAACTTTATCCTCTTATCCTTATTGAAACATTCATCATCCTCTCATATATCACTTCCTAAATTCATTCTATATGCATAGTTCAAATCTTGCTATACTCCCATATAGGCTTGATGGCTTCTTGCATGATATAATGTTTTTGTTTACATTATAGGATCATACATGAAAATACACCTACTCCTTCACACCTCCATTCCATCATCTAAATAAACCATACAATCTCCCAATAACAACTCTCTACTAATACTTTCTTCCTTTCTTGTCACATTTCCCTTACTAGCCCTAATCCCTCTTTTAGTAGCCCCTTTTCCTCCTTTTCCAATGATATGTACATGGTAGGATAATAATTGAATACCCAAACTAGTTTTATGATACCCTCTATCCTCCCTATGCTTCACAAGAAGTTTCAAGATTCAACTCATCAAATAGGTCACTTTTCTAACTACTTTTCTCTTCAATAAGGCCTCTTGACCCCTATTTCAAACAAGTTCACCTTATTACATATGTATAAATTCCATATAAGTCTAAAACTATTATAATATTTTAGAACACATGACTCCCCAAATAATCACTAAATTTCATAAGATTTTTATGTTGGAGTCTCAAGATATGCACATTTTTGTCTAGATACCTTAACCTAGGGTTTCCTAGTTTTATGTCTAGATGAAAGGATATTAAATTAGTTAACAATAACTATGACAAGTTATGAACCTTTATATAACTTAATTGAGGTATATCTTTTCAATAATAAACTCTCCAAATGCTTAATTCCCTTTGATAAAATTTGAAACACTCTTCTACCAAATTTGTTGCCTCCATAAAAACTCTTCACATTTTGTCTAACCTCCAGAGACTTGCAAGACTCTCCAATGGAATTATTTTTATTTGTGGTTGTCACCTAGACAGAGTATCTTCTCAAGATTTCAACTCACAATCCTTACTCTTATTACATTATATTAGTGTTTTTTATGAATAAAATACACCATGTTTTGGTTATTTCACCCTATAAATCCACTTAACATTTATTATAGCTCATTACTTGATTCTTCCATTCAAGTTTTTTATGAAAACACACAAAATTTTGAATTATTTCTATTTAACTATACAACACTAATAGGTTGCAACTATAAAGTGTCTTAAATACTATTTAAAACATTAAAGGACTCATAAGGTTTAAAAACATAATGTCTCATAGGTACATTACACAAACACATTAACCTTTATTAGTTCATACAAATTGTCTACAATTTCATTTATGTCATTATTTTGTCCTTCAAGGATATTATAAGGTATTTTGGCCTACATTCATTCATTCTTTCTTCTTCATACATATATTATAGTTACATTAACCTAATCCTACAACCTTATACCCCTTACTCCTAAATCCCATACTATCCCTCTTTAATAGGCATTCTTTCCTATTTTCATGTTAGTTCCTCATTGAAGGTAGTTACAAACCACTTGCCTCTTCAAGTTACATTCTAATCACATTATATCTTATACATTATACCAATTTTAAGACTCTATTAAGACATCTATGACTTTCCAAAACTTAAAACCATCATTTACATGACACACAACACCCATTTATCAATCTACGCTAGTTTACATAAATATTCAAAATTTTAGATTCTACGATCTGGAGGGAAACTCCAAAATAGATTTCATACCTATACACATGGTCCTCAAATGAGTTTAATGAAAAAATAAGGTCCATAATCAGCCTATAATACTCAAACCAAATCAAAATTATCACAAGACATATTTAAATACATTGGTTTCTCATATTGTCGTATGATGCTCCGCATCATACTCTCTTGGCAAGAAAAGATTTGAGCTCTGCTCAAATGGACTGCTCTATTCTTCTTTCTAGTCTTCTGATTCTTGATTCTTGGATCTTACTTATCCTCTAATGATCGATCATGCTTAAACTTATCTTTATATATTCTCTCTTGTTTTCTTCTATCAAATACAATTATTTCTTCTTTCTTCCATTGCATGTATCAACAATATCTAATATACACTCATACCTTGATATTTTACTTTGTCATATGGGTAGTCTAAGCCCCAAAATAATACTAGTATATCTATACTCTCATCTTCCCATGTTATCATATTCAAGTTTTTAACAAAGATAAATGCAATTTCTTTCCTCACTGCTAGTTCACTTAAATTCAGGCATCCATATGGCTCTATGTTCTCTAATTTCTTCATTTTTTCCATCAATGCTTCTTTTTCTTGTTCTTTGTCCTCCATCAAGAGGATATCAATTGATACAAAATATACCTTCTCTTATTTATATCTCTCAAGATCTTTCTTCTTCAATTATTTCATCATTTTCCTGAGTAAACCTGCATAAACAAAGCCAAGTAAAGTAAAACATGTCATGATTGTAGACTCTTGAGTCTCATTAGCTATTTCTTCCACCCATTCTACACCTTTAAATTCATAATCTAGTTTATTTTATATTTCATCTTATTCTAACTCATCTTCCACTTCTTATTTCTCTCTCTCATGTGTATTATATTCATTGTTCATCACGTCACTATGCAAATCTTATTCTAGTACTTCTATTTCTACCTCTAATTGTTCAATACTTTCATATACAAACTGATAATTAGAATTCATTCTCATTTTATCTTATTTTTCCTCATTCAATATTACCTCATCCTATTCAAGGTTTTATTCACCTTCATCTTCTTGTTCACTCATTCTATACTTCATTGTTTCCTTCTTGAGTTATTTTCAAAGCAACTTTTTGTCTTCTCTTTATTCTATCATTGTTTTCCTCCTCTTCATTTATATATTTATTGGCCACTTGATTTTCTTATTCGTCATGACCCATCAATATTATGGGTTCTCTTTTCCATTCATTTACTTTATTATGAGCATTAACTCATCTAATCGATGTCTTATCTCTTTTATTTCTTCTTCTATCTCTTTCCTCTTGGTGTCTTCTTGCACCTTCCTCTGTTTATGGCGTGTTGCTTCAGCCATGCCTTATTTTTTATTTTCCTTTTCTATCTTCATCTTACCTTTGTCTCAATCTTTTGGTCTCACATGGAACTATTTCTCTTAATAATTTTCATCTACTATCAACCTTCCACTTACACTTCAATACCCTTTCATAAACATTTCAAAACATAAAATGAGAAACAAAATTAAACATGTACCTTTCATTTGCTTGAAGACTATATTTATCCTCCTCCCAAATTACTTGTATCTCTAATACCAAATGATGTAGACCCCCTGATCTTCAACCTTCATATACCACACATTGGATTTTCTATTCCTCTTTATACCTTAGATGACCTCAAATGTAGTTTTCACACTTGCAGTTCTTACTTAGCTTTCTATCCTCTCTCATGAATCTTATTTATAATAGACTAGGATCATAAGCCTTTTTTTTATACATTAAATCTTATTTGATTTAAATAAACCTCATTAATTTTCAACTTTTTCCTCTTATCCTTATTGAAATAGTCATCTTCCTCTCATATATCACTTCTTAACTTCATTCTATATGCATATTTCAATTATTGTTATACTCCCATATAGGCTTGATGGATTCTTGCATGATCTCATGTTTTGGTTTAAATCATAGGGTCATACATGACCATAAACCATCTCCTTCAAAACCCTATTCCATCATCCAACAAAACCATACAATCTTCCAATAACAACTCTCCACAAATACCTTCTTCCTTTCTTGTCACCTTTCCCCTAATAGCCCTAGTCCCTCTTTTAGTAGCCCTTTTTCTCATTTTCCAATGGTAAAAACATGGTATGATAATAATTGAATAACCAAATTATTTTTTATATACCCTCTATCCTCCTACTTCAAAAGAAGTTTCAAGGCTCAATTCATCACATAGTTCACTCTTTTAACTACTTTTCTCTTTAATTAGGCCTCTTGAACCCCTATTTCAAACACAATCACCTTATTCCATATGTATAATTTATTTTCATGTATAAAAACATCATAATATCTTATAATAAATAATTTCCCAACTAATCACCAAATTTCATAGGTTATTGATGGTGGAGTTTCAAGATATGCATATTTTTGTCTAGAAATCCAAACCCAGGGGTTCCCAATTTTATGTCAAGCTGAGAGGCTATTAAATTGGTTTCAAAGAACTATGACCAATTTTATAACTTTATATAAATTAATTTAGGTAAATCATGTCAATACTCAACTCTCCAAATGCTTACTTCCCTTCGATAAAATTTGAAACACTCTTCCATGCTAGTTTCATAGAATTTTGTAGTTATTCAACCTCACTGTGTAACACTACAAACATAGTATGAGAAATAAATTTTACTAAATGACTTATAGGGTTTATAAAAAATATATTTCCTCTATCAAAACTCTTCACATGTTTTCTAACCTCCAAATACTTGCATGATTCTGTAATTGAATTACTTTGACCATGACTATCGCCTAGACAGAGTCTCTTCTCAAGATTATAACTTAGATTCCTTACTCTTATTATATTACACAAATGTTTTGTATGAATAAAAGACACCATGTATTGGTTATTTCACTCTATAAATCCACATAACATTTACTATGGATCATTACTTGATTCTTCCATTCAAGGTTTTTATGGAAACACATAAAATTTTGAATTCTATCTCTTTAACTCTACAACACTAACATGGTGTAACTTTAAAGTGTCTTGAAGAATATTTGAAACATTAAAGGACTCATAAGTTTTAAAAACACAATGTATCATAATTAAATTACACAAACACATTAACCTTTATTACTTCATGCAAATTGTCTACAACTTCATTTCTATCATTTTTTTGTCCTTCAAGGACAATACAGAGTATTTTGGCATATTTTCATTCTTTATTTCTTATCCATACATATAATATAGGTACACTAACCTCCTTCTACAACCTTATACCCCTTAAAACTCCTAAATCTTATATTATCCCTCTTTAACATGCATTCTTTCCTATTTTTTTCTTAGTTCCTCATTGAATGTAGTTACAAACTGCTTGCCTCTTGAAGTTAAATTTCCACTCACATTATGTCTTACAGATTATACCACCTTCAAGACTCTTTTATGACACTTAGGACTTTCCCAAACTTAAAACCATCATTTATGTGATACACAACTCCCATTTATCAATCTAGGCTATTTTACATTTATTTAAAATTTTTAATTCTAAGATTTGGAGGGAAAACCAAAATAGCCTTCATACCTATACACATGGTCCTAAGATGACTTGAAAAGAACCATAAGATACCTAATAAACCTATAAGACTCAAACCAAAATCAAAATTATCATAAGACACATTTAAATACATTAGTTTGCCAGATTACCCAATGATGCTCTACATCACCCACCCAATATTGTTTCTACTTTTCTTACCCTCAATCCTAATCTGAATGATAATCAAAATGGTGTGGGTAAATCAAAACTAGTGGTACACCCAATTACCTTTTTTTGGCCCACATAAAATGAGTAATAATAATGCAATTATTAAAAATATATTCAATATAAAAAACATACATTATTTTTGTACATAGTAAGCTTAAAAAGCTTACAAAAAGAAGAGTTGGTTATAAAACCAACCAACAAGTGAAACCAAATTATAATAAACAAAAACATAACAAACCAATAAATTAATTTGGGTCATAAATGATCCCAAAAACTCCCCCTTGATCTAAAGGGGTATGAAAGATCTAGAGTAAAAATACTTTGAAGTTATCAAAGGATATCTGTTGTAACTGCAAGTGGTGCATTGTACCTCTAACACTGACCAAAAATTGATGCCACTCCATAAATAATCCCACCCTACAAGTTATGGAATAAAATTCTAAAGAACATGACCAAGTCCTTCTCATCCCTTATGATTATCATATCGTATTATAGTATAACATAATCAAATCCTATCTAACTACATCGATCCACATAAGGTCCCACATAGGAACCCAAGTGAAAAACTTGTACTATGTATTGGACATCTCCTTCATGTCCAATTAACACTGAAAACCTTTAATAAACATTTAATTTTATCATAACCCCTATCAACTTGTAATATCATTGATGACTAATTGAAAAACAAATAAATTCAATATCTACTCCTTCTATCATATGAGAGGTGAGAAGTTGTGTATCAATATAAACAACATAAAATAAACATTATCTACTCCATGTCATGAAAAATAAATGAGAGAAAGCCAAAACTAGAATAAAATTGAGAGAATTAAACTAATACTAACAAAATTTATATTCAATCATGATCCCAAACTCTGAGTGAATAGCTAACTAGAAAAGGGAATAGTCCTCTAGCCTCCATCTGATCCTCCAACCTCCAATCATTGATCACTCAAAATATGATATTAGGTCCATTAGGACCATATACCTCAATCATTAGGGGCATTTCCTAATCAAATGAAGTGTCAAAATATCCTAAATAACTAGAGTAACTAAAATATATGACACTAGAATGATCCACATAATTTGATTCAACTTTATTTTTACATGGAGAACGGGGTCATCAAGAAGAACATACATTTACAAGATCTATAGTACCACCACATTTGAAACATCTATCTTAGTTTTCATTTCTATGAGATCTAAAATAACTTGAATCACTAGAATAACTATTAGAAGAGTGCTTGTAGTTATTCCTACATTTAGAAGACCTTGGAGAGTGTTGATGTGAATGTTGTGGATACCATCGAGAATGGTGTGGAGATTACCTTGAACAATGACTCAGAGAGTGTTTCTAAAACTATCGTTGTACATGAAATTAATATCTATGATAGAAATTGTTCTTTTTTTTAGTGATCCTCTTTAGTAGCTATACTCTTCTTCCTTGCAAATTGTCTCTCATGTTGAGTTAATAACTCATAAATAGATTCAAATGTGGCATCTTTAATCTTAGCACTAAGCTGTAGCATTTCAACAAAATTGGTATATGCAGAACTAAGACCATTCAATGTGATGGAAATTAAAATTTCATCATAGATACTATCATCTATGGTATAGTACTCTTTTTTTAGGGTTTTCATGTGAGAGAGATACTCAGATACATCTTCATAATTTCCAAGCTTGTTATTAATCAACTTCATTAAGAGATCAATCTTTTTATAAGTATTTTGTTTTTCATACAGATATTTTAATGTTTTCCATGCTTTTCATGCACCAATTTTAAGTACCTATATATAATGATAACCTATTTAGTGCAGGATGCTTTTAAAAATGTGAGTGCACACTTATCTCATTTCTAGTACTCAACTAACTTTGTAGCCTCAGTTGGTGATGTGGTTTCTTTCTCTGTGATACCCCATAAGTCATTAAAAATGATTTTATTCTCCATGTTCCTACTCCATTCCTTGTAGTTTTTAGGTGACAATTTTCTTTTTTCAGATATGAGACTAAAAGTTTTAGCCATGATGCAAAAATTATAAGTAAATCAAGGGAATGCTATTTGAGGTTTTACCTTTACCTTCAAAAATAGCTTCTATTTACACAAATACAAAGATGTTCAAATTTTATCAAAAAAAATACACCTCATAAATCCTTATTACATCCTTATATCACCATTTTAAATGATAATCTTATTTTAACCTTATGACTCCTTTGTTACAAAATGATGTCAAGAGAAATAATTTTTGACAAAAATTAATGTTAATGGGTTTTGAACCCATGACTTACTTTTTATCATGTGACTACAAAAAGTCTCTATCCACCTTGCTTTCAAGATTGCATGAAATATAGTATAAAGACATTTAATATGCCCTTAATTCATAGTCTATGAAAAATAAAAAAATATGTATGGTAAATATTTTACCAAGTATTTTTACTTTTCATGTGAAGAGAGTTATTCCACTGGCTTTCCTTATGAGACCCATGGTAAATGTTAAATTTTTCTCAAACTATATCACAACATTATTCTTTAGGAAAATAGTATTTTATCAAGTCTAGCACCATGCTCATAGAGATGCCATGTTGCTTCAACTTTGTGAAGGACAATAAAATGTCAAAAATAATTCTTCTAGGATGCCATACATGTTTGATTAAATTTTGCTAATGTGGAGCCTCCTTTTTAAGAAGTTATTTATTTTTTATCAAAGAGACTCCTTTACTATAATTGGAATCATCGTATAGGTGGATGTTATTTTTATTGATTTGAACAACTCGATATGCTCAATCCAATGCTAATGGGTGCAAATGTTTGATTAGGGAAGCATGGTCATGAGGCGTTTAGGTGTATAACTATTCAATCAATCATGATATTTAATTATATTAATCTGAGTAAAATTTTAATCAAGTAGGTATATAACTATAGAACTATGCTTTAAGTGATTAACAAATTCTCAAAGGTGGTATTCACTGATGACTTCTATCCTCCTCTCTTAAACATTGTTGTGCAATATTCAATTTAAGCACATAAAAAACTCTTTCCTCCTTTAATCCTATGCTCGAATACAATTATTGGCTTGTATAAATGGAGTAATAATAGTGTAATTATTAAAAATGTATTCAATATCAAAAATATACATTATTTTTGTACATAATAAGTTTAAAAATCTTACAAAAAGAAGAGTTAGTTACAAAACCAACGAATAGTTGAAACCAACCTATAATAATAAAAAAAAAACATAAAAAACTAATAAATTACTTTGGATCATAAATGATTCTAACACCTTTATCCCATGTTACACCTAATTGACACCTTAGCTTCCTACATAATCTTCTATCTGCATCTAACCATCAAAATCAAAACCAATCTTTAATACCAGTAAATATTACAATTGCATAGGGTTCTACTTCTAATCTATAAAATAAGAATTAGATTTTATCCAATAGATAGTATATAAGTTAACCAATGTCTTTTTGAGTATGTAGAAATGAATGGGAAATATCATGAGGTAGAATACTAATCAAAATTCTTTGTATCAGAGATACAATAGGTCTGTTAATATATCCAAAAATAATATAAAATAATATCCACCCAAGAAAGTGCCTAAAATAAACACCATGGAAGAAACACTTCCTAATTGGTGGAGTCCACAACACAATGCAACATGGTGAGCTAGACTGTATATATTTTTTCATTGGCTGTGATATTTTTCAGAAGGAAATGGAAATATAAGAAGGCTTTAAAATTTATCTAGAGACATCTTCTTCTACTACTCCAGGTCCTATTAAAATAATTTTTTTTGAGACACGTGACTTATTATTCCCAAAATAAGACACTAATGAACCAACATATAATATATATGAGATACATTTTTTTCATCAATTCCAAAGGAATAATTAAAATTTAAGGAATAAGTGGCCTACTACCACTTCAATGCCTTTAAGCAATAGTGCCACTACTCCTCTAGACCCAAAAACCACTAATAATCCACCTACTCAAAAAGGGAATGATCATTTTCAAAGTGCATAGCCATAGAGTAAATAAGGATACAATATTGTTGAAGATATGAAGAAGATAAAGGAAAACATTGCTCTTCACGATCTATCTTAGATCACCAAACAAAGATAATTATTGCCCAAATCCCTAACTAGGAGATCATCTATTGACAAATCAAAATTTTTGCATACAAATGTGGTCATTTACAAGGATAAGACTAAATTACCACCTTTTCTCTTAACTATCAAAATATTTGGAAATAATGTATAGAATTTTTTGGTTGACTCAGGGGCCTCAACCCATATGATACACATAGATGTATGGAAGAAACAAGTTTTGACACTAAATAAGTCCAAAATGGTGGTCCTACAATTGGATAAGTATTCTATCCCATCTGTTTGGGATTTTAAAAATGTACACATTTAAATTACCTCTAAGCCTTGTGTGCAATAATACATTAACATCTTGGTTTTTGGCATTCCTGAAGCCTATGGCTTATTGTTGATCTACAATTAGTCTAAGACACTAAATATGTACATGGAAATAAACATATTATGCATGTGGATACACATCCATTATATTCACAAAATATAAAAGCATGACCCCATATTCATAAATGTTGAATATGAGTCTAAGGCCTATGAGTGAATAACTCAGTATAAAATACATATGGTGGTAGCCCAGGCCATCCAGTATGATTTCTTCATCATAAGGGAGTAGGAACATAAGACAGTGAAGTAGGTAAACAAAGATTCAAGTTACCAATGGTATCATCCTCAATATCATGTATCACCTAAGTATGATCATCCTAAATATCCATTTCAAATAGAATCTAGCCTTTAGATTAGTGTTCTCCTTAGAGGAGGTAAATCCCTAAATAAGAAGGAATATTCTTAAGGGACTAATATCACCCCAATTGGTGGCAACAATGCAGTCTCCTACAACATAAATAAGAGCTTCATATCTCGTAGGTCTAAAATTTATACCATTGTCTATAAATACATTATCCCTATTGAATATTGTCCAATAGGTAAGTCTTTTTACATTCTTAAAAATTTCTTTTGTGACAATGACTTCCACAGTCCCAGATTCAACACATTTATCCTCTTCAATTATGCTTCTTATAATTCCAATGCCTACATACAATGTTTCTCCTACCAATACTAATACATTTCCACCTTCCATTATCCAATTCACTTCATTCCCCACTCCATCAATTTTAGTGCAAGCCGCTACGAATATCAAGCCATCCATTTTCACTTACAAAAGGAAGCTCAAGATGCCTCTAGTTTCACCTCTAACTATGCCATTAGAATAAATACCTATCGAATGACCACCCACTCAATAAGGTCTTCTACATGAGAAACTAGAGGGGATAAATGAGATGCCTAAGAGGACTAAAGAAGTGGAGATTGTCCATGTATTGGATAGTTATTAAGAAGATAAAAGATGGGGAAATGAAGAGGAATGGGTCTTTTCAATAGAGAAAAATCCATAATAAAAAATAAACTTATTTGAGACAATGTATGAAAAGGAATATGAAGACACAAAGATATTGGGGGAAGATGAAGGAATGGAATAAGGAAGAAAGCTTTTATATTAGAGATTAGAGGTAGATTCACAATCCAAATTACAATAAGTCCCTACTCTAGGCCTCACTCAGGTATCTATATCCTTAACTCTAAGTCTCTCCCTCAGGGCCACTACTTTATTATCATCTTCTTTAATAGATACATTAGCCTCCATCCCAACCATAAACATTCATACTATAGAGGAAAGATAAGTGTTAAATAAGGTAGTGTCCTCCATCTCTTCTTATAGTACTATTATAGATTATTAGATGTCTAATTTTCCATCTATTAGCTTAAATCCTACACCTTTTTATCCATTTTTGTACTTATAAAGGTATTTTAAAGAAGCCCGATCATTATATCCTCATGCTCACATTGAGCAGATTAGCCGATAAGGTTTTGGTTATTTAGATTCTTTGATTCATTTAACCACTTTCTTAATAATGACTAAACCCCAAACTCGAGCAAGAAGGTCCATTTTTAATATTTGTTCACAATATCCATTTTTAATCCCTAAGATCTTCAAAGGGCATCCTCCCAATTCGATGTATCCATATCCCAATCCACTCTGATTGAATCTTCAATAATGATTGTCAAAATAACTCTAGAGAAAATAAGATATGTATAAGAGACTATACCCTAGTTATTTCCTCAAATTGGATCATGTTCACTGCTCCACTTCCCTAAATCCCCAATCAAATAAGTACTCCCATGTTTCCACCAGGTTTCATACCACCTTCTATTGCTCTAGAGGCCAATCAACCATGAGAATAGGGAGAACCCTTTGTGTCTTCCTATGTTAGGGAGTCACAAGAAATAAATAAAGATAGGATGGGTTTGGTCCTCACTTAATTGCATATGATAAGCACCCACTTTAATAAGAAGAGTGTTACAATTTGATGTGTGAGGAAGAGGAAGGGAATGGAAAATAGCATAAGGGAGGAAGTTATGTTTGGGTAAAGATAAAACATTTTCCCATTATCTAAGAAACAAAATAAGAATCCAAATGACCCCAAGGAATATACATAAGACTTATATGATTTTGTAGACATAAAAAGGGAGGTAATGAAGAAAATGTACATAAGTTAGGAGTTGGCCTAAAAAAATTCTCTAGTAGCAGATCATTTGGGTTCCTAAGAATATTGTTGACAATCTAAAAAGCATAGCCACTAGGCTATATGACATTTTAAACACAATTAGGAATTATAGGGGTGAGTCATATCCCAAATGGGGAAGAATGATAAAGTTTTGGAACCAATTTAAAAAACTAGGGAAAAGATTCAACTTATTAGTTCAATGAACAAGGAACAACTCATACAATCATTTTAATTTGATGATTTCATAGGAAGGAGTTTGGGCCTTAAACTATGTAATCTCAAAAAGAGATGGTGTTTTTCATGGCACTCTTAGATGAAAGTTTTGATAATCCAATTGGAGAGCCAAGAAAAGGAGGTCATTAAGATTTTTAAAGATATGTGGGTTACTAGTGTGATAATTTTTATATGGAAATTAATAAATAGGCCCAATTTTGACACACTTCTTAAAGCAATTGCAAATAATTGAAAAGTAGAGGTGGAAGGCACCATGTATAAATCTAGTGAGTAAATTCTATAGCTTGTCAAATTTTCAAAGGATCAAATGACTAAAGTAGAAGAATTTAGGGCAGGATTCAAACCTATGAAATTTGGAATCAAATGTTGATGAGTGAAATTCAAAAATATATTAAAACCTTCTATGCTCAATTTTGATATTATAAATAAATAATTTGAGGCTACCTATTCATTATTTAAAATTTTGAAGGTTGTTGAGGATGATGAGAAGATAGTGTCTACTACTCAACCAACATTTACATTGCTATTTAACCTCAAGGCCCACTCCATCATGTAGTACTCACTCCTTCTTAGTCTACTAGTGTTACATCAACGATAATTTCTAGCTCCTTTATATATAACTCATCAAATTTAGTTTCCATGTCGAGTTCATAGTTTCCTTCTTATTTGGGTGGCGCCAAGTTGGAACCTTAGTTAAATATGGATGTATATATTTTCATATATTATACTATTATGAAGACTTAGATCTTTTTTATATTTTGAGTATGTATATATATTTATATTTTAACTATACAGTTTTGGCTGGCCATTTATTTTATGTCATGTACATGCATATTGTGTATGGAAGCTATAGTTTTATACTTTTTTTGGATTTCCCCAATATTATATCTACTTTTATCCTCTTTATTACAAAAGGAGGAGATTTTTGGTGGTTAATATTATTAATAAATTTTGATGATTGTTCTACAATTGGT
Source organism: Torreya grandis (assembly GCA_037957365.1). Lineage (NCBI taxonomy): Eukaryota > Viridiplantae > Streptophyta > Pinopsida > Cupressales > Taxaceae > Torreya > Torreya grandis. The sequence continues at coordinate 421,219 of JARHVA010002847.1, read as the reverse complement.
CTCAATGTGAAAATCTTGTTCTTATTCAAATTTATGAGTATTTATAGAAGTTATGTTAATATAGTATCTCAAAAATTTGGTTATGCATGAATATTATTTTATACAATTATTCATATTTTGTAATAGTTTATTTGAGTGCTTTTTTTTTAATAATGATAATCTCATTTTGTATATGTGTAATTATAATCTCAAAAGCTCAATAACCTTTGATTATGTGCACTAAAGTTCATTGTATTCTTTTTTCCTTGGATTCTTAACTATTTTTGACTATATGTGTGCTAATAATAACTTGTAGCAAGCATTGGTTCTTGAATTTTTTTCCAACCCCTAGTTCAATATCTATCTTAGAAGGGTTTCATCTTGTTTGATTCACAAAGCCTTATTTTTTTCCCCATCTTTCTTCCTTTTGAGTTTCTTTTGATTCTGCCCACCTTAGGTTAGATTAATCATTGATCCACCGATATCAATTAGTTATATACTCACATCATATCCAAACCATCTGAGGTAAATAATAGATCCTTTCATTATTGTTCCACCACCAAGTATTTTACAAAACCTATTACCTTAAAATGTATGCCTTGGAATGAATATTTCTTCACTAATACTAAAATATTAGAGGCTACCTCGTAAGGTTGGTGTGAAAAAAAGCCACATTATATATATATATATATATATATATATATATATATATATATATATATATATATATATATATATATATATATATATATATATATCTATGTGTGTGTGTGTGTGTGTGTGTGTGTATATATATATGTATATGTATATGTATATGTATATGTATATGTATATATGTGTGTGTGTGTGTGTGTGTGTGTATATATATATACATACACACACACACACACACACACACATATATATATACACATATACATATATATATGTACATATATATACATATATATGTATATATGTATATATGTATACATATATACATACATACACACACACACACAAACACACATGCACACACACACACACACACACACACACACACACACACACACACACACACACACACACACACACACACACACACACACACACACACACACACACACAATAGAGGGTCCCATATAAATAAATATATAGATGGAACTCCCATGGGAGGGCCCCTTATAAATCTAACTAGAAATGTTAGGGGCCATAGGTAGTCCCTAAGTATTTAAAAAATGAAACAACCACATTTTTATTAAATTTATAGGTCCATGGTGGCCTTTACATTTTATATGATTTTTTCCATGACTAGGAATTCATTGCAGACCCACCAACTTATTCATTGGATTGTAAATTTCCACTAGTCTATAACCTCAGGTTCCTCCCTAATGGAATAATTTATTTAATACAACATTATTTAGTATATTATTTTTATGTGAGTTATAACAAATCACCTAAGCATAGTGTTTGTTGTCAAATTTTAGGGTATAATTCCTTGTCTTAAAGAGATCTAAAATTCTATTTATATGTAGCATTTTATGACTAAATAGCTTGAATGAATTGGATGGTTTATTTTTTGTATGATAAACACTAAACAAATAAAAAAATTGTATCAAATACATTAATTCCTTAGGATTATGATGGAGAAGTACATTGAGTTAGGGCAATGCCATTTGAAGTGTTACCTCAATCACAATTTGAAATATTTCGTAAAATCTTTTTATTTGAATGGGACTCTTTATACATAATTTTACTATTTTTTAAGTATTATAGTATTTTATATATATATATATATATATATATATATATATATATATATATATATATATATATATATAATGCCTCTATCATGGATAAAACCTCTCTATTTCCTACTATGAACAACAATTTGCTAAAGCTCACCATATGTATCTTCATATTTGAGTTAAAGAGTAGTGTGGGTATTTTTTATCATTGTGAACTAATTTATTATTTCCAAACAATACATTCTAATAAAATTGCATCTATTCATTTTTATCATTGTAAGATATCGAACATGCTTCTCTTTTTAGTTTATGCCTAGTATTTTTATACGTCCTGCACCTATGCATTTGTCTTCTTCTGAGCTTCTTATTAGTGACTATCTCATTTATATGTGTTTTGATATTGGAAGATGGATAATTAATCCTATGTGTTTAGAACATAATATAACATGAACCCATCCCTATGTGTTCTAATATTTCTTGGTTAATTTTAAATTATAGATCTTCATGAAACAAACCCTATCACTATTTTTTGAAATAAAATCTTATATTTATCATCATTATATGCATTATGGTCTAAGAATTCAACCAATGTGTCCTTTGTTATCTCTTCAAAACTGTCATTCATGAGTATTGTGCACTTTTTCCAGTGTTCCTATGATCACAAAGCCTTGGATATTATGGTTTTATGTTATGAGTTTTTTTAGTTGTGATTTACTTTATTTGTATTTTGTTTTGTTCTTTCAAATTGAACATTAGTTGATATTCATTGATAAAGTCCACAATTTTTTATTATTAGTATTAGTATTAGTGTTGTTCTAAGAAGTAATTAAAAACTACTTTTGATTTGTAAGGTTATTTATCTAATAATTTTGTTTTCTTATTAGTCTGGTAAATCCTAGTCAGTTTATTCTATAAAGCTAATATTATCTATAAATAACACATTTTTTGGTTGAAATTGATGTACCAAATAAGTTAAATTTTTTATGGGGGTGTTATGCAAGGGGGTTAGGGGAGGGGGTATAAATGGATAAAATTTATCTCATTTAAATGTTTTAAGGATGATACTTTCATACATGGAAATTCAAAACTAAATTGTTACTAGCTAACAAATATGTATAGAACATTATCAATAGAAACATAAAGAGATTAGCATATGCCATTGCAGGAGATAAATGGGATATTAAGGACTATAAGGCAACATAAACCATTGATAAGTGAATTTATGATTCATATATACATCATATATACCATTCTAAGACCTCCAACTTCATCTCAGAATCATTAAACAATATTTTTGGTTCACAAGATGGGAGTGGTGTAGTGGCATTCAAGCATAAATGTTTTTAGACTCAAGATAGAAGACAGAAAAAATATGGTTCAACATATAATTAAGTTTCATACCTATAAAAACTAATTGACTAGTATACAAATTAAGGTAATAAGTTAGGATGCAAAAGTTATTTTATTTAATAATATGCCAAATATATATTAAAATAATTTTTTTACTTTAAGTAAAATAAATCCATGTCTAGGAGCTTCAAATGTGGTTTCATGTAGTATCTAAAAATAATATAGAGATATTTTTATAAAATTACTATGATAGTTTCTAAATTGTTATATTGATATTGTTCATGAATGAGTTTTAATATTGATTATGAGAAAAATAAATAATAAATATTTTCTATAGCAAGGTTGTTTGAGGGAGAGACGATATCATAGGAGTAGGGGGAAAATAAAAGGCTAGAAGCCCTAACCATTGTAATAGGGATTGACCACCACCACCCAAAAGCTAGTCAACAGATTTTAGAGGAGGCTATTCGCACGATGGAAAAATGGATTGGTTTTGTAATGTATCCTAGAGAAAAGGAGGTAGAAACATAAATGCAAAGAGAGATTTGGGAGGCTATAGAAGGTTTAGAAAAGGGTTTGGATTATCAACAAAATGAAAACTTGTGTGGTGAGTCAAACCCAAAATCTCCAAGTTTCAGAGCTAAATATCCTGAAGAGGAAAATGTGCCTTCAATTTTAGAAGGATTTTTTGATTTGGACTCATAACCCTAGGAAGGTTTAAAGATTGGTAAATATAAGGAGATCATTTGGGAATCCATGGATCATGAACAAGCTATATCTCGCATGGAATAATGGGTGCTTATTATCAAATTCATCAAGAAATGGCCAGCCATTAGTGAAGTCAAAACCTCAGTGGAAAATAATTTGGGTAAGGAAAATGAATTCAAATTTCTACCAAAGGGTTTTCTCATCACCATTTTCCCTAATATATAAATTAAAGATTATTTTTTTAACAAACCCTTTTGGGCCTTGCATGGAGCTTGTCTTTAGCTCTAGCATGGAAGCCCAATTTTGATGCACTTTTGGTATAACCAGGTAGTTATCCTATCTAGGTTATATTTGATGGTCTTGCTATGGAATATTAGAGTTTTAAATTCCTATCAGGCCTAGGAAATATCCTTGGTTCTAATTTGAAATTATATCCAAATACTGAGGTAGGTTGTTTGGCCTCTTATGCAAGGATTGGGGTTTTGATTGATTTGAAGGATGATATCCTAGAAAATATTCTTATTAAATCCCAAGGGTGGTTTCAAAATAAACCTGTTAATTTGGAAACTATCTCATTATGTTGTTTCAAATGTAGGGGTACTGGGCATACCTAGAAATTTTATAGGAAATGGAGAAGTTGCTAGGATATTCAAAGAAAAAAGTTTCAAGCTTTGGAAAATAGTTAGTACATATTCCATGGATTTTTGTATTCATAATGCTAGGGATTTATTCTCCATACAAATAAGGATTTTGATGGAGGATAACAGGGAAATGTAAATATCAGAGGATCATCCTAATAAAATGTTTAATCCATATTTGAGGCCACAGGATAATGTTATTCTAAATATTCAAGCTAACTCTTATATAAATCAAAATCCCACCAAAAATCCTAGTGTTAAAATTATAGAAATAGAGGCCTTATTGGACAAGTTAGGTAAGCTTGATGAAATTTATAATAATATGATGATTAAAGGGTGTGATTTTATCTTAGAATAGTCTCAAACTATCAAAACTATCATCCAACACTCTAAGCATAACTTGGGGGAAAACAATGTCAAATCAAAAGAGGACCAAAATCTAATAAAAGACAATCTTATGATTAAGGCCCTACATAGTGATTCAGAGGCTAAGGAATATGATTTGGAAGAAGAGATACATTATAGATAATGTTTGTCTATTTCTAAAATTTAAATTGAAATTTAGAAATTGAATTGTGGAAAACATAAAAGAAGAGGGAGAAAAACTATATAGGAGCTTTCTGCAATGGGAGTCTCTATTGGTAATCAAGGCACTCTTTCTATTATTTGGACCTGAGAAGTAGGAGGTGGAAGTCCTCCCTCACGTGTCATGAAGATCATATATTGGAATGATAGGGGTGTCAATTCCCCTAATAAAAGATGTTTGGTTAAACATCTACTCTCGATCGAATGTCTTGATGTATTTTTGATCCAAGAAACCAAGTTAAATTTAGAGGATGCCTCAAATTTGGTGCAACTTGGTTGGAAAAGGTAGATTAGTTATTTTTTAGAAGTTGATGGGGCTTCAAAAAGTTTGGTAATTGTTTGGGTTTTTTACAAAGTCTAGGTGGATATTATTGAAATAGGTAACCATTAGTAATTCTACAAAATCTCTTGTTCTAGGACTTATTTAAGCTTCCTTCTCTGTAATGTGTATAGGCCTAATGATGCAAATACTAAATATCTTATCTAGATTGAGATAACTAATCTTTTTTCATGCTTTGATAATTATAAAATAGTAATGGGCAGGGATTTCGATGCCATTTTATCTCCTTGAGAGAAATGAGGTGGTAAAAGTATAGGAACTTCAAGTAATTTTGATTTTACACATTTCATTTCAAACATTGAATTATTAAATATTACTCCCAACTAGGGAATGTTGACCTAAAGTAACAAATAATTTAGAGAGCATAATATCTTAGAGTGATTGGATAAGTTTCTAGTCTCAAATAACTAGATGTCTCAAAGATAGACTTCTAAAAGTTTCATCCTCTCCTTTGTTGGCTTTGATCATTTATCTATTACCCTAAGTGTCAATATTGATCATACACCCTTCTTTTTACCATTCAAGTTTGATAAAATGTGGCTTAGAGATAAATTTCTCCCAGGACTCATGGAAGTATGGTGGAGAAATTATCACATTTAGTCGCATTCTCCCATATTCATAATGGAAAAAAGTTAAAATATATTAAGGTATATATTTGGAAATAAAACATTAATTGTTTCAAAAATATCTTTCAATAAAATATTAGAGTCAAAGTTGAATTGGAAAATCTCAATCAAACCGTTTACCAAGTTAGAATGGATCAAATATCATATGGTAAAGAAAAGTCTTTACTTGCAAAATATGAGGAGTTGCTTCAAAGAGGAAATTTTTTAAAAACAAAAATCTAGAATAGACTAGATAAAAGAGGGTGATAGAAACTTGGATTTCTTCACAATTCGATTAAGATCAGATTCAATTTATCTACCATCTCTCAAATTCAATCCTCTATAGGTAATATTTTGGTTACCCAACTGGAAATTAGAAATGAGGTTGTCAATTTATTTAGTGATCTTAATAGTGATAAAGTTTTAAATCTTGAAGCTCAAAATCATAACCTAAGTTTCATCCCTCAATAGGTGTTTCCAAAGCAAACTGTGATAATAATAGCTCCCTTCACTTTGGAGGAAATTCGATTGATGGTCTTTGATACGAAGAAGGATAAAATTCTTGGGCCAAATGGTTTTTCAATGTCTTTTAAAACTTTTGGGATTTGGTGGGAGATGATTTGTTTCAAATGGTGGAAGAATCCAAAAAGAGGACTAAATTCTTTCCAGACCTCAATGTCACTTTTATCTCACTCATTTAAAAAGGTGACACACAATAAGGTTTTAGTGATTTTAAGCCTATCTATTTATGTAATACGATCCATAAAATCATCTCTAAAACAATGTAAGCAAGGCTTAGGCCAATACTTGACTCTTTGATTTTAGAGGAGTAGGTTAGGTTTGTCCTTGGAAGAAATATTTTGGAAGGAATTATCATTACCTATGAAATCATCCATTCCCTATCCATCACTCAATGAAAGGGTATGATTATCAAAATTAACATTAGTAAACCATATGAAAAGGTCAACTGACGCTTATTGATAAAAAATATGGAAAACTTTGGGTTCAAATAAAGATGGTGTAATTGGGTTTTCAATTGCATCTCTAGCCCTAAATACTACATCCTAGTGAACAAAAGTATAGCAGGCTTTTTTGAAACTTCTAGGTGCATTTGACAAGGAGATCCCTTTTCCCCCTTTTTATTTATTCTACTAACAGAAGCTCTAGGAAGGACAGTGAAATTCACCAAAGAAACTTTATTACTCCATGTCATCCAAACCACTTAAGGTATTGAAAATATTATCCTTCAACAATTTGTAGATGATACTTTCTTTTTTGGCCAAGCTTCGGTGGATGAAGCACAAATATTCAAAGAAATTTTGAATAGCTATGATGCCACGTCTGATCAAATGGTGAACATTAATAAGTCTGAAATTTTATTCATATATTATCACTCTCATTAAATTGATCTTGAGCTCCCTTCTTATTTATTATCTTTCAGTGCTTCAACCTTCTTGACATATTGTCAAACAACTCAATAAGATCATGAAATATTTTTTGTGACAAGGATCTCAAAATCAAAATCAAATCCCACTTTTGAAATGGGAAAGGGTCTACAAAATCAAGAAAATGGGAGGAGATGGAGCTAAGAATTTGAGACTTCAAAATAAATCTCTTGGGGCCAAGTTAGTTTGGGGAATGATCTCCAAACCTAACTCCCTTTGGTCTAAGTTATTGAGAAGTAAATATTTGATTTTAGACAATCCCTAAAATATGATTTATGTTACTAACCCCAATAAAGGGTCACACTTTTGGAATTTTCTATTGAATTGTAGGTTTATAATTATAGATCATGTCTCTTGGATAATCAATAATAGAAGAATTTAAAAATTTTAGGAAGACTCCTAGAATGACCAAAAGTTAATTACTGAGTTGACGCTTATGGATAAAGCTAGATGTATTTTAATAGTAGTTTGGGGCACCATGGTTTCCAAATATACATGCAACTATGGAAGACTAATGGTGTGTCTTTTTGGGGGTGGAAAAGCATGGATAATTTAGATATCCCACTGGAACAATGCTCAAGATTGGTTGAATATCTAAAGAATTAGAAAATATTTAGAAATGATAAAGATGAAACTCTTCATTGGATTGGTGTTAAACCTAGGGTTTACATAGTCAACCTTGGCTAATAGATGGTGGATACTAAAAATGATATGATGTCTCTACTAGGACAAGATTGAGCTTCATAAAGTTGGTTCCTTTGTATGGATTTCTATTCAAATCACATTTTAACTCAAGCAAAGCTAAATAAAATTATTTTTGTTGGTCCATCATGGTGTTTTTTTGCAAAAATCATGTAAAAGTTGTAAATTCATCTTTTATATGATTTCCCCTTTACAATTTGGTGTTATGCATGGTTATGCTATAAAATGGAATGGTATTGGCCCTAACCACCTTATATGAATACTGTGTTTTCATCTTGGCCAATCAGTTAATGAAAAAAATATCTTTTTGACCTTTGACATGTTATCCCTACCATACTTGTTTGGACTCTTTAGAAGGAAATAAATCAATGTATTTTTGAAGGTAAAGAAAAACCCCTTGCTATAATTCTAATAAAATTTAAGGTGTCAATTTTGAAAGTAATATCATCTTAGGTCAAAAGGAGAATTGATTTTATTTCAAGTTTGGATATGAGAATGAGCATGAAATAAAAAATTATTTCCCTTCCAGCCATTAATGGGTCAATAATAATCTATGGTAAGAAAGTTAGACAAGATAAGAGCTCTTAGACTCCACCAGTAAGGTGGTTCAAGTTGAATTTTAATGGTGTCTCTAGAGGAAATCTGGGTACATTGAGGGCTGGTTTTATCATTTGTGATTGCAGTGGATCCTTGATTAGGGAAATGTTTGAGAAACTTGTAGATGGCACTAACAATGAATTAAAATCATAGGATCTAGTTTATGGGATTGAACTTTCACTCTAGTGTAATATCAACAAGATGATCATTGAAGGGGATTCCTAGTTCATTATTTCTACGCTTCATAAAAAATCTATCAAATATTGGAAACTTGAAAATATAATGTCTAGTGTTTGGGATAGGATATCCCTAGAGTCAGCATTGCTACCAAGAAGCTAGTGTTGTTGTCAATTTCTTAGGCAATTATGACATTGACCAACTTAAAAAAAGCATAATGGAAATTTTATGTAAAACCTGAGAAGATTTTCACTCCTTAGCCTTCATCGACCTAGGTGTTTAATCTATATTACCTTTTAATTTATTTTATTTATAAAAAAACTAAAATTAAAAAAGGGGAAGTTTAGGCTATTGGAAATCTCTACTTTCTATCTAGTTAGTTTCTAATTTTGGTTGGTGAATTTGATGGTTGGGCTAAGATTTGTGCTAAAGTTTTGCATTAATCATTTTTAATGATTATCTACATAACACAACTCCCATCATAATTTCCAATAATGAAATCTTATTGGCTTGGTTGATAGTGATCTCACAACATGTGTCTCGTGATGTGTCTATGATGATCCCTGATTGCATTAATTGGATTCAATTTGGCATGATCCTCTTAGGCCAAATAGTAGATGTTTTTCTTCTAGTTTTCTACTTGGGTGACAGGTCACTCCTCCATAGTGTATTTAGAATTTCACCATGGACTATGTGGTTAAGCTCACTTTGGCTACTCTTATAGTCTATGGTGGCAGCTCTATCTAGGAGATGAATTTAGAGGGGGGATTTATTGAGCTAGACATAAGAATAATTTTTGGGTACCTATTGAGGAACTATTGTAGGAAATTTATTTGGTTTTGGGAAATGAATACCTAGAACAGGTCATCCAAAATTGTGTCAACTTGAAAGTGGTGGCTCTATTCACTTCAAACCTTGTCTCTAGTTTGTAATGTTGAAGTGGTTTCACATTTAGTTCAATTTTTCATCAAACCAGACCATCACTATGGATTTCTAGATAAAATTAAAATTTTTGATTTGGGTCCTCTACCCAAATTACCTTTCACTAGCTCAAATAGAACTATTTTGGTCCCTATTTTAGCTTTCTTTACACTGGAGAACCACTTTATGCTCTTGATAATATTTTATTGAATAACTTCATCAAAAGATTAATTTATCTAATTCTTATAAGGGGAAATTTTTGTCTCTAAATCCTCACATATTAAAAGCCTAATTTTGGAAATCACTCAATAAAAGGAAAGCAAAAAAAATAAAGAAATGGTGTAGATAGTTAAAGATTTGGGAAAGTTGGTGAGTTAGTGCGAGATTACAGCTCCATTTTAGCTCCCCAAAATGCCAATAAAGGTTGTATCAAAGGTGACATAGGGAAAGTTGAATAGTAATTGAACATCAGTATCCATGGGTGGGTGCAAGGAAAATCCTTAGGTTTTAAAGCACTCTATGAAAGGTGAGACCTCTATCATGTCTTTCAAAGGCAAGGAAATTATTTTCATTGATATCCCAAATGACATGGTTTCACCTTGAGTAATTGGATGGTGTTTTCAACTGTCTCTTCTTTTTGTATTTTTGTATTCCATTTTTTATTGGTTGGCCTATGGGCCTTGCTGAGGTTTTTAGATCCTTTTTGTTGGTCACTACTTTTCCATTTTTTTTAGCATTTATTTGGCTCGCCTCTCAATATTGTCTTATTGATTCCTAGTTTCAGCTATGCTTCTACATGATGGTTGTAATCTGGTATCAACTATATATGGTTGGGGGAAATTAAAACCCTGTATCTATTTTTAAAAATAAAATAAATTAATAAATCCATGTCCAAAAGAGCTCATATTCTCCCTAATTGATGAAGAAAACAAAACCCAAAAAAATGTTTCAAAAAAATAGGAACATTTAATGGTGGCAAAAAATAAGCATATCTCATTTTTAAAGATAAACAAACATAATTCAAATCTCAAACCTTTGAGTAAAATTTATCTCTCTCATTATTTATAAATATAAGACACCATCTTCTAAACTGTAAGCATAGATCACTAGATCTTATAGATGTAAAATTGGATCAAAATTCCTTCATTATTGAGGAGAGTGATTGGGAAGAAAACATTCCCCATTTGATTTATGAGTAATAGTGATAAATAATACATATAATGATGTGTGTATTAAGTAATAAGTATATAAGTGTATATATGTTCATGCATGTGGTGTGTTAAAATAAGTTATAAGTCCATATCAATTTCACTATATCATAATGGTAAATTGAGAAAATTATTAGTAAATTCACTGCCACTACTTCTATTAGCTTAGTCAATGTTATCCCAAAGATTGGTGGGTGTGTCCCAATTTATGGCTTTTGTATTCTCAACCATTATATGATATAGCTGATGTATTCATATGGATTAGTGGATGGGACATAATCTATGGCCGATTTATTCATTTATGTGTCAAGAAAGTGTTTACTTTGATTTTTAGGTGATAATATATTTCCCCTTATTCATATGAAGGGGGAATGTTGGAATAATTTAGTTATTATAACATTATATAGTATATTATTTTTATGTGAGTTATAATGACTAGCCTAAGCATACTATTTATTACCATATTTCATGGATTGACTCCTTATCTTAAGGAGGCCCAAAATCCTATTTATATGTAATATTCTATGATTTAATAATCTAAATGAATTAGATGGTTTATTATTTGTATGATACCCTTGGACCAAATACAATACTCCCATGGAGTGAAAAGTGATCATGTGATTCTATAATGTGTGGGTTGTGACAAGTGTCATAATCATATCATATTTATAGGTCTCAAGTCAAAGGTGGAATCATAACTTTGGATGGATGATAGGTGGAAACATCACATGTTCTAATAGAATCACAATATAAAATAAATAGTGGGAAACACTTAGTGTACACATTGAATATTACATTTTGATTTATATATACAAGGGTCCATGCAGAGGTGTTGAAAAAACAAGAGAAACTTTGAACCCCTAATATGGAAACACCTAGATCATGCTATGTGGCATGATCTTGTGATCCTTGCAACCAAAATGTAATTATTTTGTCATAGTGATAGTAAGAAATCACTAAATATTCATAGGGAAACATTTTTCATGTCAATGAATTAATTAAGGTGTATAAGGTCTCTTTGGAAATCTCTAAAATATGAATTTGTGTTAGTTGTGATCATGTGGATGTGTGTTGGCCCATGTTCTTATTTTTTAATAAATTTCCAAGGAATCTTAGGTAGTTTGAGGGAATATTTTATAATTTTGATGAAAGGAATATAAGAATAATCTTATGCCTAGAATTAAAAATAAGAGATTATCTAAATATGGAAAGGAAGAGTAGATGGAAAGATAAGGAGGGATGGTATTGAAAATTAAATACACAACAAAGATAAATATCTTAGTGTAGAAGGTAGAGATTTAGCCTATAAGTGTGACATGACATGTTATGATCTCAATTCCTAGATTGTGAATGTAATGTTATGTCAAATTCAATAAAGAAATTTTTGTATTTTTTTTGTGTCATGTTCTATTTTGATATTGAGAGTGAGTGATCATTTATGGGGAATGAATCAACCTTTAATTTTAACCTCTATAACTCCCACCTGCATCATCAACCTAAGCCTTTATATAGTTGGTTTATTGTCTAGATTATTCTTGCTTTGGAAATAAAAATGATGAAATCACTAACCTTTAACATATGTCACAATCAAAAACGTTATGCCAAATCCTTCCATTCTATTTTGAGTGAAAAATGTCAAAAATAATTAATGATTTGTCACAGTAGTTTATTAAGAAATAATTAATTTTATTTAAAGAAGCTTACCTTAATCCACTTTCCAAAACATGTGACGTTTGAATTTAGAAATTCTTAACTTGTCCTTTTACTCAACTCTATAAATTATTTCCTTTCATGAGAAAATATCATTCTCTTTCACATGGGACATATTTATCAATCAAATTTAATCCTTGTCACATCAAGATAGAGAATAACACATAAGCACAATTTATTTCATTTCTCACTCATAATTCCTCTCCTAAAGATATAATAATATAATTATTAGTATCTAACCCCCACCAAATTATTCAAAATTATTTTTAATATATATGCCATAAAAATCAAAAAAAAAAAAAAAACTTTCCTTTTATAAATCATAAATAAAGTAATTATCATTCCTCGTTACTCACTTATTTAACAAGTAACTATTTTGTCTAAATTTAGATTAATATGTCATTTAACTATAATTAATATTATCTTGTTTCCATTGCAATCAATTCTATTAAATCAACCAAAGAACTCAAGAATATCCTTCATGAATATGAGGAGTGTCTATGAAGAAAATCAATTTTGACAAAAGCACTCTATTATTAATTAATACTCCTTTGCTTAGACAAAAAAAAATTAAAAGAATCATGGGATGTTCAATCAATCCTCTGATTTCAACCTATTTTTGAATGCCTCTTTTCAATGTTAATATGCCTATACATTTATGAATCCTATGATTGAATGATTCAATATAAAACTTTCTAGTTGGAAGGGAGCAATGAAATCCCAGGTAGGAAATCTCATGATTCTTAAAAAAGTTCTCCAAAGTCTTATGGTTTATATCATGTCCCTATTCAAAATTACTTCAAGTATCAAGAAAAATATTGAGCAAATCCAAAAGTGTTTCCTTTGTTCTTGATAGAAATAATGCAACATTTCCCCTTGGTTTTTTCGGATCGATTTACTCTACCTAAAAAATCAAGTGGGATGGGAATCAAAAGAATCAATATCATGAACAAGGCTCTTTTTGTAAACATGGTTTGGCTATTGGGACTCCCATTGTAATTTTGGGATGGAGATGTCTTCATTAACATTTCTAAAACTATGGTATAATTAATAGCATTAGATTCTACCAATAAAAATAAAACTTGAATGGTCCACATGAGATTCTATGTCAATTCTTATATGGATCAAGATCTCTTAATATCCATCACTTTGGAATCCTCTAGTTAGGAATGAAATCAAAAGATATAATATGAAAACTTAGCACTAAAATGTGAAGGTTGCAAGAAATTAGGTCATCTAACTAGGGATAGCCCAACATTAATCAAAAATGGAAACACGTTCATTTTTTTAAAGGATAAGCAATACTAGGAAGGAAAACTCAAAGACCCTCAATCCTCCATAGGTGAAGGTCAGCCCTTTATTACCTAGATCCCAAACACTTCTTGGTTTCTTGGGATAGATTCATTGTACCTAAGAATCTAGGTGGGTTAGGAATCAGAAGATTCAATATCATGAACATGGCTCTTGCTAAAACTATGGGTTAGGCTACCAAGACTCCCATTAGAATTTTTAGATGGAGATGTATTCACTAGCATTGCCAAAGCTTTGGGATACTTAATAGCTTTTGGTTATGCCACCAAAAATATAACTTGAATGGTACACATGAGATTTTGTGTCAATGACTATATGGATCAAGACCTCCCAACATCCATCACTCTTGACTCATCTATTATTGAATGGAATCAAAAGATATAATATGAAAACTCAACACTAAAATGCAAATGTTATAATAAACTAGGTTATCTATAAAGCTATTGCCCAACATTCATCAAAAATGGAAAAAAAAATCATTTTTAGAAAGGATAAGAAATACTAGGTAGGAAAACATAAATAACCTTAATCCTCCATGAGCTAAGGTCAACATTTTATTACACAGATCTTAGAGAAAAATAAACACACCCTAAAGGCTGACTCTCAAAAAAACAAAGAGTACATAATAGAAAAGATCACCCAAGTCCAAACACTTTGGTCACAATGTAGAAAGAGAAGCCGAACAGAGTGCAAGCTATGAACCACATGACAAGGCAAGTAGAATCCAAGTACTCACCACATAACTTCAAGACAATAAAGGCAATAATGTTGAAGCAACAAATAAAGAGTTTCCATTGGTGACTGAGGTAAGAAATTTTCAAGACATAATATCTCCTTCAGAATTCTAGATTAATATCATTAGTATTAATAAATTTAAATGCCTCCAACTCTTTGAAGAAGAAGAGGAAAAAGTGGAAATTTCCCCAAATCCGTCACAAGAAATAGTAAGACAAGAAGGAATTCCAATACAAAAAGTAATCCCAGAAAACCCAATGGACCCAATAACTTTACAAAGAATAAAAAATGTGGTCTCCTCTCTAACTCTTAAAAAGGACAAGGAAAAATAAGTAGCATCACCATAGTAAAAAAGAATTCAAAAATCATTCCAATATAGGCATTTCCATAAAAAGGGCAAGACCAAATAGGGCAGAAGTCAGAAATAAGCAAATAGACCAGGACATTGTTGATAGTATTTAGTCTACAATACATGAAAGGCTCCACAAACCCCTCACAATAAGTTTTTATGAAAATAATTAGATGAAACATAAAATTGGTGAATAACATCAACAAATAATAAATGTTCAAATATCTTCAAAATAATAAACTCCCTACTATAATTTTAATTCAATAAACTAAAATGCAAGAAAATGATATTGAATAAATTAAGCAAAAATTGTGGAAAGAGGCCAAGATGGCATCATTCAGCCCCTCTAAAGCCATAGGTGGCATATAAAATTTCTAGGATGAATGGATGTTAACAAGAGAAATCATCCTTAAAAATTCTCATCATCTAGCCATCCTCTTCACTAATTGTGCTTCTAGTAATATTTGGATCCTTTCAAATGTTTATGCCCCAAACACTCCCTCAACTCACAAAAAAATGGGGTATGATCTCTATACCTTCAGATCACATGAAAATAAATCAAATGGATTATCATTGGAGACTTCAATACTCCCTCTATCCCTATGAAAAAAGGAGGCTCTCAGATATAATCATACAACATAGAGGATCTATATGACTTCATTTCCCACAACAACCTTTTTGATGTGGAATTGAGAGGCTCATCCTTCACTTGGACTAATAGAAGGCTTGAAGACAACTTGATTTAGGTCTGTCTTAACCGTGCTCTCATTGACTCTAGTTGTATCATGACCTAATAATTCAATCTCTCCTCCCTTCCTTCAATTAGATCAAATCATAATCTAATTGCTCTAATTATGGAAATAATTACAAAAATGATAAATCTCCCTTCAAATTTCAATGCATGTGGTTATCTCACCCAAAGATAAAGGAAAGGATTCAATAATGGTTGGGAATAAACACCCAAGGCAGTGCCATGTACAAGTTAGCTCAAAAAATAGAGAATGTCAAAAGAAATATCAAAACATGGAATCAAAATGTCCTTGAAAATATGTTCCACTAGAAGGAGAAAGTTGAAAATGACAACAAAAATCTTGAATAACAAGTGGAAAATATAGGAATGAATAAGGAGCTTCACTTTAAATAAAAAACCCTATTAAGTTACTATAATAACCTTGTGGCCTATGAGGAAAATTCATGGAGACTCAAATCAAGAGAAATTTGGCTTAAAGAGGGAAATCAAAATATAAAATTATTCTATATTTCTACATTAAAATGTATAAGACATAATAATATCAATAAATCACTCGTGAAGATGGTTTGGTCTGTCAAGAACTCACCTAGATGATAAAAGTTGTTGGATACTTTAAGAATTTGTTTACAACCAAGGATCCTATCAATAAGATCAAAGCCAAAAGAGTTCCTTCAACATTTTCCCTCTCTAATCAATGCCTCTAACAATACCATTATTTTAAAAATAATCTCTGCAAAGGATGTTAAAGTTGTAATGTTTTTTCTCAACAAGGATAAGGCCCCCAAGCCCTGAATAGGTTTCTTCCAAAAATTTTGGTAAATTATTAAGGCAAACTTGGTTCAAGATATTGATGAATTTTTCTTAGTAGAGAAAACTTTAAAGGAGTTTAATAACACTTTTGTAGCATTGGTCCCCAAAAATACTAGTGTTTTTTCACTCAAGGACTTTCATCCCATAAGCCTTTGTAACTTTGTTTACAAAATCTTCATAAATTTTTTGAATCTCCACTTACATACTTTAATGAACAAACTCATTAATCTTAACCAAGGTGGCTTTATCCAAGAAATAAAAATCTAGGATGGAATTTTGGTGGTCCATGAAACCATATATTTAATGGAAACAAGTGAGGAAGTTGGAATTATATTTAAACTTGACAAGAGCAATGCATTTGATAAGGTTAATTGGGACTATTTGGATATGTTTTTTAAGAAATATGGATTCCATAAACATATGTGACATCTCATTCACAATAGCATAATCACAATTATGTTATCCATTTTATTCAACAAATCACCTACGGGTTACTTCAATAGCAAAAGATAAATCATACAAGAATACCCCATATCTCCCTTCTTATTTATAATGCTTACTGACACCCTTAACAAGAACCTCCTTGAAGCTCAAAGAAAAGGTTTTGTCAAAGGATTTAATTTATTTACTTGCATTCTTCCTACTCTGTATCAATAATTGTTTGATGATATTATTTCCCTAACAATAGAATTTATCAAATAAGCCAAAAAACTCAAGAAAATACTTCAAGAATACTAGGAAGTGTTTATGTAGAAAATAAATTTTGACAAAATCACTCTCTTCTTCATTAATACTCCTTTTATTAGACAAAACAAAATTACAAGAATAATGGGATGTTCAATCAAAACTTTGCCTTCAACCTATTTGGGAATGTCTCTTTTCACTATTAATATGCCTATACATTTATGGAATCCTCTAATTGAATGATTCAAGAAAAAACTTTCTAGTTGGAAGAGAGAAATGTTATCTCAAGAAAGAAAGCTTATGATTATTAAAAGTGCTCTCCAAAGTCTTCCAGAATATATCTATCCCTATTCAAAATTACTTCAAGCACTAGAAAAAATATTGACCAAATCCAAAAGTATTTCTTTTGGAATGGAACAAAAACAACATAATATTTCCCCTCAGTTGGTTGGGATAGAATCACTCTACCTAAGAATTCATGTGGGCTAGGAATGAAAAGACTCAATCTCATAAAAAAGGCTCTTACTAAAAATATGGTTTGGAGGTTCATAAAGGATTATAATATATGGTAAGTTATCCTTATAGAAAAATATTTGCAGCATAGACCAACTATCTCTTTACTCAATGATATTACTTTCACTATGGGATCTTCCATTTGGAAACTTTTTGTCAAAGGCAAGGATATCATTAGACAAGGATATAGATAGAAGTTATGGAATGGTGTTAATATTAGGTTCTATGAGGACCCATTTATTATTGATCATCCATTATTAGATCTTGAACCTTGGTACCAAATAAAAGATCAAATATAACAATTCAGCATAATGGTGACAGACTATATTCAAATTCAAGGTAATAAAAGAAATCAGAAGCATATTTAGATCACCAATGTTAGTATTGATCATGATATAGTTATTTTAGAACTCAATATTCTTCTTAAAAGTGTTCATATCCCCAACCTCTTCAAAAAGGATGCCCTATTCTAAACTGTAACTCCCAGTAGATAATATGAAGTGAGATCAAGATACACCTGAATTATCCCTCCAAATCAAGAGATATTAAAATGGTAAACAATATGGCACAAGGATTTTATTCCAAAATTTAACATATTTATTTGTATTTGTATTCAAAATAAAATCCTCACTCTTGATAATCTAGCTAAATTGGTTCTTGCATGGGTCAACTAATGTGCTCTTTGTAAGCCAGACTTTGAAACTATACCATGTCTCCTCTAATGTCTATTTGTCCATAAGATATAGAGTCTTCTTATTCATAAATTCAAAATTCATTGGATCCATCCTAATTCTCTTAGTGACTCATGGGCTGATTGAGATCCTCCTTTCACTAATAAACATCTCAAGAAAATATGGATCTTCTCTTTTCTCCACTTAATATGGTGAGTGTGGAAAGAAAGAAATAATAGGATCTTCAGGGACTCTTACAAAACTTAAAACAAGGTTGTTGATAAAGTATTTAATTTAATTATTTAAAACTTTAAAATATCTAAAAATAGTAAATATTAATAACTATCTAACCATGAGGAATACATAGCTAAAAATTGTCTCCCATCCCCATTATCTACCACTTCAATAGACTCTATAATGGAAACCAAGATTAATACTAAATGGATTCCTCTAAATCAATAATGGATTAAAATACATTTCAATGAGGATTCATGGAATGTCTGGTGGAGGAGGAGTCCTAAGAGATGACAAGGGTTATTTGATAGTTATATACTAAGGAGGAATGGGTCACTAAACTAACAAAAAATTAGAATCTCTTACAGCCCTAAGGGGTATCTAAGTGGCCAAAAATCTCAAAGTTAACAAGCTACTTGTTGAGGGTGACTCCATCAACATAATAAAATACCTCAATAAAATCAATAAATCTACTTGGACTATTGACTACATCATAAAATAAAGCCTAGATATAAATAAATATTACCAAGAGGTGAAATTCCATCATACCTATCATAAAGGTAATCACCTTGCTAACTTCTTTGCTAGTAGATGGATGATGGTGATAACCTTTAAAAAAATTCATAAGGGTGACACTTTTCCAAATAATTGCAATAAAATAATCACAAGAGATGGATATGGTTTGTCACACCAATAAATATGAAATTAACTACACTCTACATACAACAATGATCAATAAAAATCACATGAAACTCAGTGAAAATTTGAGAACCATCGAATGGACAAAAGGAAAAGATCCACAACTATTCTCCACTATGTTACTCTTTTATTCTAATACAACACTCTCCATAAGATTTACACCCTATACACAATGGGCAGAGATATCAATATAATAGAGCCCATATCTGTAGATAATCTCATAAAGGATAAAGAGGCCTAGGAGATCCTCAAAATTGGTGGGATGACAAATTTCATTAACAACATTGGCAAATACAAAAAAAAAATTGAATAAATTTATTGATCAATGAGAAGATCATGTGGTTATAATCAACAATATTCCTATTGAGACCACTAAAGGTCTCTTTTTCCAAGTCACAAGACTAAAAATAGAAGAAGTATAGTTCACCAAATTCAATAGAGACTACAAAAAAGAGGGATAAATTATTAAAATAAAATTATCATATGCCTAAATGCATTGGTAGATTCTTAAGGTGTCCCAAAACCCTTTGATAAAGTTGTAAAACACATTATGAGGTATATGACATTAGATATAAGGTATAATATTATGAATCATTTCCATTTTCCAACTCTAAATTATTATTTTTATCTCATCCCCCTAAGGCTACCTTTTTATATATTGCATTCTCTTGAATCTTTGATATATGAATTCAAGATGGGAAAGAAAAAAGAACCTCTCTACCAAGCTGTGATTTTTCTAATTCACAAGTTCTTCCAAGCCTCCAATCCCATCTCCCCTTTCTTTCCAAAAATAGAGAAGCATAAACCTAAAAGAAACATCCCTCCCAAAATCCTTATAAGTTATTCCAAACCCTTGAAATCCTATTATAATTCTAAAGAACCCATTTTTTTATAGTAACCAAAATTATCAAGTATATTTCCCATATCAAGAATAAAAAAGCTAGAAAAAAGGTTGCAGACTCCTTGCAAGATCCTTCCACCCCTGTCAAAAAGAAAAAAATATATGCAAAAAGTTAATAATATCTCCCCTATTCACACTTCCCCTTATCCCATTTCTCTCTATCCCCACCCCCTCTCCTTCTCCCACCTCTCCTACTCCCACTCCTCAGTCCACCTCCCATGATCTCGATGAATGTAGAAAACTAGAGGAAATTGCCAAAAGCTTGAAAAATGTTAAAATAAACTATTCATACCTCTTATATTTCTCAAGAGTAAATCTATAAGAACACCAATTTTACCCCCAATCCCATGCAATCAAATCCCCTAGAATTCAAGGAACTCATTGAGGATCATAAATATGAAACTAGACTGAGCAAAATTAAAGATGAGGTGGATTTGCACATATTTATATTGTGTTAGTTTTTAAAAGACTAGAAAAGGTTCAAAGAAGAATTCAAAAAAACTCATTATAAATGATGGTATCTAGTGTACAAAATTTGGCCTCCTATAAATCAGCTCAGAATTCTAAAATATCAAGGAACGACTATTCCCTTTGGAAAAAGAAAATGAATCTCTCAATGAAAATATTAGTAAACTTATTGATTATAGAAGGATCACTATCATGAAAAGCCTTCTAAGTATGGAGGTCCTTAACTCCCTCACTAAAATAAAAAATGAAATTTTTGAGAACCTCAATATGGGAAAGAAGATGAAGGGAATTGTTGAAGAGAAAGTCAAGCTTCAAACTAGCAAGATTAAAAATCTCTCATTGGAAAATCTTACTCATAGTTAGACTAAGGCATATGAAGAATGGATGGGACCTAGAGCTTATTTTTTTGATTTTTCTAATTTTATACTATCTTTTGTCTGACTATTTTGTTTTGTCCTTCTTGGTATCCTTATTGTAATATATAGTCTCAAGATCACAAATGCTTTGTTTTTGTAAAGGATAGGGTCCTTCATTAAAATCCTCTTTTACCAATACTAAAAACTATAATTAATATAAAATTAATATTATAAATTAGAGTGTTGTAAATGAAATTTGACAAGGAAAATGAAAGTAAATAACTAAATTCAACAAGATTTAAATTATTTCAAGAAAGATAACTAGGAATTTGAAATGATAAACTTAGTTATTTTTTTTTTCTGATTGTTGATT
The DNA here is from genome assembly GCA_037957365.1 of Torreya grandis. NCBI lineage: Eukaryota > Viridiplantae > Streptophyta > Pinopsida > Cupressales > Taxaceae > Torreya > Torreya grandis. The sequence goes on along the minus strand of JARHVA010002847.1, from coordinate 399,672 downwards.
ATATTGACTAATAAATAATAGAAATAGGAACTGTATCTATAAATTCCCATAATTAGAAAACTATTACTAAATAAGGACAAAATTTAAATACTACGGATAGGATAGAATCCCACTACTTAACTAATTTGTTGATCCTATCTTTTGTTGAAAAACATAAAAATAGGAAACAATCACTTGTGGCAATTTGAATTGCATTTTTATGCGCTTATTTGACCTTCAAGAATGTGTGAAATACTTGAAAATATATTTTGAAATTATAAAACCCTAATAATATTTAAAATGATTGAAAATATTTAAATAGAAAAAGGTGGAGTGTAATTGTGTTGAGCTGACCCTATTCACCCCCAAGATTATTGAATGCTTCTTACGTATCGAATACTACAAGGAGGGAGTCAATCTAACATTGGCTTCAAGTTCTTTGTGAAATTTTACTCCTTTGAATATATAAATGTAATTATAATTATTTTGAATAATTGATCATGCTTTGTTTAAGGATAGATAGAACAAGATTTTGACTTGGATGGGGACTAATTGAAATTCTTATAATCATAGTACAAAACTATAGATAACTTTTTCTTAGTGTGAAATAATATAGATATGTTTTTATATTAAAATCTCAAAGTGGAAGAATAAATGAATTGAGTGTGCTTTATATCAATTCAAAAGGGGAAACTGCATGTTAAGAATCCTTAGAACAAAAAAATAAAAGGTAAGGGAGGATTTAATTTTAAAATATGACTATTAGAGAACTTAAGACAAAAATGTCCCATAAGGACAATAACACTTTACACTATAGTCACTATTGGACATTATTGTGACCCCTTAGGTAAATGTGTGAAGATTTAGATATGATTTTTGGCATACATATGCTTAATGGTAATTTTAACAATTAGAACACTTTTTTAGGTAATAGATAAAAAAGTAGAAAATAAATAGATTGTCAAAGTGGCTTAGGATAGGGTGAAGTGGTAAAAAAGGTAATAATTAAGTGTACAAGTTAATTAAGGGTGACAAGGGACAAAACTGACATGCTTAAGTATTTGTGATAAGATTTAGGTTATTACATTTGCCCCCTCTTTAGTCTAGAAACAAAATTACTAGATTAAATGAAAGACACTTTATCTTTGAGCTAATACTTCAATCGTGCAAAACACCATACTCTTTGGAAACCCCTAAAAAATAGATGAAGTAACAAATTTTTTCTTTTAAAACTTAAATTGAAATTTTAAAATGCTTGAGTATGAAAATTATATCAAGAGAGGAATCCACCCTATATGTGTGAAACCAATGTTACTTCTGTGATTTTTATTAGAGATTATGATTCCTTGAAGCATTGTAAAATTGGTGCCTCTCATGAATTAATTGGATAATATTGGCTCCTTAGTTAAACCAATGGATAATTTGAGCCAAATTGAATTTACACTTTGTAATAGAAACAACACCCATTAAGGGATGAAAAAATCTCAATTAACTCAATATTTTTAACCCCAAGACATGAAAAAAAATGAGGTCTAAAATGGATAGGTAGACATAATGTTGGAGTGAACTAAAATTCTAAGTTATGCACTATGCACTCAAACCGAATCAACCATTGTATATTACTTGTAAATTTAATTGTTAACTTGTTCTTGAATGCATGATCAAAAGAAAATGGAGTACATCCAGGTTTCTAAAATGTCTAAAGATATCAATTAGATTTTTAGATTTTTTAAAATAGGATAGTGGGCATCAATTTGTATGATGCCCCCATTGACAAATGTAGAATCTACAATTGCATGCAGAAGGCAACTAGAAATTTTGTGTGAAACTTATGCATAAAATTGTATCATGCACTTAAAACTATGTAAATTTTTACTTTGTTCTCGCAATGTGAGTGCATATGCATTTTATGGGTGGATCCAAGGTAAGGGAAGAAATATGGGGTCTTAAAGATTCACTTTTTTTCTTATGAAATTAGCAATAAATGAATTTAGAGAGACTTTTAGAGGCACTTGGATAAATAATTATATAATATCATACGAAGATGAATTGTGTAAATTTTGAATGTGATGTGATGTGTGTGTTGTGTGTGTGTGTGTGTGTGTGTGTGTGTGTGTGTGTGTGTGTGTGTGTGTGTGTGTGTGTGTGTGTGTGTGTGTGTGTGTGTGTGTGTGTGTAATTTTTTAATACTTAGAAGAAAAAATTATGCAAATAATGAATCATTTTTTATAATGACATTGTACTTTTTTGTAAAAATATAAGGAGAATAGATGTGTATAGACACATTTTTTTCAAGTAAACAAATGAATTTTTATATGAAATTACATCTATTCATAGAGGAAATGCCATCAAATTACTAAGAATTTTTTTTTTTGATTTTTTAATATGTGTGTTTGTGTGTGTGTGCACATGCACATTTTAAATAATTTTACTTGCAAGAAAGTTGAAAAATTGAAACTACAATCGTACAAAGCCAAATTTTTGACCTTCACTTAATAAAAATCATTTTTTTAAAATAGAAAATAGTGAATGATGTGTATATTGTTGATATATAAGTTTTATAAACTTTTGATTAATGATCAAAAAGTTATAAAGCTATTTGTAACAATATATCTGGAAACCATAATGATGTATGTTGTGTAAAAATTAGTTAGTGATAAAAAATAATAGTTTAACATTGAAAATAATTGTACATTTGAAAACTACATTCTCCCCTCTACAAAAAATTTAAAAATAATAATAAATATTCTTACTTAAAAATATCCAAAAAGGAGGAAAAATCTTATAAATTAATCAAAATTCATGTGTGTTTGTCTAGTAAAGGCCTATTTTTTATGTTCTAATCCTCCAAGCCTAAAACCATGGCTCTTTTGTAGTTCATAATGTTCTTGTGTGCATGTACATTGAACTGTATTTTTTAATGCTTTTGCATTTAAATGTCTTTACAAAAATAAACACTTAAGTGCAAATTTAAATTTAAGCATAAGTTTACATTTAATTTACATTACATTTTATATTCTCATTATTTAAGTTTATTTTACTAAATCTAAGAAATTATGGTCACTTAGGGTCCTATAAAATTGATTCTAGAAAAGCTTTATTAATTATATAGATTGTGAAAGCATCAAATCTTTGGTTGTAGGAGTTACTATCTAGAATATTTTTTTTTAAAGACTAATCTAGGTAGTACTTAGTTTTCATAATTTCAATATTGAACATAAAGTTATTTAGCTATAATATTTACACCTGGGGTATGTTTATGGAAAACTATTAGTCATTTTGTAGGTTTTTAGGCCTTTTAGATTGATTTATGATATTATTAGGAGTTGTGAGTGTGCCAAATATTAATTTTGAAAAACTTAATATCTCTATTAATTAGTGGAAGTTGAGAAGATTATGATATACATATTTTCCACACATGTTAAAACATTTAAAATTTTATTATAAAACATTTTTCTTAATGTACTCAAGGATTACTATCCTTTTCACCTCTTTTACGATGATATCATTAGGTTTCCATAAATTTTTATACCACAATAAGAAATGAGTGTAAAACTAAAATAATAAGTTCCAGGGCTACACTAAATACATGTACAGAAGCTTAATTGAACAACAAAATATGTTGAAGTAATAAATGAAATTCCATATTGTATCCCTATGAAGATAGAGTTTTTGACTTATGACACTCTGGGGAAATCTTATTTGGTAAGATTAAAGCCAATAAAAATACAAATCAACATATCACCTCTTCATCTAATGCCATATGCAAAAGCCAGCCCATGCATAACTTTGCATCTCATCCTCATACAAAGAAGCATACATTTTTTTGGAAAAGTAAATAAGGCTAAAAAAGATGCGTAAAAATTGAAGGCTCCTATACGTTATACTTTAGACAAAGTCTATAATAATTCTAGTGATAATTGGTCCCATCAACATCAATCACACACCCATGATAACTAATAATGTTACATGTGATAATCATTAATTATGTAGTTTACATCTTGTCTCAAACATAAGGATGACACTGATCTAGATGTAATGTGTTTGCATATTAGAGCTTAATTTCCATAAACACCTCTAATGAGAACTAATACCTCTTCCACCATAATTTTTAGGTGAAGGATTAGTCTCTTCATGTAATCATTAACATCAAAATTCTAAAGAACATCATCTCATAAGGCACATCCCACTACCTATTTCTTTTCAAAGTTATGCATTCCAAGCAATACATTTTGTGGTGGATTTAATAAGGGAATGGTATAATTTTTTGATGATAATATAACTTCCAATATAAATTCAAGCCTATGGATGACACCATCACTTATAGATCTATGACATCTTTCTAGGGAGATCATATTTATATGACTAAGATTCTAAATATCAATCTAAACCATATTTTTTAACTATACATGAAAAATATCACTTATTCAACCTCTTAATATTAGATTCAATGACCAAATTTAACCTCAAGGTCTCTAGAAATGATGTCATAAACTTGACTCACATATTCACTGGTTTTTATTTCTCATGGTCTTTCCTAAGACACCTATGTGGTAAATAGATAATGCAATGGCCTTGCACATAATGAAAAAAAATTATAGTACAAGAATCTTGAAAATTAATAAAAATAACATAATGGCCTCATATATGCAGCAATTTTTGTTGCACATGGATTTTCCTAAGACACCTACATGGTGAAAAAACTAGCATTGATAGTGACCACAATAGTATTGGTAAGATGTTATCCTCACTTCCACTATCCATTATTACATCATGTAGCTAAAACTTCACCCAAAACTTGGTATATAAGAGGTGTTATCACATTGAGCAGAGGTGTCTATTGTAGTGGTACTAATGCTTAGAAAAGTGGCATCTATATCAATGTTATCCATCTGAGCAAGACTAGATGTAGACTACACAATCAAGGATTTTTATGAAAAACATTCAAAGTTTCCATGGGTGTGTGAGAGATGTTTATGGTACCACTTTTCCCCATACTTCTTACATTTTTATGAAGTATATGGTGGAGGATCCATCATATTTTGTACAAAATTATTATCTTTATTTCCATTTTGAAAATATTTCTACTTCTACACATAATATTGAGATGAATAATTATCCATGGGATGGCTCTTGAACATTTAATTATATGAAGAGGTGAGACATTGCTTCAACATATCCTTTCCTTTAATCTTGGTGATGTTGCAATAAATTTTCCCTAGAGTGTTGGATGATAAAATACTTTAAAACCTTATGTTGTTTATTTAAGCTATCATGTGGTGTGGGGTATACTCATGATACTTTTTGATGTAGTCTTCCAATAATTGCTCTTTGTACTAGTCTAATTGGTGGAACTTGATATATTAATATTTAAAGTGGTGGATAGGATAATAATCCTAATATACTGAATCAAAAAAATTATAACAAGATTTGACTCAAATTTAGTCTTATGTATATTACGCACTATAATTATCCCACTAATGAACCATTAAAATGGAAACATTCAACATGGAATAGATGATATTATCAACATTAGTGAATTGATTGAATGATAAGTATGCCTAAATATATTGAATCTAATCATCTAACGATGCAAAGTTGATTTTTATTTTTAACATGAAAATTTCAAGTTTGATTTTTCACTTTGACAAGGATCACCTTCTAAAACTACTATTGAGCATGTCACAAGAGAGATTTTAAGAATTCAGGTTAAGGGGCATCACGAACTTACAAAATTGGTCAAAGTGTTTATTGTATTATGGATTTTGAGGAGTAAAAAATGATATTTTGGATGTATATTGATGTACTTCATAGTTTTTTAAGGTGAAATTAATCTAATAAACTTCAATGCCTTATTTTTCCTCAATTTCTCATGTAGCTATGTGGTGTAGTCATGGAACTCATTAGGATCATATTCCACTAACTACTACTTGCACTAAATTAATTGGTGCAAATTGATGTATTCATCATTTCATTCATTGCACAAGGAACTCAAATAGGGAATAAAAGGAACCATAAATATTAATGCAACAACCAAATGTAAATTCACACTTGATATGCCAAATTTAAATTCCCTATGAAACTAATCACTTGATTCATTACATGGAGCACTCATATAGGAAAAATCTAGTCTTGTAAACAAAAATGAAACAACTTAATTTAAATTAGGAGTTAATATTTCCTATTTGAATCAACTATGTAAGTAATGACTCAATTCATTACACGATCACTCAAAAGGGGCATATCAATCCCCTTAAACAAAAAATTGACAACTTACTACAAATTCAAAATTGATATGCCTTGTCTAAGTTCCCTTCTAAATAATAAATAAATTCATTATATTGGAATATAAAATAGGACATATCAAACTCCTTAACATAATAGTCACAACTTGATGAAAAATTAAGGTTGATATGACCTATTTTAGTGCATCATGTAACTAACTACTTGATTAGCCACAAGAGGCACTCAAATAGTGTTTATTGAGACCCATAAACAAAAATGTAACAACTAAATGTAAAAATGGACTCAAAAATTCCTATTTGAGTAAATCATGTTGGTGCACTAAAACTAGGCATATTGATTCCCTTAAACTCAAATGATGAATCCTAATCTAAATTTAGACTGAATACATGCCTTATTTGAGTGCCATGTGTAACTAATTACTTGATTGGTTACAAATAACACTTAAATAGTGTATATATCATACTTAAAAATAAATGTGATAAAATAATGCAAATTTAGATTAAGTGTCCCCTATTTGAGTGTTTTGTGCACCCAATCAACTGATCAGTTGTATGAGGCACTCAAATAGAGAATATCAAGCCCCCTAATAAAAATTTGATATCCTAATGTACATTTACACTTAATATGCCCTATTTTTGGAAGTAAAATGACTAATAGAGGGTGAATAATTCTTCAAAACATTTTTTTTATATCAAATCCTCTTAAGCAATCATCAACATATAGAACAAGCAATGTATAAATAATCAACTAGACAAGCATGAACCAAGATTGCACAATTCAACACACCATATCTATGGAAAACCCTCAAGGGTAATAAAACCCACTAATATATGGAAATATACTATATTACTATAATTTAAACATCAAATTTAGTGAAGAAACAACTTCACATGGAGCACCAACCCCAACTAGTTAAGCACCAACTCAACTAGGATTTACAAAGCACCCACTTGCAAGGAGGCACCAACCCCCTAGATGACTTAGCACCAATTCAGCCACCTAAAACCCTTGATCACCTTTAGAATACCTTGTTTCAAATACAATAGATGATGATATTCTTCTTCATATCTTCACACACACCTATCCCTCTCTAAATTGGTCTCTATCCTTTTTCGCTCAACTAGCCCTCTTCTTGACTTGATTAGGTAATATGAACTTGATATTTACACATAGAACCTCTATAAAATTATCATCACTTATCATTTATCTTCTTATGATAGTCTACAAGATCTCCTTCTACTCTATAATATCCTTTCTTTTTCCAATATGCCTAATATTTATACAAGTTTATTATTCATATCCTTTTTAGTCATCCAAGCAATCTTACCCTTATTAGGTCAACCATGAAATGGATCTTAGTACATCTCATAGACATGGATCAAACATGATTTTAGTCCCTTTAGGTATGATCTTTATCAAATAGTCCTTATCTCTCCTTTAGGTCTCATGGAGAGCTAATTCCATTAGGCCTACTTAGCACACATTTCCCTTTGATCTTCTTGGAGAACATTCAAACACTTTACATGACATAAACACATCATATACCATCCTAATAGACCTATTATAAGCTCATCTAGGTGTTAGAAATATAGAACATAGAGCAATATTAATGAATTAAAGATAGAAATAAAATGCAAAAAACACAACACAATAGAGAAAAATATTTAATGTGGTTCACCCAATATGGGATATGTCTACACAGAAATAATTATTCTTTCTTATTATTCAGTCCAAAAAATGAAGGGAAAAAATTACAATACATCCATTGTAATATCCTCTTTACTCACACACTATATGACATCATGATTACAATGCCCTCATATCAAAGGAGGGTTACATCTTAGGGAAAAAATTATCAAATATAATTTCTATCATTATATTTGTGACCTAATAGTGAATGGTCTAGATTTACTATGAAATTAGAATATTTTACAATGCATTTTTAACAAAATTTTACTTTAAGGGTGCCACCCCCTGACCCCCATAACAACCCTAATGGTAGGGAATATACCCCCCACACAACCCTATCAATAACTTGTCATTAAAATAAGATCAGGCTCCACTATCCAACACTAACCTCCATAGTAATTTTTATCTCAAACCACTGCTTGGATAACATTAATAGTACTATTCATATTAGGCTCGTTCATACCTACAAATTCTATCTTGAATAATTGAATAAAAAACACAAATTTTCCAAACAAACATGGAAACTAAATGAATATATATAAGTTACATGACCTTAACATATTCACCATGTGCATTAGACTTCATAATTCAGGGTAGAAAGACTTAAACCATTTTTTGCAAGTAGCCCACTTAGAAATGTCAACTGGTCTCAAAACATAGTCATGAAGACTTGAAATTATAATACCTTAAAAAACACATTAAAGGTATTATGCTAAACTAAACTAATCTTATAATGTCATGAAAATAACTTCCATAAAAAATATCACAATCATTAATGGAAACTACTTGTCTTGTAAACCAATCTATTGATCTTCTCTCACACACACCTTAGTTTAACAAGACATTTTGGATTTAATGTTATAACTTCTTATAGTGACTCCCAAGATTATAAAATGCATGAATAGTTAATTTAATTACTAAAAAACAATATCATGTTCATTAATTTCATCAAACTAGGGAAAAAATCCTCCAACTCATCACTATAACTTGCTTACCTAGATCTGCCAGTTTACCTTTAAACATAGTCATGGTGATAATGAATTTCAACACCTATGTAGACAATTTCATGGAATTATGATGATTTTTTATGATATTATGAGATCATTAGGTAATTTTTAGATAAAAATATACCATGTTCAAGTGATAATATTGGTCTTGAAAACCAATCTCACAACCTTACACCTTCATTATCTCATCTGCACAAGACAGGTCAACTTATGAGCAATAATTTCATCATATACACTAACCTATAAAACATATATCTAACATGAACATGTATTAAATATATTTAAAAATTTATCCATGCACTTGAATCCATACTTAATCCATGATAACACTTCCCTAATAAACTTCTCACTTCTGCATAGTTTTCTCACTATCTACACCACTAGGTCTATTAGCGATTGGTCAACTTGTATAACTAGTTTAGTACCCATAAGGGATATAACCTAATCACAAACCACCATGTACATAATATATAGGTCTCAAGATTTATCCTTCATCCAATTAGTAACTTTGACTCCATCAACTCTTCCTACTACAACAAATTATTGAGAAACAAGGCCTTTCCTATAGGGTCCACTGACTCACCTAACACTAGAGGTGTCTGGGAGAGTTTACTAAAACCTCAAATCACTAACATATCCATTCCAAACCTTTTTGGCTCTTTTGATCAATATATTTCTCATCAGATCAAAGTTAGGGTTTTAGAGAGGTTTAAACCACATTATAATCTTAATAATCATTCATAAATCTTAGCCCTTTATTTCAAAATCCAATTCTTTGAACTTTGATCTAGGACCCTTCCCCATATACCATGAATTTATTATGTTCTCATGCATAGGTTACATGTTCCAATGAACACATGACAATATTTTTCAGGTTGAGAACCCCTCATTCTGTGCACTTAAGAGACATTAAAACACTTTTTATTGACTTTTCTTACAAAATATGACCTAAAACTTGGTAAAAACACTTTTAAAAACCTATCACACCACTAAAAATTTTAACATTTTAATTCTTATATTTTAAACTAATCTTTATACCCCATTAGGCCACCATCTTTCTCTTTTCTCTCTAGGATTTTGACCTATAAGGCATATTAGGCCTTGAAACTTACATTCTAGCCACTATCCATGCACTCTCCAATTCACTCACATGCAAAATAAACTTATCACATGCTCTAACACTTATTTTAATCCTTCATAGGTCTTGACAACACCCCATGACCCCTCATTAGGTTAGGAAGAGTCTAAAACTAGTTTAGTTGCATGATAGGTTTGTAGGTCTTACCCATGTAGGTTTACTCTAAGACACTCATGAGTGACCTAATGCCTCATATGAATGCTTAAAAAACATCATAAAAACTCTTATGCATCTATGCATTCATCTCAATATGCTATCATACTCTTCCATACATAAGACTAGGCATCATATGCACAAACCTTCTCAAGTCTCTTGTTAGGTTCAGACACCTAACAACCTTGATAACTTATCTTGAAACACTAATTTATGATTCTTTACCCTACACACATGTCTTAAATTATCCTCAAATAAAGTTCTACTTATATACATACTTCTTCATGTTCGCCATACACATGCTCATGATATAACTAAGCTTGATATGACTAGGCATCTCAAGACACCTTATACTCAAAGATTAGTAATAAAAAATGATTCCCTTGAATTGATAATCAAACCTCTTTGTGACAAAATTAACAGTCATCAATCTAACCTAAATCATGATATTAACTTAGAATAATCATTAGGTTGACGTCAAATTCTCCCTCAATAGAAAGAGATTAGGTTGCCTTCAAATTCTCTCTTGTCATAAGACTTATATCTCACTCACCACTCACCATGAATCTTTACTAGATGCACCTTGTCATAAATGACATCAACCTTGACCTTGACATCAATGACAACACTTCTCAACAAACTCCTCTTTTTTCATTGATTTGAAATCATTCTTCAGACTGATCACTCCCATCTCCCCTAGTCTAGTCAATTTCCCTTATTGGAATTTATCCCCTTTTGACATTAATGATAAATTTTCTTTCATAGACTGACATATCACACCATACCTTCTTGCTAAAGGAGTTCAAAACATAGAATTTTCATAATTAAGGCAACATGTTCCCCTTACTCCATGTATACTTCTTAAAATGATCTTAGATTACAAGACCATTTCTCAACATAGATCAAGCTTAGTTAACCACCTAAATAGACACCCCTCAAACCAAGCATGCACTATGTTTATTCTAATTAAAGATTGTCTTCATGAAGCCTAATGAAGTCTCACTTTTTAATAGGGCACTAAAACAACACCAATTTAGGAGATTCCTACATCTCCATGCTCTCACAAGATTGAATGTCCTTCAATATTCTTATGGACTTGATTGACATTATAGGCTTGATATCTTCATCAACCACTTGATCATCAATGTGGGCTAACAACAGGAACTCTAGACTTGATTTTTCATCTGAAGCTTATTATATCATTGTAAATATTCCACTTGAGCTTGTAATTTGATCATGACCCATAATAATTATCTTTAGTTTCCATAGATTCATTTGTCTTTACTCTAACACTCTAGAGGATTCAAACCTCCTATTTTGACTTGATGGCCTTCTAACCTTGTTAGGATATAATCTTTCAATGTTTCCTACATCATGATAACTATATAAAGCCACCTTATACATACCTCTTGACTGATGTGAGATGTTGTTCCTTCCATAGTCCCATGAGTACTCATTCTTGGAGGGTCTTCTACACTCTATTTCTCTATGACCAAACTAATTACACATAAAAAATTAGCCATTGAATGAATTGGCATACATTATATTAGTGGGTTTTTTGATAGGTATTTTCATGTTGACCTTCTTGTCTTCAATAGTCTTCTACTTGACTTGAGGTGCCTCCTTTTTGTCTTATTTGAAACTAAGACCTATATTATCACTTGAAAACTTTTGGATACTTGATATATCATCTAGATCCTCAATTTTATTTTCAAACCTCACAAAGGTCTTCACCTTGTTAAAATCTTGATTCAACTCAGCTTTCAAAGATTTTGTTTCAGTTTCATACCTGATGCGTTCTTCCTCTTTATCCTTTAGACATGCATTGACTACATCCATATGTGTCTCAACATGATTTATGATCTCATCATACTCCTTGGAAGCATTACTTATCCTTTATTAAAATAAGCCAATATGTTCCTCATAGTCTTTAACTAATCATTTTAGTTTGTAATTCTTTTTCCTTCAGAACTTCAATTCCTCTAGGGCACTTACCAATTCTACCTCAAGATCTACTTCAGCTTCTTCTTCATTTAATTATACATCAATCATAATGCCTTTCCCACTGGAACAACCCTCATTATCTAATTCTATGGCCATAAACAAGGTTTTAATATTGTCATGTTCAAGTTCATGACTACCATCGTCACTATCAGATGTACCTGATTCACTTACATTAGAAGAGTTGTCTTCTTTAGTATATAATCTTCTTTTGTTATTGAAATTTCCTTTTCAAACTTCATACCTACTGAACTCCTTATTATTATCAAGCTTATAGGTCTTCTTGTCATCTCTGTGATTTTCATCATGTTAATCATTATGCTCAAATTTATCCTTAATAGGACACTTGGATACAAAGTGATCAATCTTTCCACAATTAAAACATTTGAAGGGAAACTTTCCTTTGTGAATAATAGATATAAAACTCAAATTTCTTATAAACATGGCTATTAGTTGATCATCATCAACATCTGAGCATTACTCCTTGACCTTCTTGGATTTTGAATTATTCTCAAATTTTAAAGTTAATTCCTTCTTGGGAGGTCTTCCTTCATTAGTTCTTATCTCATAGGCACTCAATATGTCATGAAGTCCATCCTTCATTAGTTTATCCAAATATTACATCTATTATATTATAGACACCTTAGATTCAAATTTAGGAGTTAGTGATCTCAACACTTTTTGAATAATAGTATATTCTTTCACTTCTCCTAATCCTCTAATGATATTGACAACTTCATCAACCCTCAATAGGTAAGATGCAATGGTTTCATCTTCAAGCTTTCAAACTATCTTCAATGGGTCTACAACTTAGTTATATTTACCTTGGTGTCTCCATGATAGATACTCTTCAATTTTTCCCATATATCTTTATCTAATTCATAATGCATTAACTTGACAAGCTCTATCTCTGATAGGCCACAAAGGCTAGAATTCATTGCTTTAGAGTTTTTTTCACTAGATTTATTACATGTTGCATCTGTTGGTGGAATAAGAGGTGAAATATAACCATCCATAATTGATTACCAAATATCATGTCCTTGTGACATAAAATTTATCTTCATCCTAACATTATAAAATTCATGGTTGGATCCATTAAACAATGGAGCCTTATTGGTAGAGAAACCATCTTGAGTTTGTTAACTATCTATCCTTGCTTCTATGATCTTATTTAGGCTTTAGACTTGCTTCAAAAGACTAAGATCTGATACCAAATGTTTTAATCAACACAATTGAGATGGGGGGTGAATAAATATTCAAACCCCTTTTTATCAAATCATCTTAATCAATCACAAATATATAAAATAAGCAATGTATAAACAATCAACTAGACAAGCATGAACCAAGATTACACAAGTCAACACACCATATATGTGGGAAACACTCAAGGGGAATAAAACCACTAATATATGAAAATTTACTATAGTAATATAATTAAAACATCAAATTTAGTGAAGCACCAACTTCACATGGAGTACTAACCCCAACTAGCTAAGCACCAACTACACTAAGCTTTAGCAAGTACCCACTTGAAAGAAGGCACCAACCCACTAGATGAATCAATAACAAGTAATCCATAGGAAAAAATTTATCACCTTTAGAATACCTTATTTCACATAAAACATATGATGATCTTCCTCTTCATATCTTCACACACTTATATCCCTCTCAAAACTGGTCTTTAGCCTTATTCGCTTAACTAGCCCTCTTCTTGACTTGATTAGGTCATATGATCTTGATCTTGACAAAAAAAACCTATATAAAATGTTCATAAATAATAATTTATATTATTATAATGGTATAAAATACCTCCTTCTAGTTTTTAATATCCTTTCTTGTTTGCTTACTCATTGCTCCCTCAAATAGGCCTAAAGCTACCTAGTATTTACATAATTTTCTTGTTCATATCCTTATTAATCGACAAAGCACTCTTACCCTTATTATTTATCCCATGAAATGGATCTTATTAAATCTCATAAACATGGATAAAACATGTTCTTGGTCCCTTTATGTCTGACCTTTATCAAATAGGCCTTATCTCTCCTTTAGGTCTCATGGAGACTTAATTTCATTAGGCCTACTTAGCACATGTTACCCTTTGATATTCTTGGAGAACATTAAAACAATTTACATAGTATAAAAACATCATATTTCATCCTAATATACCCATTAAAATATATTTTAGGCTCCATAGTACTTTTTATCTCAAACTGCTACTTCAAGCACATCAATAGTATTGTTCATACTATGCATGTGCATGCCTAAAAAGTCTATCTTGAATAATTCAACAAAAAACACAAATTTTCCAATAAAAAATGGTAAAAAAATACATATACATAATATACATGAACTTAAGGTCATTACCATGTGCATTATACTTCATAACCTAGGTTAGAAAGACTCAAACCATTTTCTGTAAGTAGCCTACTTAGAACTGTAAACTAGTCTCAAAGCATAATCATGAAGACTTAAAATTTTGATATATAAAAGAACACATTTAAATATTTAAAATGAATTAAAATTATATTATAAATTACTTATAAAAACTTATGTCAAAAATAGCATAAGCATTAATGGTAACTATTAATCTTGTAGACCAATATGTTGACCTTCTCTTTCATAGACCTTAATCAAACAAGCCATTTGGCTTAAATGTTCCAAATTATTATCCTAAATCCCAAGATTATAAAAATAATGAGTAGGTAATTAAAGTACCAAAAAAAAACATCATGTGTATTAGGTTCATCAACTTAGGGAAAAGAGCCTCCAACTCATCACTGCAACTTTCTTACCCAGATTTGGTAGTCTACCTTCAAACACAATCATGGTGATAATGACTTTCAACAGATATGTAGACACTTTAATGTAATTATAATGCATGTGTATAATATTATTATATAATTAGGTAAATATAAGATACAAATATACCATGTTAAAGTGATAATATTGGTCTTGCAAACCAATCTCACAACCTTACACATTCACTATCTCATCTACACAAGACATGTCAACTTATAAGCAATAATCTCATCATATCCACTAAACTCAAAAAAATATATCCAACATGAACAGGTATTATAGGTATTTAAAAAATTATCCATGCACCTGGATCCATCCCTAATCCATGATAACACTTCCCTAATCAACTTCTCACTTCTGCTTGATTTTCTCACTATCTGTACCACTAGGGGTGTTAGCAATTGGTTAACATTTATGACTAGTTTATAACCCATAAGGAATATAAATTCCTCATAAAATACCATGGAAATAATATAAATGTATCAATCTTCAATCTTCATCAAATTAATAACTTTTACTTGGTCAACTCTACCTGCTATAATAAATTCCTAATAAATAAATCCTTTCCTGTAGGGTCCACTCACTCCCCTAATAAACCAAACACACCTGGAGGTGTTTGTTATATTTTATTATAGTTTCCAATCACTAAAATATCCATTCCGAACCATTCTAGTCTATATCGATCAATATCTTTCTCATCATGTCAAAGTTAGGGATTTAGAGAGGTCTAAACCACCTTATAGTCTTAACAGTGATTCATAAAGCTTAGGCCCTTATTCCAGAAACCAATGCTTGTAAATTTTAGTTATGATCCATCCCCATATACCATTAAAGCATTAGGTTCTAATTCAGATGTTACAAATTCTAATGAACACATAATATTCCTTCTCGAGTTAATAACCCTTCATTTTGTGTACTCAAGAGACCTTGAAACACTATTTATTGACTTTTCTTGCAAAATTTGACCTCAAAATTGGCCAAAAAACCCAAAATAACCTATCACACCACTAAAAATTCTCACATGTTCATTTTTACCTTGGAAAATAATCATGATATCCCATTAGGCCACCATCTCTCTCTTTGTTCTTTAGGATTTTGACCTACAAGTCACATTAGGCATTGAAATTGACCTTCTAACCACTATCCATGTACTCTCCACCTAAATCACATGCTCAAAAAACTTCTCACATGATATTAAATTACTTTTCATCCTTAAAAGGTCTTGACAACACCTCATAACCCCTCATTAAGTTAGTTAGAGTCTAGAACTAATATAGTTACATGTTAGGTCTATAGTTCTTACCCCTATAATATTACTCTGAGACAATCATGAGTTATCCAATAACTCATATGAATGCTTAAAAAATCTCATACATCATCTTATGCCTTTATTCATTCATCTCACTAGGCCATCATGCTCCTTCATGCACAAGACTAGGCATCCTATGCACAAGCCTTCTCAAGTTTCTTGCTAGGTTCAAATACTTGACGATCTTGACAACTAATCCTGTAACACTCTTTGATGCTTCTTTACCTTAAACACATGCCTTACATTCTCCACAAACAATATTCTACTTATGTACATACTTCTTCATGATCACCATGCACATGCTCATGATATCACTAAGCTTGATATGACTAGGCATCTCATGACACCTTATACTCAAATATTAGTAATCAAACATTCTTACCTTGAATCGATCATCAAACCTCTTTGTGACAACACTGACAGTAATCAAGCTAACCTAAATCATGACATTGACCTAAAAATAATCATTAGGATGCCTTCATATTCTCTCTCAACAGAGGTTGACTTTAAATTCTCTCTTGTCACAATACTTACATCTCACTAACCACTCACCATGCATCTTTACCAAATGTACATATCATCAATGACGTCAACCTTGACCTTGACATCAATGACAACACTTCTTAACATTTTTTGAGTTCCATGTGTAATAAACTAGTTTGTACTTGATATGCCTCATTTGAGTGGCTCATGTAATCATTAACTTTAGTATTTATATGAGATACTCAATTAGGGTAAATGAATCCACCTAAATACCAATGTGATAGCCCAACATAAATTCACACATAGTATTCATTATTTTATTTCCTCATGTAACTAATCACTTGATTTGTTACACATGGTAATTAAAT